>CAUYUJ010013370.1:25000-40000 GCA_963575745.1 Prorocentrum cordatum
GGCGAGGGCCCTGCGGGAAAGTGTGCAAACAACTGATGGCTGTCTTAATAACTCGAACGAGCGCGCCTATTTTTTTGTCGTTCTTTTGTTTGAAAGCTCATGCTGCCAAACCATAAACTCTTTAAACCTGTTTTCGGGGTATTCGATGTGCAAATCTTTAAGGAATCAGCGGCTTTTGTAAGGATTGCGGCATGCGTGCGCGACGATGCGCGCGTGTTCGTTTCGTCCCATGTTTTGCAAATCGTTTTGGTGAACTGATGAATTTTGATGAGCGAATGCGCGCGCATACGTTTATTTGACGGAGGAGGGGGGTCGGTAACCAGACTGCCTGGGATGGTACGAAATCATTCTTCGGATTGACGTGTCTGCAGAATCATATGAGAACGACGCTACGAGAAAAAAAATGTGACACGCTCACTCCAGGGGTGTGTGAGGGTAGATCCTGGTTGCATTTTTCACAAATGAGGGCCGATGTTGTGCAATTGATTACCCTGCGCCCCGCACGACCCACACACCACACACCTACCCACCCGCAACTTGCGCAACCACGCACACACCACCCCCACCACCCACCCACCCGCAACTTGGTTTGCGAAACCCATGCAGCGGCGATTGCGATGACTGGTTGGCGCTGGGTGGCGCATCGCTGCGGCTGTGCTAGCGCGCGCAAGCTCGCTCGCAGAGCGGCCTGCTAGTCTGGCGCGACCGACGCTGCCGCGGTGGCGCTGGCCGGTGGGGCCCCAGCACCGCGTCTCGCAGGCCGCGCCGACGCGTGGCCACTTCAACGCGAGTCGACTCGGGCGGGCGCGGTACCATGGAGACGTCGACAACTGCAGACACGATGCTAGTGACGATGGTGACAATGACGACGGCAAGGCCGATGACGGCGCCGATGCTGATTACGCCGATAACGATGATGGTGTCCTCGCGTCGGCGATGAAGGTTTTGGGAGGATTTCGACATGCGCGCACGGCCGACGCGCGCGAGTGGCCCGCATGGTATTATTTGACAGGGATTGTGCCCCCTCAGTGCTCGCGCAAGGGCTTTCGAATGACTTCGATATGCGCGCGCGGGAGGCCTTTTTATTGCATTTGGTGAAAATGTGGAAAAAACCGGTACCCTCCTTAAGAAGTCGAAAAAGCGTGCGCGCACACTTTTTTTGAGAGCTCATGCTGCAAAACCATTGTATGCTTGTATGTTTTCGGGTCACTCGATTTTGAAATCCATACACTACCTCCCCCAAAAAAATCGGCATGCGCGGGCGACGACGCGCGCGTGTGGGCTTCATTTTATTATGGGTACGGATTCTTCAAAAAAATAATGATTTCTCATAAACGAACGCGCGCATTGTATGATTTGACGAGGGTGAAGGGGAGTGTGTGTGGGGGGGGGGGGGCGGGTACAAAACCGCCTGGCATGGTATGAGTTCGTATGAGTAATGAACGGTCTGCTAGAACTAGTTTAAAGTGGCAATACGCGAGGCCAGCGGATAAATATCCGAACTCCTGAAACAACTATCTAGGGCGGCGGCGGGCGACGGGGAGCTACGGCGACAAAATAGCTGCCAGACCGCCACACCAGCCCAGTCGACGGGCGGCGACGAGGCGGCGACGGGGCTGCGACGGCGACAACATAGCCGCCAGATTGCCACACCAGCCCAGTTCCGTATAACAGAAACTAGAGCCCCCAGGTGCAAGAACTGTTTGGAAAATCTCTCTCTCTCTCTCTCTCTCGATATATATATATATACATACAAAAATAAACGTATGTGTATGCCTTGCGGCGCTCGTGTCCGAAGGATGCCCTGCTCGCTTTGGCCAATCTACCCGCTTACACGTTCCAGGCTGCGTGGCCCGCGTGCCATGCGTGCGCGTCCAGTCCTATGTGCCCGGGGTGCTCCGCGTTGGCCTCGGTGCGGTCTCTTTCTCCCCTTTCTCCTCTCCCTCCTCCTCCTCCTCCTCCTCCTCCTTCTCCTCCTTCTCCTCCTCCTTCCCTCCTCCTTCGGTTCCTCCTCCTTCTTTTCCTTCTTCTTCTGCCTCTCCACCCTCTTCTCTTGGAGGGAGGAAGGGAGGGAGGGGAGGGGAGGGGGAGGGGGATGGGGAGGAGGAGAAGGAGGAGGAGGAGGAGGAGGAGGAGGTGGGGGGAGGAGGAGGAGGAGGAGGAGGAGGAGGAGGAGGAGGAGGAGGAGGAGGAGGAGGAAGCAAGACCATCAACATCGAATCACCCAGGAAAACTGCAAAATAGCACAAGGCAGTTTTCGGAAGAGCCGTCGCCAGAGGCTTGGGGCTTCGCAAAATGGGAGTCCCTGTGCTCCACAAGAGCCCCCCGAATCCGCCCTCTAACATGGCCATGGGCCTGTACATCCCCCCCTTGACCATCTGGAGCCCTCCCTCGTCCGTCTCTCCTCGCACTCGCTTTCTCCCTCCTCCCGCTTCCACCTTGCTTCTCCTCTTCCTCCTGCTCCTCCCTTCCTTGCTCGCTCCCCTTCTTCCCTCCGTCTCCTCCTCCTTCCTCCTTCTTCGCGCTTCCCCTCCTCCTTCCCCCCTCCCCTCTTCGCGCGGAGATGCCCCTCGGCCCTGCGGTGAGCCCCCCTGCAAGGACGACGTCCCGGCCGAAGCAGCTGCCGCGGCCGTGCGCTGGCGGAGGGGCAGAACGTGCGGCCGAAGCGCCGCGCACGGTCCAGCGGCCGCGCGCCAGCGGAGGTCCGGGCGGCCTCCGGGGGCCCACGCGGCACGACGCCGGGGGAGCTCCACGGCGCCGAAGGCTCCAGCGGGGTGGGGGCGGGCCGCCGAGGGCGAGGTGGGGCAAGGGGGGGCAAGAGAGGAGGAGTGGGAGGACCAGGAGGAGGAGGAGGGGGGAGGAGGAGGAGGAGGAGGAGGAGGAGGAGGAGGAGGAGGAGGAGGAGGAGGAGGAGGAGGAGGAGGACCGCCCCCCCTCCCCCCCCCTTGGAGGATGGAGGAGGAGGAAAAGGAGGAGGAACAGGAGAGCTGTCTCTCTCCCAGGACGAGGATGAATGTGTGAGTAAATACCTAGGCGAGGTGGGAGCCTTCAATCAGCTCGTCAATGCTAGCAGTGCCCGTCCTGCGAGCGGTCGAGGGCGGGAGGCACAGGACCTCGCACAGCAACAATTGCTCGCGCCTGCGGTGCGCAAGGGACACGTGGCCGACCTGCGCCAGGACGGCATGCAGCTGATGCGCCCCCCCGCACCGAGAAGCTCGATGGCTAGTTTGAGGCACCCATGGCACAGCTGCAACGCAATCGCATGCACGGCACCTCCCAAACCATGCCGAGGGACACCATGGGCCCGATGAGTGCCCCGAGGAACTGCGCTTTGTCGTCGATCTGGAAGAAGTCCCAGCCGCGCCGCATCTCGGCCAGCTTCGGGAGCAATGCCTGCGCCACGTCGCAGGCGGCCCAGAGGGGGAGCATGACACACTTGGCCGGTAGGGATCGGTTCGCCGAGGTTCGCACTATGGAGAAGACCCCTGCCACCTGGGCCATCCTCGCCAGCCGCAGCAGCCGCAAGACCACGTCGTTCGCGCAGGCGGACAGGAAGCCTTTGTCGCTGACCGAACGGCCCTCACGACGGGGCCCATGACGCATCAGGGCGTGCCGCTGAAGGGGCAGCCCTTCATCACACTGCCGAGCAGCGCGAATAAGAAGCAAAGAGTCAGCTGGCCCACAGCACGCCGCCAGCGCATTACAGTTCATGAGCAACGCGCCGATGATGTTGATGTAGCCGAGCGGGATCCAGCAGCGCGGCAAGCAGCCATCCATCCATCGTCTGACGAGCGACAGGGACGCCGTCTTGAAGTCGAAAAAAGTGAAGACGGGTCACTGCGCGAGCGCCGGGGATGCCAGGTTCGCTTGTCGGCACGCAGCGTCCGTGGCCAAAGCGTGGACCACAACATTGGAGCCTGTCGTGACCACCCCTAGACTTCGTGAGTCAGGGTCGCAACTTGCCGCTGCAATCTCCTGTGCGAGCAACTGGCGATCAACACGACGTCCGTGCTCTTTAAAGAGAGGGACCGCAAGTCACCCGCTTCCCGCGTGCAAGAGTCGAACTGGTCCTCGGGCTCCGAGCATTTTGGGACCGTCGCGAGGAGGTTGTAGCTGAAGCCGTGCGGAGCCACTCGCGCCACGAACATGTGGACCATCAAGTGAGGAGGATGACGGTGGCGTCACTTGCGCCTCCCCGCCGCAGGCTGGGGAAAAGGAGGCGGAGGAGGAGGAGGACGAGGGAGAAGGCGGAGACATGAGGGAGAGGAGGGTGAGAAAGCAGGAGCAGGAGGAGGATGAGAGAGGCGGGGGATGAGGAGGACAAGGACGAGGAGGGAGGGCGGGAGGGGCACATGCAGGGCATGGACCAGCATGCGGCGCGGCTGGGTTCGTGGTTGGCAGCACGAGGGGGGCCGCCAGGGCGGCCGCGTCCTTGATGATGCTCCCCTTGCCTGCGCCGTGGCACCGCGCAGAGCTCCTCCGTCCTTCTCCTGCTGTTGCTCCTCCTCCCCCTCCTCCTCCTCCTCCTCCTCCTCCTCCCCCCGCCCTCCTCCTCCTCCTGTTCCTCTGTCTCCCTCTCCTCCCTTCTCTCCTCTTCCTTCTCCTCCTCCTTCTCCTCCTCCTCCTCCTCCTCCTCCTCCTCCTCCTCCTCCAACTCCAACTCCAACTCCTCTCTACAATCGCAAATTCTGAAGATTACCCTCCTCTCTCTACTGACACTGTCCAGACAATCTCCGGCCCTCTCCACGTACTGTTTCGCACACGCACGATTCCAAACATTTTCAATCCGATGGTTGTCTGTGTTTCAAGACGGTGCTCCAGCTGCAGCGTGGGCCTTCTCTTCGGACCGGCGCTTTGCTCCCGTCGTTCAGACTTGCGCTGTCGCTCCAGCGTGGGCCACTTTTCTGGAAACGAATCCTTTTCCATCGTTGTCGCTCACCTCATTTTCCCTCCTCCTCCGCCTTCCCCTGGCCCTCCTGCTCCGTGCATTTCTTCCACTCCAGATCTTGCTGCTGCTGCTGCTTTTCGTCCTCGTCCTCCTCCTTTACCATCCTCCTCCTCGTCCACCTGCTCACCCGCCACCTCCTCCTCCTTCTCCTTATCTTCCTTCTCCTCCTCCTCCTCCTCCTCCTCCTGTGTACGCAGTTCCTCTTTTCCGATTGCGCGTGTTAGCCAGCGTGGACCCCTAACAATAGGTTCGTGCAGAGTATGCCGTGCAATCTATGTGGTTCAATGTATGCCATGTAGCTAATGTAATGCACTCTATGTGGTGCAATCTATGCGGTGCAAGCTACGTGGTGCAGTCTACGCGGCGTAACCTATGTAATGCAACATATGGTGAAATCTATGCGGTGCAACATATGTGATGGAATCTACGCGGTGCAACCTATGTAATGCAATCTATGCGGTGCAATCTATGTGGTGCAATCTACGCGGTGCAACTTACGCAATGCAGTAGTCTATGCAGTGCAATCTTTGCGGTGCAATTTATGTGGTGCAACTCACTTGCCGAATTCGAAATTGTCAGCTCCACTGCTCGCGCAATCATCCCACACACCCACCCGCAACTTGGTTTGCAAAACCCATGCGGGACCGAGCACAGATATCGCTCCGGGGTCGTCTTGGAGCCCTCGGGGGCGTCTCAAAAGCGCCCCAAGAAGGCCGGAGAAGCAAGACGGCCGACGACGACGACGACGACGACGACGACGACGACGGCGGCGGCGACGACGACGCCGACGTCGACGACGAAGACGACGAGGCCGACGCCATCGACGACGAAGACGACGACGCCGTCGCCAACGAAGACGACGACGAGGGAGGAGGGAGGACGACGACGGCGACAACGACGACAACGACGACAACGACGACAACGAGGGGGGAGGGAGGACGGCGACGACGCGAACGACGAAGAATGAGGAAGGACGGCGACGCCGACGACGACAACGACGAGGGAGGAGGGAAGACGACGACGAGACGACGACGACAACGACGACGACGACGGCGACGAAATAGGAGGGACGACGACGAGACGCCGACGACGGACGACGACGACGACGAGGGAGGAGGAGGAAGGACGACCACGGCGACAACGACGACGGAAACGACCACGACGCCAAAGAGGACGACGACGACGAACACGAGGAAAGACACAGGACGACGTAGGCGACGACGACGACGATGACGACGACGCGGGAGGAAGGAGAACGGCGACGACGACGACGACGCCGCAAGAGCGCGCGCGCACGCTTTTGTTGAACATCCGTGTTGCGAAACCTTGTGTTTTGTAGGTTTTTTGGACGCGCGATTTTGAAATCCTTCCGAAACCGGAGGGTTTTGAAGGATTTCGGCGTACGCGCGCGACGACGCGCGCGTCTGCACTTCGTCCCATTTTTTGCAGAGGATTCCCGCGACGGTACACGCGCAAGGGCGTTCGACAGATTTCGACATGCGCGCGCGCGACGCCCGTTTGGTAGCATGTTGTGAAAATCTAGAAAAACCAATGGTTTTCTTAAGATTTCGCAAGAGCTCGCGCGTAAGATTTTTTAGCAAATCCCTGTTGCGAAACCCTGTGTTTTTGTATGTTTTTTGGAAACTCGATTGCGAAATCCTTCCAGCACCGAGGGTTTTTGAAGGATTTCGGTATGCGCGCGCGACGACGCGCGCGTGTGCACTTCGTTCCATTTTTTGCAAGGGATTCGTGAACAAGTGTTATGCTAGAATCAAAAATGTCACCGCGTAGTGTTTTTTTACAAGGGAACCTCAGGGGGGGATACCGGTTGGCCTGGGACGTTGTGATTTCACATTTAGGATGGACATGTGGTCAGAATCATATCTGATTTACATACCCGAAAGGGGGACCGATAACGCTGGGGGGGGGTAGAGTCTTTTTAGAAAGGAGAATCTATGCGACGGCGACGGCGGCGACGGGCGGCACCACCCGCAAACGCCGCCACTCGCCCCGAGCGGCGGCGACGGCGACTGCCCCGAGCGGCGGCGACGGGCGGCACCGCCCGCAAAAGCGGGCACTCACCCCGAGATGGTTAAGACAAGTAGGAACTCCTGAGTGCAAGCATTGTTTGGGGAATAACACGATGTTTGTTTTGTTGGAGCTCCAAGTCGGCTACGGCACGCGTCCGCGGATAGAGAAACATCCGCGCAATGGGAAGGGATAGGAGGGAGGGATCGGATGTCGGATATGGCGCGGGCCCGCCTAGCTTGCCTCTCTCTTCTCTCCCATCTCTCCTCTTCCTCCTCCTCCGCCTCCTCTCCTGCTCCTCCTCCCTCCGCCTCGTCCGCCTCCTCCTCCTCCGCCTCCTCCGCCTCTCCTCCTCCACCTCCTCCTCCTGCTCCTGCTGCTCCTGCTCCTCCTCCTTCTCCTTCTCCTTCTTCTCCTCCTCCTCTTCCTTCTCCTCGTGCTTGTCCTCCCTCTCCCTCTCCTCCTTCTCCTTTTGGTTCTCCTCCTCCTCCTCCTTATCCCTCTTCCTCTTCGTCCTCCGCCTCCCTGCCCTGTCTTTGCCGTCGGCGACTTTGCTTTATATCACAACTGGGCTACACCAATAGCATCCAAGACGGGTCACGTGAGAGGAGCGGATTCAACCATGTCTACCGGAACAACTCTACCTGGGTCGAGACATCGATGAGCCTCATGGTTTCTGAACTCAAGTCGCAATCGAAGGCTTGAAGGGAGTGCTGATCCCAGCAACCAGAGCACTACTATAATATATAGTTCAGGAACAGCGCAGGAATAAGTATCTTTGCGAGCGACTCAATCAGATGCGGGTGCGAGTGCCGCAGGGCAGGTGAGACGGTGAGACGAAGGAGGGGCAGCTCCCTATACAGGCCACGAAACGTGTGAGGGGTGCGCCGAAACGGGCGGGGCGCCGCCATGCGGACCCTGCCGCTGGGACCTTCGGTGGAGCTCCCTATGAGGCCGCGAAACGTGCGAGGGGTGTGCCGAAATGTGCTTGGCGCCGCCATGCGGGCCGTGCCCTTGTAGCGTTCGATGGACGCTGGAGACCCGCCGTCGCCGTCGTCGCCGTGGCCAACGCCGTCGTTCTCGGAGGAGAGCCGCGATGCCGTCCTGAGAGGTCCCGGGCCTCCGACCGCTGGTCCTGCCCGAGGGAGGCCGAGGCTAGCCGAGCGGATCCCCCCCCCCAGAGATGGGCGTGGAGCGCCCCGCCCGGAGGGGGAAGCGTCCCCCTCTCCCCCCGAGCAGCTTCGCGCCGCTCTGGCCGACGCCCGCTCGAACCCAAGCGATCCTCGATCCTCGGCCCTCCGTCGACGGTCCTCGCTCCGCGATCCGCGCCCCGCGGTCTGGGCCTGGCGTGAGCGCTGTTCTTCTGCCGAGGACCCGCCCGTTAGGCGCCAAGGTAACCGCGGATCGCGCGTCGCGGAGCGCGATCCTCCTCCTCCTCCTCCTCCTCCTCCTACTTTTCCTCCTCCTAGATCCTCGGTCCTCCTCGATCCTCGATCCGCCCTCGCTGTCGTCGCCGCCGATTTGTCCGTCCTGGCGGCGCCCTCCCCCGCAAGGAAGGCGGGGCGGGGCGACCGACGAGCGTCGCGGCCGGCAGGCGTGCCGAGGGCTGGGTGCACAACGACGCCTCGTCGGCGGCGGCGCGGCTGTTATCGTCGTCGCCGCCGGGAGGCGTTGGGGAGGAGGAGGAGGAGGATGAGGAGGAGGAGAAGAAGGAGGAGGAGGAGGTGGAGGAGGTGGAGGAGGAAGAGGAGGAGGAGGAGTGGGAACAACTACATGACGATGAAACTGCAAGTGAAGGAACTACCCTTGGGTTTGCTAACGTGGTGACCGTTCGGCAGCACTCAACGTTTTAGGAGCAATTCCTCGATAGGACTCTCCAGGTAAGACCTCCTGTTGGCAGTGAAGGGCTGAGAACCAACACGCTCATTCCTGAGCCTCGCTTGTAGGTTGGCCGAGGAGGAGGAGGAAGAGGAGGAGGAGGAGGAGGAGGAGGAGGAGGAGGAGGAGGAGGAGGAGGGGAAGGAGGAGGAGGAGGAGGGGGAGGAGGGGGAGAAGGGGGAGGAGGGGGAGGAGGGGGAGGAGGAGAAGGAGGAGGGGGAGGAGGGGGATGAGGCGGAGGAGGGGGAGGAGGAGGAGGAGGGGGAGGACTAGTAAGCCCGAGGCGCATCAACGATGTATCGATAAACCCTCCCTCCAATTTCCCCCTTCATAGGTCCTTGCAACAAACATGTTGTCACTGCTGGAAATGCCCCGTTGGAAGACAACCGTCTGAGAATCGTCAATCGCGCCGAACCGCCCCTCCTTTGACGTCAGCGCCGCGAATCAACTTTACCGTTGCGTCCTGACGACCCTGCCTCGTGCAAGAAAGCTGTTCTTGGGATTTCAACACCGCGAATCAACGTGACTGTCGCGCCCTGAGAAATCTGTTTGGTGCCGGAACACAATTCTTGGAATGTCCACCAAAGTTAAACTGTTTTAAACTTTGAAAGTAAATGCTCGCAACGCTGATCAGAAAACCACATGTTGAAAACCACCGGCCCTCCATCCGTGAAGCTCTTGCACACTTTGAGAACGAATGTGCTCTGCGCGAAGGCAAAGACCACATTTTGAAAACCACGTGAACCTCATGCACAATTTTGGAGACGAATGTGCGCGGCGCTAGCGCGAGGGCCACATTTTTCAAACGAACCGCTATCCAACCGTAAAGATCTTGCAAACCTTCAATACGAATGTGCGCAGCGCGAAAGCGAAAACCACATTTTGTAAATTGCCCACCCTACATCCTAAAACTCTTGCTATCTTCGGAGATGAATTTGCCTGGCGCTAGAGCGATAACCACATTTTGAGAAGGAGCCGCCGTTCAACCGAGTTGCAAACTTTTAAAATGAATGTGCGCGGCGCCACTGCGAGAACCACACTTTGAAAGTTACCCGCCCTCTATCCATGAAGCTCTTGCAACTTTGAAGACGAATGTGCGCGGCGCTAAGCCGAGAACCACATCTGGAAAACCACCGCCCATCATCCGTGAAGCTCTTGCAAACTTGTGAGACAAATGTGCGCGGCGTTGGGGCGAGAAACACATTTTGAAAACCACCCGCCCTCCATCAATGAATCCTTTGCGACATTTTGCAACTATATGTGCCTCTCGTACCGCACGGAAGACAAAAGCGGACGGAGGAAGACGCTGCCCCGCAAGCATCGAGGTCTGAAGCGCCAGGAGATTGCTTTAGCGTGCCGAATACGCCCAAGGAAGTTGTTGGGCGGGTGGTCCCAAGAGACAGCAGGCCCCTGGCTCCAAAGGAAAAACCGCAAGTAACGCCCAGCGGAGAGAACCAACAATTTTGTGAACTTGATCCCTTGTCCCGAAGAGCGCCAGGGCGGTCTTGCCAATATTGATGGACAGACTGGCGGCTTTACCAGCGATCACACGTTAGTGAATCGTGCTGGGGAGATCCTGAATCATTCCTATCGACGGCACCCACATCGCCCGCAAAAACACAAACCCTTGTTTCACACCTCGCAAACATTGTATCATACCGGACCTCTTGCCCCTAAGAAGCGATCGTCATGCGCATATCGCTGTGCAGGGCACGCGGCGTCGCAGTGATGGGTCCAGGCAATTCCATCGCCGCTCGGATAGCAAACAGGATAAGGAGGGACATCGAAGGGAAGGCGCTGGCGATGTCGAACATCGCATCTCTTGCAATATATTTGCCTTCGATGCTGCCCCGCACAAGACCGTTGGCCTCCATCTCCAATAGATTGTTGGCAAGTTGCCTACCTGGCACAAATCCTCGTTGCTGGGTATGCGCGGTGACTGCGACGGTGTCCCGAAGAAAAAATGATGACCTCGGAGACGATTTTGTTGTCTGACTTGCTTAGAGAGATGGGCCTCGTGGGCCCAGGCTTCTCGTTTGACGATGGCATCATCCCCAGCTTGATGCCAGTTAGGCAGAAAGACCCCAAACGCTGCATCGAAATCCTCGCGGAGCTCCTGAGCGCGCAGGAACTGCAAGTACAAATCGTACAACGTGCGCGCACTATTGTCGAGCAACTGCCACGCTGAATACGGCAAACCGTCGGGTCCCGGCGGGGGAGTCGGAGAGGTCCTGGACAAGCTCGTGAAACTGGAAGTAGGTGAGGACATCTGTTTTTTTTTGGACATGGGGGAGGTACTCGTGAATGGCGGTGCCGTCAACAGTCTTAGCAGCAAACTCAGAAGACCAGTGCGCCTGAAGAAGGACAGAGGCGGTGTCGGGGTCCTCAGCGAGGTTCCTTCCAGGGCCCAGAACAGCGGCTAACGTGAGCTTCCGAAGACGAAGGGGCCAGGCGGCCTGGATCAGCTGCAAAGCGGCAGCCCGGGCAGATTCTTGTGGGGGGACTTCTCGCTCCTCTGACTCTCCTCCAGAGGCTTGCTGAGATATCCGTAATGAAGCCCAGTCCGGCAGAGTTGGTCGGCGTCGCGGTCTATCATGGCGCAGGCGTCGACGAACAAGACTCGCAGAGCCTGGGAAAAGCGCTGCAGGCATGGCGAAGAACAGAGCCTCGCTAAAAACGCGCCGTCCGACCCGCAGCGAGCATCCACGACGTCTTTCGAATGGCGCTCGACGGCCCGACTCCCTCCAATCCCCTCGAAGTGCGACTCTTGGCGATATGCGCGCTCTCTTTAAGCTCCTGCAGCGCTGCGATCGGATTGTTGCAGAAGTGCGTGCCAGTCATGAGAGAGACAAGATGTTTGGCGCGGGCGGGGTGCTTGGATAGCCAGGAGGGACGAAGAGGAGGGAAAAAGGCCCAGGCGCAAGATGAGGCCAAAGAAAGACAGGCACATGATTGCTGGCAGCAGGAAGAGCATAGGCGGACAATAGAACTCCTCGGGTCAAGTAAAGGAGAGGTAGGTGCGTTCAGATAAATCCAACCAGGTCTAGCAACGGATTCAATAGCCCCCGTCAAATCACCTTCTGCTGTGTATGTTCAGTCTGATATACCTCAACCCATCCCCCAACGACCTGATCAGAGTGAGCTCGCACCCCATGCGGGGAAGACTCCTGCGCAGCATGCAGAATGGTACCCGAGAGGTACTCTCGCTGCCCCCCGTCAGCGTAGAACTTGAAATCGCCCGCAGGAGTACGGAGCGCGTTCCTGGCAGGCACTGCATGCGTGTATAAACACATATATATAGACATGTGTATACACATATTCATATAGATCGTGTCGAACATAGCAGCCAGCGTTGACTCCAAATATATTAGACGACTCGAATCAAGGAATCATAGGAATCGAGCGTGCTTGGAATCCACAACTCAGCAAGCAAGCAAACAAGCAAGCGTGCAAGCAAGCGCGTAAGCAAGCAAACAAGCAAGCAAGTAAGCAAGCAGGCGTGCAAGCGCGCAAGCAAGCAAGCAAGCAAGTGCCCAAGCAAGCAAGCAAACAAGCATACATGAGGGGGGTGCCATTGGAAACAGGGGGGGGGTAGGCATAGGCATAGGCATAGCCATAAGAATTAGGGGGTGGGGGGGCATCGGAATTGGAGGGGAGGGGGGGGGGGGAACGGACCGATTAGTAGGATTTGAGCTGGGAGTCCTTTCGGGCAAGTCTATTTGGAGAAAAAAAAGGCTTCTTGCTATTGGCCGACAGAGCTGGATCAATATTAACCTCACGAGTTTGGAGGCGACCTCGAAGGCCCCGAAGGAGCACCTGAAGAGCCCTCCCAGCAACCGTGGGGATCTCCAGAACCCGACGGAAATCCTTCAGGAAGGCCTCAGAGATCATGATAACAACCCTACCCGCAAAAGGCGTGGCACAGAAAGTCCCAAAGACCTGATACTTGGGAACTTCGCGACGAAGGTTCTCCAGATCTCCTCTGGCCTCATGCATCTCTTGCAAGGGATGATGTGGTACTTGAATGTGAATTGCGTGAGTTTTGGCTGCTTCTTCTTGCTGGCGAGACGGTCGGAATGGATGCTGGCGAATAACGCGGCGATGTTTCAAGAAATCAAAGGAAAAACCGAGAGAGGAGAAAACGGAAAGTCCTGAGCGACAACCATATACTTGCGTGCGCACGTGCTTGAAACGTTCCTGCGTACCCGGCCAGACTCCGGTTGAAACGATTCTCTCTATCATCACTAGAGGAGGCGCCGCTATCAGAACTGCTGGAGGAAGAGGTGGAGGACAAAACGGGAATGTGGCAGCACGGCTTTGGCTCATTTCGCTGTGCGCACATGCCGTTCTCAGCTTCGTTGCGCTGCGTTGCTGTGTCGGTGATATCTGGCAGGTCTTCTCATCGAACCACTGCTCAAAATTGTCTTTCACGGGCTTCGCAACGATCTGGCGGGCTTCGGCCACAAGCACGAGGTTGAGCAGCTCTCAGCAATCCGCAGGACTTTACACAAAGAGAAGCATGAAAGCCTTACACTCATCTTCATTCGCAAATTTGGTGGAGTAGGAGGTCGACAGGGCGTAGATCTAGGGCACTGGTGGGAACGACGTTCCGCTTGCTGCAATGGCTTGGATGGTCTCCCACTGTGCCGTCAGAATTGTGGTCAGCATCTTGCGAGGGAGCCCGCTGATCCAAGACTTGGTCTTTCCACTATATTGATCCTCGTTCGTAAGGGAAGCAGCTCGAGTCTGGCCAGTGTAGCCTAACCCTGCAGTGAACATTTGACGTTTCCTGGATCCACCTCGTGATGTAGCCGACGAATTCCATGCCGACGAAACACCAGCATTTGTATAATCAGGATCGTTCTCGAACTGCGCGAGCCTCGCGTCGATCTTCGCCATGATCGTCTCCTGGGCTGCGCCAGCTGAGGCTGCTGCAATAGACTCCAGTGTCGCGACCCTTGCCGCAACCGAATCCATTTTGTTGTCCGTGGCAGCGATCGATTTGCGCAGGGCTGCCATCTCACTCCCAATATCCCCCATCTTTTCGAGCATCCCTTTCACACTTTTTTCAATCTACTCCTTCGTCGCAGCCATGCCGCGAGACTGCCTGGGGAAGAAAGGTGTCCGCCAGCGGTCAAAAACTGGATAGCCTTCTGCGGAAGGCTGTCTCACTTCAAAAAGGGCCTGCCCCAATCTTGAGCCAACTGGCAACGCAATGAGGGGGAAGAGGAGAGGGGGAAGAGGAGGAAGAGAAGGAGGAGGAGGAGGAGGAGGAGGAGGAGGATTAGGAGGAAGAGGAGGAGGAGGAGGAGAAGGAGGAGGAGGAGGAGGAGGAGGACAAGGAGGAGGAGGAGGAGGAGGTAGACAAGGGGGTGGAGGAGGAAGAGGAGGAGGATGACGAGGAATTGGAGGAGGAGGGAAGAGGAGGAAAATGAGTAGGAGAGACGGAGGATAATGATGATGATAAAAAGGACCAAAGAGGACGATCAGGACGGAGGAGAGGTCGTCGTCGTCGTCGTCGTCGTGGGCCCAGCGGCGGGCCATCCACGTCTTCGAAGTGATGAGCTCGTCGTCGTCGCAAGCGGCGTCGTCCTAGCGGCGGGCCGTGCGACGGCGGGGGGCTGTCACAAACCGACGGTGGCCGCCGCGCGCGTGGGCTGGAGGCGGCTGGCCATCCACGTCTTCGACGTGATAAGCTCGTACAGGTCGGAGGGGTGCGGGAAGCCGGTGTGCAGGCCAGCCTTTTGGGCCGGCGGCCGAATGCGTCTTGTTCTGGCCGTCGTCGCCACGGCCGCCGCTGCCGCCGTTGTCGTCGCCGTCGTCGTCCATGTCGCCGTCGTCGTCTTCGCCTTCGTCGTCGCTGTCACCGTCGCCGTCGTCGCTGTCGCCGTCGCCGTCGCCTTCGCCGTCGTGGTCGTGGTCGTGGTCGCGATCGTGGTCGTGGTCGTGGTCGTGGTCGTGGTCGTGAGCGTGGACGTTGCCGGCATCGTCGTCGTCGTCGTCATCATCATCATCACCATCAGCATCACCATCACCATCACCATCATTATCATCATCAGCATCAGCATCAGCATCAGCATCAGCATCAGCATCAGCAGCATCATCATCATCATCATCATCATCATCATCATCATCATCATCATCAT
>CAUYUJ010013370.1:45000-62500 GCA_963575745.1 Prorocentrum cordatum
GGGAAAAAATCGCGACGCCCACATCACCGACGAACGGACAACGCACATCCATACCCGCAAGGGGGGAGGACGGTAGGGCTGCGGGTGCGAGCTGTCGGACAAGGACTTCCGCTCGAACGGGAGCCCCCCCCCAGGGATCCTACAAGCCGCACCCGTAACCGCAGCCAGTCCTCCTTCCTCCGACCCCCCTACAGGTATGGGTGTGTGTGGTGCTCATTGCAGTTCAATACAGCCTGTGCCAGCGCTGCCCCCCCCCCCTCCGCTGTCCCCTGCCGCTGCTGGCAACTCTGAATGGCCCGGCGTCCTCTCTTCCTGTCGCGCCGGGGCTCCTCCTCCTCCTTCCGTGCATCGCGGCCTTAAATTTGCCTACAGCGTGTCCCCTGTTGCCACTCCGCCGGAGCAGTCGCCCTCTGCCCAGCCGCCGACGCAAAAAGTGTGTGTGTGTGTGTGTGTGTGTGTGTGTGTGTGTGTGTGTGGTGTTCGTTCGTCAGGGTGCCATGGGGAGACGGACCCTCACCCCCGATGTCCTGACTCGTTTTTCGATGCGGGCTCCTGCAGCGCCCAGCCCTGCCCCCAGGCCCCAATTATCCCCCCACACACACAAGTCATACGCCAGAGGCACGTGGACGTTGACAGTATTGTACAACGCTGTGCCTCCACATGCGCTGATCATGCACAACATCAGAACTCAGATTGGCACGAAACACTTCCCCAAATTATCACCCCGAACCGTTTTTTGCCAGTCCCGGACCCGAGAACGACCCCCGAATGCCGACACCCACGACATACATTTCCTGAGATCCGACCTCACGAGCAAAAACAACAACATCGCGACAAATCACAATCGGAGCCCCAACCCCCAGCTTTCTGCGGCACGTTTCGGGCTGGATCGCTTCGTGATGGCCCCCAGGCCCGACCGGGCGAAAACGCCCAGCGTGAAAAGCATGCAACGCCCAGATCTCGAGGCTCGCTTCGAACTCCTCAGCATGCTGGAGGCCCCAGAAGACGCCTCCTCGCACGTGCGCATGGCGTCGAACAGCGTGCGCTTGTCGACGTAGCCGGCGTAATACCTCTCGTCGGTGTCCTGCGCCAGAGCGCCGACCCTCGATACCAGGCACTGGGCCGCGAGGCCGCGCGGTCGCCGTCCCAAAGATCCGATGTCGTGTTTTTTTCAATACGGGGGTCCCTGGAAATCTCGATCCATTCCCCAGGACCGGCTCTTCGTCCTGAGTCGCTTTTCGACGGTTCCGAGGCCCGGCGACGTCCTCTGGAGGCCGAAAACGGCGAAAAACCTCCGTCTTGATTCTTCCAATGCGCTGGATCTCTGGGGTCGCAGCTGCAGCCGGAAGCCGCCGAGGACCGCCGAGAGGGCGGAGGTGAGAGCGCCGACGGGGACGCGCTGGGAGTCGGAGGCCTGCGCGCACTGGGGGCCCGGGCGTCTGACCCTCGGGGGACGCAATCTTGCCACCGCTCGGAGGTCCATTCCCCGTGCATTTCTTCGGCTATATGTATATGTATATATATAGATATATATATATATATATATACTGTTTGTTTGGGCTGTTGTTCAACATTCATTTCTAAAGAAGAATTATTCTTGCTCTCCAGAAACGGTTCCGCGCGCTCTCGCCTGGACGCCAGCTACATTTTCTCTGGAAACGAGGCTCCCGCTCGAGCGTTAGCTTGAGCCTAAGTGTGGGCCCTTGGAGGCCCAGCTACGACAACAACGGCTCCCGCTCGATACGTCCTCACAATTTACCCCGAGATACCCTGGCAAGAGAGTCCTCGAACTCAGGAACGGCGCTCTCGTTCGAGACTTCCTTGCAATTCAATTAAGTCGGCGGAAGCCCAGCCACGACAAAGGTTCCTGTTCAACACTTCCTCACGATGTACTCCGAGAGCCCCTGGCCAAGAAGGCCCCCGAACTCAGGAACGGCGCTCTCGCTCGAGACTTTCTCGTAATTCGGGCAAGTTGGAGGAGGCCCAGACATGGCGACAAGGGTTCCCGTTCGATATTTCCCATTGGTTTTCCGAGAGCCCCTGGTCAGAGAGGCCCCCGAACTCAGGAACGGCGCTCTCGCTCGAGACTTCTTCGCACTTCAGTCAGTGGCCGACAAGGAAGAAATTCCCCCCGAAAGGGGGTGCAATCGAAGACGAAGTGGGCGACTATCGAGGGTTGGGGTATACGGAATGCAAGACACTCGTGCCAGTAATAACGAACAGTCTCAATATTATTGATGTTGTGTTGTGTTTGTTTGTTTGTTTGTTTGTTGCTGTTGATTGGTTTGTGGTTTGTTGTTTACTGTTAGCTGTTGTTGTTGTTGTTGTTGTTTTTGTTGTTGTTGTTTTTGTTGTTGTTTTTGCTATGGTTATCGTTGTTGTGGTGGTAGTGGTTGTGGTTGTGGTTGTGGTTGTGGTTGTGGTTGTGGTTGTGGTTGTGGTTGTTGTGGTTTTTGTGGTTGTTGTTGTTGTTGCTGTTGTTTGTTGCTGATTGTTTGTTGTATGTTGTTTGTTGATTGTTGATCGATGTTTGCCGTTGCTGTTGATGTTGAAGGTTCAATACTAGATAATACATGTTGCTGATCTACGGAAACGGTTCCGCGCACTCTTGCCTCGACGCGGGCTACATTTTCTCTGGAAGCGAGGCTCCCGCTCGAGCGTTTGCTTGAGCCTAAGTGTGGGCCCGTGGAGGCCCAGCTACGACAACAACGGCTCCCGCTCGATACGTCCTCACAATTTACCCCGAGACCCCCTGGCAAGAGAGTCCCCGAACTCAGGAACGGCGCTCACGTTCGAGAGTTCCTTGCATGTCAATTAAGTCGGCGGAGGCCCAGCCACGACAAGGGTTCCTTTACTTCCTCACGATGTACTCCGAGAGCCCCTGGCCAAGAAGGCCCCCGAACTCAGGAACGGCGCTCTCGCTCGAGACTTTCCAGTAATTCGGGCAAGTTGGAGGAGGCCCAGACATGGCGACAAGGGTTCCCGTTCGATATTTTCCATTGGTTTTCCGAGAGCCCCTGGTCAGAGAGGCCCCCGAACTCAGGAACGGCGCTCTCGCTCGAGACTTCTTCGCACTTCAGTCAATGGCCGACAAGGAAGAGATTCCCCCCCAAGGGGGTACAATCGAAGACGAAGTGGGCGGGTATCGAGGGTTGGGGTATACAGAACGCAAGACACGCGTGCCAGTAAGAACGAACAGTATTAAAATGATTGTTGTTGTTGATTGTTGTTGTTATTGTGTTTGTTTGTTTGTTTGCTTGCTTGCTGCTGTTGTTTGTTGTTTGTTGTTTGCTGTTGAACATTATTTATTCTAAAGAATAATTATTGTTGGGACCCCTGGTGCGCGCCCCCCTCGCCGCGCCTAGGCCGCAGCCACATTTTCATCATTTTCGTGAGGAAGTCTCAGGCAAAACGTGGGTGTCCGGATCCGGTTGTTTTGTTGACGCCCGCTTTCCCTTGCAAAAAACACTATAAAATGAAATTTCTTGTTCTAACATAACCAAACTTCAAGAATCCTTTGAAAAAATGACACGAAGTGCACACTCGCGCGCGCAAGATGAAATCCTTCCAAAACCTTAGTTTTCGTAGCGATTTTAACATAAAAACATGAAAAACCCAATGGTTTTTCAAAAAAAAAGTTTCAAACATTCATCTTGCGCGCTCTTGCGGATTTCTGAGGAAACCCAATATTTTTTCAACATTTCTGTCAAACGGGCTCTTGCGAGCAACTTTTTCACGTGCTTCGAACTTCTGCAACAACGGTTGCGCGCATGCCAGGGCCATCATCCCTGTCAAATAATACCATATTGGACACATTCGTTTTTTCTTCGCGCGCGCACGCCGTCGTCGTCGGCCGCGGGGCCCTGAATAGTAGCCACGGTCGTCCGCATGCCACGAAGTGAAGTGTCCGAACGTCATAGGGCGGGAAGCTGGGTGTGGGTGGTGGCGAAGAGTCGTATGGAAATTTGGTAGAGCTTGAACCGGCCCCCCCACAAAGTGGGGGTATTGCCCGCCTCCTATGAAAACCCTGGCGCTGGTGAGAACGGAGTGTCCCCAGTCTTAAATGATTGTTGTTGTTGTTGTGCTCTCAATACTGAAGAACAATTACTGTTGATCCCCCCTCCGGTGACCATTGTCTTTTTCAATTTAAGTGCGTCCCCTGGGGCTCGCACCCTATTTTTCATCACGGAAAGTCACTCGGCTCAAACTTCGCCCCTGGCCGCCAGTTTACAACCACAGCGGCTCCCGCCTGATACTTCCTCACAATGTGTTCCCAAATCGTGCTCTCGCGCGGGACTTCCACACAATCTGTATACGAATCGCGCTCTCGCGTGGGACTTCCTCGCAATTTATTCAGACGATGCGCCCTCGGCACTCAGGAATCACGCTCGCGCTTTGGCTTTCCTAGCGATTTACTTGTGAATCGCGCTGTCGCTCGAGATTTTCTTGCGATTCATGCAGGACCCACGCTTCAGCAACCCGCCTGCTCGACCTGATCGTCTGGGCCCGCCTTCCCGACCTGCCCGCTATGGGTCTGCCGACACGATCTGCCCGTCTGGTTCTGCCACTTGTTTTCTGCTCCTTGCCCCTCTCCTGCTAATTTCTCTCGTGCTCCATTCTTCTCCCTCCCTCTTCCACCCGTTTTCTCTTCCCGTGTTCTGGGGGCTGCACTACATGCGCATGGCAAGAACGGAACATACACCCGCAAGGGGGTGTGATCGAAAACGACGAGGGCGGGTACCGAGGGTTTGGGATGTACGAGTTGATTGGCTCGTGAGCAGATAGGAGCGATAAGTCTTAACCTGATTGTTGTTATTGCTGCTGCTGCTGCTGTTGTTGTTGTTGTTGTGGTCGTTGCTTCTTTTTGTTGTTGTTGTTGTTGTTTGCTTGTTTGTGTGTTTGTTTGTTTGTTTTTTGTGTTAGGCAAGTCCGAGCGATGCCACGAACTTAGGGCGCTCCAGAGGGGGGGGGGGGTGGTCGCAAAACCGTGGAATCCAATTCACTGGCGCAGTACATGTGCAACAATACTACTGGCCGCCTGCAGTGCATCTGCAATGCGTCGTCCGCGCGGGTTGCAACTGCAACGCGCGCTCTGTGCCGACAGAACACTCCGCGCCAAGCGCGCCAACTCTTGATGCGACTGCTGTCGCCGATGGGCCACCGAGTTTCTCGAACACGTCTGTCTGCCGTCTGTCTGACTTCTTTACATGTCACGAGGTCGTTTGCAAACACACTTTGCAACGAACGGCAGAAAGGCGCAATCACTTTCGCTCGGGCCCGTCAGATATTTCAGTGCCGCCAGACTTTTTTCCACCAACTACTTCTGGGCTGCCCAGAACTATGTGAAGATGCATGCTCATATGCATATGCGTATGCATATATAAATACGCACGTGTCTTTCGATATGTAGCTTGACATGTGCTATCGTATGTATGTGTATATCCGATGCAGGAGCCAGCGCCGCCGACCTGGCGCACAACCTCCACTGCCGCCAGGGGCCCGCGACCACCTGCCCCCCTCCCCATCCTGAGTATTCGCCATCCTCGCCCTCGTCCCCCCCCGCCCCTCCCCAGAATCAGTCCACATCGAATCAGGACATCGGATCGAATCGGAACGTGCATCGCATCGGGCCGCATCGGCACGGAGTCGAACCCGAATCGGATCGGCTGCGCCAGGATGCACAGCAACGCCACGTATGCATCGGGCCGCATCGGATCGTCAAGATATGGGAATCGAGTCGGATCGGGCCGGTCGGGAGCAGTATCGAAGCGGATGGGTCGGATCGTGGTGGACCCTTCCCTCCCCGGACCTCCTCGCACACCGAGCGAAAATATCAGGGTGATAGGTATCTTTTTTTTATTATAAGTTTTATTTTTTTTGATAGGTATCTGGCTGTTGCGGCCTCCAGGGGCGCTTGCCGAGCCCCGAGGCCGTCAGAGAACGACGCGGGATGAAAGGCCGATCCTGGAGAAGGGGTCGAGACCTCTGGGCGTCCAGGGCGTGGCAAAATCACGATGTCTGGGGTCTGTGTCTCCTCCTCGCTGTCGTCCTCGTCATCGTGGTCGTCGCCATCGTCCTCGATCTCGCGCCGTCGTCGTGGTCGTCCACGTCGCCGTCCTTTCTCCTCGAACTCCTCTTCCTTCTTTACCTTCGCCTCGTTGTCAGTACCAAGACCTCCCCGTCAATCCAGGAGAGAGCGGAACCTGCATCTCGTGCCATTCATATGACTGCTTGCACCTACTGCTGTCACGATTGAATTGCACATGCGCGAACGCCACCAGGATAGTCTCGATTCGGATCTTGCTGTTCAGGTGCCACGCGACCACCTTCGTGTGGCGCTTCGAGACCGCCCTCCAAATCAGCGCCGCGAACTCGGACTCGTCGACGAGGCAGGCAGACAGAACACAGCGTGTGGACCAGCACCCCAAAACAACGCCCCTCTCCTGTTGAAACCAGGAGTCAAGATACGAGATGGGACGCACAGGCTATCAAGGGCCCATCGCGCGTAGCATCACCCACAGTACACACTCGTTGGGCACGGCCGGGCTGTGCAGCCAAGGCTCGGGCCGCGAGATGACCCTCATGGCCTGCGCGCAGACAAACAGCGTGGCGTAGAAGAAGCCTGCCAAGTACAGGTATAGGAAGCAGAAGCGGTATGCGTACGAACCCGTCTGGTCGCACCTGTCGCTGCTGAAGAAATAAGCGGTCTCTTCCATGGGCGCCCACGTGCAGCCCTGCTGCCTCGCTGGCGGCTCTGGGGTTGGCGGCGCCGTCGGCGGCGGCGGCGGCGCCGGAGTCGGCGGCGGCGGCGGCGCCGGAGTCGGCGGCGCCGGAGCAGGCGGCGCCGGAGTCGGCGGCGGCGGCGGTGGCGGCAGCGGCGCTGGCGTCGCTCCGGTCAACTCCCGCGCAGCTGTCTGCTCCCAGAAGGTCCTCGTCTTCGCCCGCACCTGCGCGATGGACTGCAACTCCCCTTGCGATCCGAGCGAGCCGTTTGCACCCGGAAGTCCGCCTGCGGCGCTGAGGGGCTTGTCGAGCCGCCGTGCACTCGGGCAAGCTGCAAGCGACGAGAACTTGGTGGCTGTGAGGACGCCCTCCACGGAGAAGGCGCACTCCTCTGGCTAAGAAGCATTTTACCCTCCCCCCGCTCCTGAGTTCAAGCTCGCCAAGAAGGAGATGGCGCCCCACCCCCACTTCTCCTGCATACCCGGGGGGGCACCAGATTTTCAAAGCGGCTCTCACACGCAAGGGGCTGGTGAACGGCCGCCGATGTTGATGGCCACTCCGTGTAGCACGCCGCGGCGGACCACATGCTGTCGCTGACGTCGAGGCAACTGCTCGTGGCCTCCTCGCAGACATCCGCGGCCGCGGCCGCGGAGAGCAGCTTGAACTCATCTTCATCGGGATTTGCGTAGTCTGCAGCCAGGATCGCGCAGCGTATGCACCCAGCGAGATTCGGAACTAACCTTATGTCGATATACCCAGAGAAATCCGCCACCGCGTCTTGAACATGCGGTGAGGTGCCCCCAGTTGTGAGATCTGGAAATGTCGGAGTCCCAACGGCCCAAAGGCCCAGAGCACTGATAAGCCGGGCCCCTCGGCTCTCCCGGGTCTTGTCCCGTGAGCCTTCCAAAATCAAAACCATGGGACAATCTTCGTCGTTCCCCGGGCAGCGCCGGGCGGGGTCACCACGAGCGGGGTCGCCACTGCTTTGAGGAACTGCCATTTTCTCAAGGAGGTGGGCCCAGAGCAGGATGATGATGATGATGAGGAGGAGGAGGGGGGAGGACGAACGCTCGAGAGCCCCCCCCCAAGCCGACACCAAACGTCCAAGAACCACTTCGAGCTTCGACTTTCTGGAGCCTCGACTTCCAGGAGGAGCTGGTGACCCCCTCCCCCCCTTGGCGGCGCCCGATTTTCTTTGAGATAGCTTCAGAGGATGCGCCAGGCCAGGGGGAGGGGGAGGGGGAGGGGGAGGGGGAGGGGAAGGGGGGAGGAGGAGGAGGAGGAGGAGGAGGAGGAGGAGGAGGAGGACGAGGAGGAGGAGGAGGATGAGGAGGAGAGGAGGAGCCCATGGCCTTTCTCGCCAAGGGTGCACTCGAGACCGCTTCAAAAGGCTCCCCAAAAGGTCTCAAGAGGTGCCCAGGACGCCCCCAGGAGGCCCCACGAGGCCTCTGGTACACGACCCAGGTGCGGTGGCAAGATAGACCGAAGGCCACTATATACTGCCGTCCCGCACCCTCAACGTCATGGACTGCCGACAAACACCTAAGGAGCTCGTCGTCTTTCGTCAAACCGTCTTCGCTGAGATAGTCTATGGCAGCACAGTGCCCCCAGTAATATTGACAGTTTTTCATTTTGTTGTACGAGCACGCTTCGGATGATGTCTCGCAGTCCTCAACCTGAGATAGGTCGCCCCTGCACTTGTTCTGCATCAGGACAATCCACAATGTGAACAGGATGAGGGCTTGCACAAGCTGCAATATTTTCAATAACCAAGGGCCCTTCTTGCACACTATGCCGGGAATCTTGCCAAACCAGCTGCAGCACCTGCCGAAGCAGCCAGTCGCCTGGCTGTACTGCATCTTCTCCTTGGGCAAATTGCTGAACATGTGGAACGCCGAGGCCAGCAGCAGCGCCCACAGGCACTGGATAGCCCCGCAGATTCCGCTGGCCAGGCACGAGTCCAGCAAGAGCCTGGGGCCCCCAGCTTGGCTGGTGTGGGGGGTGACTGTGGGTTCTGCTGGAGGGGGACCAGCTTTGCCAAGAACCCTCTCGAAACATGCAGTGTCTCGGCGAATCTGGTGACCCTTCTGCAAAGATCCTCTCTCCCTCCACCCAGTCCTCCCTCTCCTCCATCTGCCCTCCCCGTCCCTCCTCTCACTTCTCATACCTCTCCCCATCCCTGTCCCCCTGTCCCACCTTTTCCCATCATTCCTCCTCCCCATCATCATCTAAGTCCTTCACTCCTCCTCCTCCCCCCTCAGCCCTCTGTCTCCCTCTTCCCTCACACCTTCTATCTCCCTCTTCCCTCCTCACTCCGCCCCGCCCCCTCCCCCCTCTCCCTCTCCCTCTCCCTCCTACTCCTCCTCCACCTCCTCCTCCTTCATGCCTTGTCCTTGAATACTCCTCCTTGTTGCACCCCCAGGCGTGTCTGCGTGTAGGGTGGCCTTGGCGTTTCGCCTGAGACGCCCCCCACCCACTATTCATGATCCTGGAGCTTGAAGTGTCCACGAACTAACACGGATGCAAGGCGGACCCACGCACAAATGAGGCTCTCGCCCCAGCGCGCCGCGCACATCCGTGCTACACCTTGCGTCAGCCAGAACACAATCTGGCGTCTCCTTGTCAACATGGGGCTCTCGCCTTCGCGCTGGGCGCAGTCGTCTCAACAGTTCGCAGCAGTTGCACGAATGGAGGAGGAGGAGGAGGAGGAGGAGGAGGAGGAGGAGGAGGAGGAGGAGGAGGAGGACAAGGAGGACAAGGAGGAGGAGGACAAGGAGGAGGAGGAGGCCCGCACGTCTTCGACATGGGGCTCTCGCGTGGGCGCCGCGCACATTCCTTTAAATCGCTGGCAGCAATTCCAATCAGCTGGAGGGAGGTTTTTTGTCGACGTGGGGTTCTCGCCCCAGCGTCGCGCCCTTTCGCCTGGAACGTTTGCAGCAGTTTCAGGGATGGAGGACATTGTGGACAGCCCCTTTTCTTGACTGGGGCTCTCGTTTGGGACTTCCTCACGTTTAACGGCCCGAAGCTTCAGCGCACGTCACGGCGGCATGGGCGGTTGGCAGTTCCCCTGCAAGATGGTTCTTTTGCCTGGAGCCCCTTCAACTTTAGTTTGCCAGCGCTGTAGACATGTATACATACGTCGTTCATTTCTAATCGAGCTCATTTCGAACTGTGCTCGTTTCTACTTGTTCTCAGGATAGAACAATGAGACATGAAAGGATCTTGCCCCCCAAAAAAAATCAAAGAACTTTCGAATCATGAGAAATGAAAAATGTGTACAGCAGTCATACGGGTGGGGAGCTGCTCCTTTCCGAAAATGGTCTCGCTGGACACTTCGCTGCACTGTTGATCATGCCGTTGCGCATTCCCGCAACTCGTCGGAAACATCTGAGGCCGCTCCTCTTTTGAAACCGGGGCCCTCGCCAGGCTGGCAGGCCCAGCGGATGCTCGCTTTTCAAAGGGGGGCGCTTCTTGCAGTCACAGGGAAGGTTCGTGGGGACTCCAGGAGGAAGGAATTGGGACAGGAGAGTGTGTTGCAGCATCGTTGATGAACCCTGGGTTTGCCCTCGTTCTCCTCCTCCTCCTCGATCGTAGTTTGTATGTATCCTCCTTCTTTATCCGCCGCCGTGCCTGCAGCACGTTGAGGCGTGGAATAATGCCAAGTGCTGCCTGGCGGAATTCCTGTAGTCTTCTAAGGGGCCACCGGCCCGTCACACCCGCGTCCAAGTACATGCATCGCCCCTACTCTCCTCCTCCTCCTCTTCCTCCTCCTCCTCCTCCTCCTCCTCCTCCTTTGTCTCCTCCACGGGGGTCCTTGGGCGGCCATGGCACCTGCCTGGGGCCCTCGAAAGCTTCCATGACGACCCAGGCAGGAAGCCCGCCCAGGCCGCTCAAGAGGCCTCCAAGACGGCCCAAGAGGCCTCCAAGAGGCCCCCCAATATGGCCCAGGAAGCAACAATCATTTTTTTGGTTTTCTCCAGCGTTTTTTTGCGGGATTCTGGCGTTCTCGCCTTTTCTGTCTTGCGACGCTCTAAGGCGGCCCAGGAGGCAGCCTAAACCAGACCAATACTGCCCAAGAGGCACCCCAAGACGGCCTTCTCAGGAAGGCCCAAGAGACGCCCAATATGGCCAAAGAGGGCAAAAAAAGGGCCCCCAGAGGTGCCCAGGAAGGGATCACTCACCAAACATCCGAGCCTTTCGCCCCAAGAGGCCCCCAGGAAGCCCCAAGAGGCCCCAAGAGGCCCCCAAGATACCCCCAAGCGGCCCCAAGAGGTCCCCAAGATGCCCAGAGAGGCCCCCAGACGGCCCCCAAAAGGCCTCAAAACTGCCTCCAACAGGCCCCCGAATGGCATCCCACGAGATCCCACCGAGCATCCAATAGGCTTCAGGACCACAACCCAGGCACGGTGGCGGGACTCGCTGTAGGCAGCTGGATTATCCTCCTCCGCCTCGTCCTTGGTGCCTCACCCAGCTGATCACAGGGTTCACTCAGCCAGTATCCTCCTCCCTCTCCTTCTCCTCCTCCTTTTCCTCCTCCCCCTCCCTCTTCATCAATCCTCCGTCCTCCTCTTCCTCCTCCCACTCCCTCCCTTCTATCCTCGTCCATCCTCGTCCTCGTTCTCGTCGTCGGTCTTCGGTCGTCGTTCGTCGGTCGTTGTCGTCGGTCGTCGTCGTCTATCGTCGTCGTCGTCGGTCGTCGGTCGTCGGTCATCGGTCATCGGACGTCGTCGTCGCCGCCCTCGTCAGCGGACGAATACAAGATGATACGGACAGATCGGATGCTGTACGCACAAGTAAGCTTATCCAAAGGCCGGCGGGCCCCTAGGACGCATCGGGTGCCGCGGCCGTTCCAGGGCGCCCGAGGGCTCTGGGAGGGAGCCCTTCGTGTCCTGAAGCTGCCTCGCGTCGTCCCCATTACCCCCATCGGGTGGGCTGGCGGCAAACCGCCTCGTCTGGGCCTCGCGACAAACATCGCGACCGACGCTCCCACCTGTCCTGGGAGCTTGGCCCCTCGCAAACCGACCCGGCCTGCGAAATCTCCCGCGCCGAGGTCGGGAGCTCCCGTCGGGCTTCCGTGTCACGGCGTCGGAAGCCCGGGGCCGGCGAGGAGGGGTCAGCGCCGCTCTGATGGGCAGGGTCGAGCTCGCTGGGAGAGGAGGACGCGCGAGAGGACACGAGACCCCTCCGAGGGCCACGCTGTCCCAAGAACGCATGGGGACATAGGACGCGAAGCGCAGGAACACAAGGGCACCCTTCTCATCTGGAAGGGCCGACCTACTAGTCAAGCTCAGTCGTGTGTACTCAATGGGCCCAGACTCGGACCCGCACAGGGAAGTGGCGTTTTTCCTGTGCCGTCCGGAGCGCGAAGGTGGCGTTTTTTGTGTTCTCCTCCTCGCTGCCAGTGTACCTACTACGGGGCGCCCGCATGTCCTCCGCGCTGCCCAGAAGTACCCACTACTCGGTGGCGCTGAGGAGGGGCGGGCGCAACTGGCTGGAGATTCCCTAATCAGAGCTTGCCTCTGTAGGGGTCCTAGCGGATTCATATGGTTAAGTGAACTTTGCCGCCGATTTCCGCGGCCCGCCCGGGTGCCTGGGTGCCCGGGTGCCTGGGTGCCTCATAGCCCTATAGCCCTATAGCCTTGTAGCCCCACAGCCCGATAGCCCTATAACCCAATAGCCGTATGTCCCTATAACCCTAGAGCCCTGTATCCCTATAGCCTCATAACCCTATAGCCCTATCGCCCTAGAGCCCTACAGTCCTATAGTCTTATAGCCCTATAGATCTATAGCCCCATAGCCCTATAGCCCTATGGCCCAATGGCCCTATAGCCCAATAGTCCTATAGCCCTATCAGCCTATAGCCCAATAGCCCTATAGCCCAATAGCCCTATATCCCTATACATCCCGATATAGCACTATAGCCTTATAGCCTTATAGTCCGATAGCTCATATAGCCCTATAGTCCCATAGTCCTATAACTATATCTGCGTATAGCCCTTTAGCCCTAAAACCCCATAGCCCTATATCCCTATAACCCTATAGCCCTATAGACTCATAGCCCTATGTCCCTGTAGCCCTATGGCCCCATAGCCACAAAGCCCCATAGCCTCGTAGCCCTAGAGCCCTACAGCCCTATAGCCTATGGCCCTATAGCCCTATAGCCCTATAAACCTTTAGCCCTATGGCCCTATAGCCCCATAGTTCCATAGCCCTATAGCCCCATCGCCCTATAGCCCAATAACCCCGTAATCCTATAACCCTAAAAAGACCTTGATTTGGATTTTCTCCGGTATCATATATGTTGTTCGTGAGCAAGTTTTTGGCGATAACCCAGGTTACCCGGGAAAGGGGGGGAGGTGCCCGCCGATAGCCTGATCTTGTCTTCTCTCTTTGGTCCGAAAGCTCCTGGCCAGAGCTCACGCCCCCTCCACCACACGAGACCCTCGACTGTGTGACGTGGCCCCCAGTTCGTCACGCTGTGACTGGTTTCCCTCCTCGGTGGAAAGATGCGCCTCGAGTGTGGTGCCTTTTGCCAAAGCCTCGAAGGTTCACACTCATTGAGACCCGGGCAGGCGCAGGCTAAGGCCAGCGAGCGCCAAAGCTCGGCAGGGCCCTGCTGGCAACCATTTCCGCTGCAGGCGGTTGACCTACTGAAGTTCTGGAAAAAGGGGGTGGGTTCTGGGCGGAAGAGCTTGGGCAAGAACGGTTATGGAACAGGCGTCCATGATAGCCAGGGACATGGGAGACACAAAACAGTTTACAAACAATCGTATCTCTTTTGTTTGCTCGAGCCCCCTCCGTCGCACGAGGCCTCTGGCAGTGTGACGTGGCACCGCAATTCGTGACCCTGCTGCTCCTAAGCGGTAGCCTAAGGCCAGCGAGCTCACAAGCTCGGCATGGTCCTGCTGTCAACCTACTTTCCTACTCTGGTTCATTGCTCGCCCCTTCTTTCTGGGGGTGGGTCGGGAGGGGCCAGAAACATATGTAATTTACGAGGCCTCCTCTTCCGAGCCGGGGCGACATCATGTGAAATAGTACTGTCAGAATTTGGCCCGCTCCCAAAAGACAAGTGCACGCAATGACCACGATGGCCATCGGAGGCCACTTTGCTCAGAAAGCGTCGACATCGGGCCGTGACGACGAGGTGGGAGCATTCGGGGCCCTTCAGCAAGTCTAAGAACGAAGCCTGAGGTGCCTTCTAAGAAGTTTTGCTGTGCGGACAGGCTGGTGCGAGCCCCAATTGTTTTGTGAACTCTCGCATGCATCTCGCGCTGAAGAAGGCGAGGCTCGGCGTCCTCGACGGCGTCAGCTCTCCGGCGTGCCGCCTCTCGCCACGAGCTCTCGCCTGCAGCCGCGCACCTCATGCTGTGTGGCGCGCAAAAGTGAGTCCGACCAAGCCGCCTCATTGGAGGCCTCCTAGATGGGGTCCGGGTAGATGGGGTCGAAGGATCGCGCCGCATCGCCAATGCATCGCCGATGTATCGGTGACGTCGGCGTGGGGACACACGGGCTCCACATAGAGCTGCAACGTCGATGCATCGGTGATGCGGCGCGATCCTCCGACCCCATGTGCTCGGACCCCATCTAGGAAGCCTAGAATCATGCCGATGGTCCACCGGCTCTGGTACTCCGGGATTCTCACGGGGAAGGCTGCGTCGTCGCCGGCGCATCCGGCACCCTGCCCGCGCAGCAAGGCCATGGTGGTAGGCGATCCGACGCCGAGGCCTTGGTTGGACCCTGGTTCCACCTCGTCTCCTTGGCCACACTCTCCGAAGACGACTGCCGAATCGTCTCCATCGAAAGCCAGGTTCTCCATTCTGGGCGACGCCCAGTCCTACTCTCTGCAGAGCGTGTCGTACGAGAAGAATACCGCGCACGCCGCCGCCACCATGCCTCGCACCAGCATGTCGGCGATCCGGGTCCCCACCATCCCTCGACAGAAGCTCCTCCCCGTATTTGGTCATATTGGAAGTTTTTTTTTTTTTTTTTTTTTTGTCATCGCGACAATGGTACTGATGAGGTTAACAACCGATGAAAACTCCGCGAGTCACCATGTAAACTTGCGCTACCAGTCGTAACGGCGCTGGCCGGGATGCCGCCTAGGGACAGAAACCACGGTTTCCAGCCGCACGTATATCCTGCGAACGTGGCCGAAACTCGTGGCGAAAATTCGGGCAGGTATTCGCCAGACCAAAAGGAGGAGGAGGAGGAGGAGGAGGAGGAGGAGGAGGAGGAGGAGGAGGAGGAGGAGGAGGAGGAGGAGGAGGAGGAGGAGGAGGAGGAGGAGGAGGAGGAGGAAGAGAAACAACATGGCGAAGGATACGAATTACCCCAAAAGCGTATCCACCCCAGGTCTGCCAAACAGTTGTGCGACAGACTGCTTTTAGCGGCCTCGACAGCCAAGCAGTCCATTCGCCACTGTAGGAGAGAGGAGGAAGGGGGAGCAGGAAGAGGGGAACATGGGAAAGCTGATACAACAATGGCCCCGAATCGTATCAACCAGCTCCGTGCCCTGCGGGCGGCACTAAGACAAACTCAGTGGCAATCTAAGCGGTCGCAGCCCAGGCCAGGCAGATCGACCGAATACATGGCACCAAGAACCTGGGGCGGGGAAGGCGGAGGAGGGAGGGGATAACACAGAATTGGGCTGGGCGAAGCGTCTTCGCCGCAGCTTGGCACCGCGCTCTTGGCGGGCCTGGCGAAGGCCAGGAGCCACTTAAGCGCAAAATGCATCGGTTCGAACGGCAACCAGCAGAAGGTGAGGAGGGGGAAGGGAGGCAGATCCACAACGTCGAGCACCGCGCCTCCAACGCGCACCGCACTCGGTCCAACCGGTCTGGACGATGACAGGTCGTCCGACTCTGGCGCCAGCAGTCGGGGAAGAGCGAGGACGGGACAGGCAGAGGACGCGGAGAGCCGGCGCTCCGCCTCCGGGAGGCGAGGGCGGGAGGAGAGAGACGAGGGGGAAGGGCAGCTCGCATCGGCTGCTGGGTGCAGCAAGGGCTCCCAACTTCGCGCTTCGCGCTGCGCGAAGCGCGAAGCGCGAATAACTTCGCGCTCTCGCGCCGCCCTCCCAAAGGGAGAATAGGAGGACGAGGAGGAGGGGGAGAAGGAACGAGGACCGCGAAGCGCGAAGCACTTCGCGCCCTCGAGGGAGCCCTTGGTGCAGCGTGTCCCGAAGTGCCTCGGCCACGCGGCCAGGACAGAGTGGACACGATAGCTTGCGCCACCAAGCGTTGAAGCGTGTGTGTGGCGGCATTCCGTCTTATCCTCAAGCCCTCGCGCCCAGTCAGAACAAGAAAGGGCTCAAACTTGTACCGACAAGTGCTCCTACCGCCGGGTGTCCTAGGCAACTGCTGCTGTCGAGCCCACATGCCTAATACAGACATCGATGCAAGCTGTGGGACCCCCCGCCCGGAATGTTCAACAGCACGTTCTGGCAGAGCGTGTCCGGAACGTGCTGTGCGCACTGCGAGGTTGAATGTGAACGGACAGCCTAACATGTAGCAGCAGTCAGCTTGTGTGCATTCCGTGCGATAGGGGGAGGGCGGAGAGGGAAGAAGGAGGAGGGAGGAGGAGGGCGGGGGGGAGCTTCGGCGGCGGCTCTAAGCAGAGCCCGCTCGAGGGCGGCACCTGGCCAGACGCAGGAGGGCTTCCAGCTGCGGATGCCCCCTCGCGCCCTCCCGAAAATACGCAAGAAGCGCGTCAGGAGCGTTGCGCCGCAGGAGAGAATCCGTCCGCACCGCGGCCTGCGTCCTGTACGCCGCGTACAAGATGACCAAATACGATGACCAGATGACCGTATTTGGTCATCTTAGAAGTATGCCACGCCGACAAGGCTCGATGGGTTTAGGGTCAACTCATTCTTGTGCTCTTGCACTACATGCACAACGCCCGACAATAGATGCCCACCGCGTACGTGAGACAGACGCCTTGACCAACACAGGTCGGACACGTATGCTGCCAACGCTCTGCCTCGCTTCTCATGTGACTCGAAGGGCGCTCCGTGTAGATGCGCGTCCTTCGTCGACTCATTTGGCGTGGGTCCCATGCGCGCTGTCCGTAGCCTCGCGCTCCGGCAGCTTGTTGACTGGCCTCGCCAGGTCATCGAAGGGGTGGTCGCTGCTTGTGTCTCAGGCTCTTTCGCGCCTTTGTTGCGCAGAAGAACGACCATGCTCGACGGCCTTGGAAGCTCTTTGCGAATCCGGGGGACACCTCCGACTGGCCAGGTATAGCCGCTTCGCGGCCCGCCTCTACCCGCATCGCGCCCAGCAGCAACCAGCGTCGCCAGTGCCGACCTCCGCGCTGTCGGTGACCCCGAAGCGCCTGAAAAGCCGACTCGTCACGACCGCGGGCAAGCCCCGAACGTGGGCCTTGCCCTTCCTGAAGATCTCCGGGTCTGGCCCCAGCGGCGCTTCTCTCGAGGGTTCCTCCGCAGCGCTGCGCTCGGGGCCGACCCGGGACAGAACCTCGGCCTCCCCGCCATCCCGCGCGGTGGCTTTTGTCAGGGACGGCGTTGTGCGCCATGCCCGCCACTCCCCCCGCCACCCCTTGCAAAACACAGTGCAAGACTCGCGCTGCACCAACATCTGGATCATGCGCGGGCGCTTCGCGATCACTTCGCGTGGTTTTCGGCAAGGACGGCGGGGGGGGCCGCATATTGCCTCCTGTGTGCAGGTCCGCCATTGCTTTCAAAAAAACGCCTTGCCAAGGACGGCGGGGGACCGAGCCACACATTGGGACATCAACAATATAGATTTGCATCCCTGCCGCTTTC
>CAUYUJ010013370.1:67500-75482 GCA_963575745.1 Prorocentrum cordatum
TAAAGGCTTCCAGCAAGTACACGGGAGGGTGGGGAGGAGGAGGAGGAGGAGGAGGAGGAGGAGGGGAGGGGGAGGGGGAGGAGGAGGGGGAGGAGGAGGGGGAGGAGGGTGGAGGAGGAGGGGGAGGAGGAGGAGGAGGAGGAGGGGGAGGGGGAGGGGGAGGAGGAGGGGGAGGAAGAGGGGGAGGAGGTGGAGGAGGAGGAGGGGGAGGAGGAGGAGGAGGCCAGCACGTTTTCGGAATGGGGCTCTCGCCCTGGCGCCGCGCACGTCTGTCTTACAAGCCTGTAGCAGTTACGAAGCTGGAGGACGGTTCCTTGTCAACGTGGGGCGCTCGTCCGAAGATTCTTCAGCATATCCTGCCACCAATGTTCCATCCTTCGCCCTCCCCCTTCCATCCTTCTCCCTCCCGTGTTCCATCCCCCTCCCTCCCCCTTCCATCCGTCCTCTCTTTCCCTGTTTTGGGGGCTGCAACAATTACATGCTGCAGGCAAGGAAGATATACCTCAACAGGGGTGCCTGGGGAAATCTTGGGCGTCAGGCCGTGCCCCTGGCCCGTGGATCACCACAACAGCGGGCCCCGCCTAATACAGCCCCACAATTTACTCAAAACGGCGCTCTCGCGGGGGACTTCCTTACAACTCATCAGAGTATCGCGCTCTCGCGTGGGACCGCCTCGCAACTTGCTGGGACGCCGCGCCTTCGACACTCGGGAATCACGCGCTCTCTTTGGACTTCCTCACGGTTTGCTCGGGGGATCGCGCTGCTGCTCGGAACTGCCTCGCCCTTCGTGCTGGATCGACGCTTCAGAACGACCCGCCCGCTCGACCTGGCCGCCTGGGCCCGTTCGCCAGGCCCGCCCATCTGGCTCTGCCGCTCGTGCTCCTGCTCCTGGCCCCCCTCCAGCAAAGCTCCCTCGTGCTCCATCCTTCTCCCTCCCCCGAGGAGGAGGAGGAGGAGGAGGAGGAGGAGGAGGAGGAGGAGGAGGAGGAGGCCCCCGCTCCGTGCTCCTGCTCGTGCTCCTCCTTGTCTCTTCCCTCCTCCCGCCCTTCCCCTGCTTTCGGAGCTGCGCCGACTACGCGTGGCAGGTAAGGAAGAATATGCCCCCAAAGGGGGTTACGATCGAAGACGAAGAGGGAGGGTATCGAGGGTTTGGGACATACACGACGAGTGACACGCGAACAACTGATAACGAGCAACATTCGCATGATTGTTGTTTTGGCGGTGGCTGCTGCGGTTGTTGCTGTGGTGGTGGAATACTCATTTCCAAGAACAATTATTCTTGATATCCGGAAGCAATTCCGCGCGCTCGCGCCTCGACGCCGGCTACATTTTCTCTGGAAACGGAGCTCCCGCTCGAGCGTTGGCTTGAGCCTAAATGTGGTCCCGTGGAGGCCCAGCTACGACAAAAACGGCTCCCGCTCGATACTTCCTCACAATTCAACCCGAGACACCCTGGCCAGAGAGGCCCACGAACTCAGGAACGGCGCTCTCGCTCGAGACTTCCTCGCAAGTCAATTAAGTTGGCGGAGGCCTAGCCACGACCACAAGGGCTCCTGCTCGATACTTCCTCACGATTTACCCCGAGAGGCCCTGGCTAAGCAGGTCCGGGAACTCAGGAACGGCGCTCTCGCTCGAGACTTTCCTGTAATTCAAGCAAGTTGGTGGAGGCCTGGACACGGCGACAAGGGCTCCAATTCGATATTTCTCCATAGGTATTCCGAGAGCCCCTGGTCAGAGAGGCCCCCGAACTCAGGAACGGCGCTCTCGCTCGAGACTTCTTCGCACTTCAATCAGTGGCCGACAATGAAGAGATTCCCCCCTGAAAGCGGGTGCAATCGAAGACGAAGTGGGCGGGTATCGAGGGCTGGGGTGTACGGAATGCAAGACCCGCGTGCCAGTGAGAGCGTACAGTCGTAAAATGATTGTTGTTGTTGCTGCTGTTGTTGTTGCTGCTGTTGTGGTTGTGGGTGTTGTTGTGGTTGTTGTTGTTGCTGCTATCGTTTTTGTGGTTGCGGTTGTGGTTCTTGTTGTTGTTGTTGCTGCTGTTGTTGGTGTTTTTCTTTTTTTTCCCGGAAAAACATATATGTAGACACGTGTATGTATACATATACACATGTATATATGTGTATACATATATATATATATATATATGTATATATATATAGGTGTATATATATACATATAAATGTATATGTATTGTCGATCCCTCCTCTGAGGTGCCCATATGTGCTTTTCAACTGAAAAGCCCTTCCCGGGGCCCGCACCCGGCCTTTTACAAGGGACGGCCTTGCGCCTCAGACTGTGTCCCTGGCCCCCAATTTACAACAACAGGCGCTCCAGCCTGATATTGCCTCACAATGTATTGACGAACACGCTCCCGCTCGGGAAATCATTGCAATGTATTCCGAAATCGCGTTCTCGCCTCAGACTGCCTTACACCTTATACACGAGCTGCTTTCTCGGCCACCTTGCAATCACGTTCTCGCTCGAGGCCTCTTCGCAATTTACTCAGGAACCGCGCTGTCGCCTGAGTCTTCCTTGCCATCTCCTTTTGCTGGGCCCTATTGCTAATCCCTCTCATCCTACATCTTCTCCCTCCATCCCTCTTACCCCTTCCCCTCCTCCCTCCCACCCTCCACTCCCTTCCTAGTGGCTCTCCCCATTTTCCATTATTTCTGCTCTTCATGTTTTAAGCGCTGCGCCAGTTACACATGGCAGGTAAGGAACATATCTCCCAGAGGTGGTACGATGAAAGACGAAGAGGGCGGATATCGAGTGTTTGGGGTATAATGGTTAAACGGCACGCGAGCATACCCGAGCGAGCAATCTTAATATTAGTGTTGTTGTTCTCGTTCCTTCACCTGAACGTACTTGTTATTGCTGGACATCCTCAAGGCGCTCCCCAGCGCTCTCGCCTCGGAGCCAGCTGCATCTCCTGTGAAAACGAAGTTCACGCTCGAGGGTCTCGTGGTAGTGCCCAACCACTCCCCCCAACATCAGCAACAACAGCAACAGCAACACCAACACCACCACCAACAACAACACCACCACCAACAACAACAGCAGCACACCCAACAACAACCACGATAACAACAACAACGCTCCCTCTGGATTTTTCTACACTTTCCAGTCAGGATCAATCAATGCTCCTGCTCGCCGTCGAAAACGGGCCCTCCCACAAAAGAAGCGCTCCCGCGTGATACTTCCCCGCTTTTTATTCAGCAGTGGTGTTCGCGCCTTGGGTCCGCAAACTTGCTCCCTATAACAAAGACGCTCCCCCATTGATGCTTCCTTTTTTACTCAAGACAGGTGGTCATGCTCGCTACCGAAAACCAGCCCTCCAACAACACCAGCGCTCCCGCTCGATAGTCCTACGCTTTTTTCGAGTAGCAGTTGCGGTCGCGCCATCCTGCAACAACGACGCTCCCGCTTGATATTTTGGATTTTTTGCTCAACACTCAAGGTCTTGCTCGCCGACGACAATCGGCTCTCCCACAAAATCAACGCTCCTTCTCGATACCCCTACGCTTTTGACTAAGGACTGGCGCTTGCGACTTGTCGTCGCAACCGACCCCCTGCAGTAAGGACGGTCCCGCTTGATACTTCCTCACCCTTTACTCAAGAGTGGAGCCCTCGTTGCGGCATCGCCTCTTGAAGACTTGCGGGCAGCTCTAGGAGGTGTGTGAAAAAAGGTCCCAGCAAAGAAGCCACGCGGGTCCCGAATAGGCGCCGATAAACTCACAAGGGCGCCCCAAGAGGCCCTCGGCGGCCCAAGACAGTCCCAAGACGGTCAAAGAGGGCGCCAAGACGGCCCAAAGGAGGCCGCCATTTTTTGAACGGAAGCTGGCAAGGTGCCTGAGGAATCTGTATCACGAGGAATCTGAGGAATCATGAAGAATCTGTATCACATAGTCATGGATAATTCTGATCACATGAATGTTGATGTTTTTCCCAACCATCCTGTGGTGTTGGGTCCTCGTTTTGAAGAGACGTCGCCCCGCGTTCCTCCTTCCTCCTCCTTCCTCCTCCCCCCCTTCCTCCCCCCTTCCTCCCCCTCCCACACCCATTCTGGCACACCCCTCACACGTTTCGTGGCCCCATAGGGAGCTCCACCGGAGGCCCCAGTGGCTGCGCCCGCATGCGGTTCCACCCCCCATTCTGGCACACCCCTCACACGTTTCGTGGCCCCATAGGGAGCTCCACCGAAGGCCCCAGTGGCTGCGCCCGCATGCGGTTCCACCCACCATTCTGGCACACCCCTCACACGTTTCGTGGCCCCATAGGGAGCTCCACCGAAGGCCCCAGTGGCTGCGCCCGCATGCGGTTCCACACCCCATTCTGGCACACCCCTCACACGCTTCGTGGCCCCATAGGGAGCTCCACCGAAGGCCCCAGTGGCTGCGCCCGCATGCGGTTCCACCCCCCATTCTGGCACACCCCTCACACGTTTCGTGGCCCCATAGGGAGCTCCACCGAAGGCCCCAGTGGCGCGCCCGCATGCGGTTCCACCCCCATTCTGGCACACCCCTCACACGTTTCGTGGCCCCATAGGGAGCTCCACCGAAGGCCCCAGTGGCTGCGCCCGCATGCGGTTCCACCCCCCATTCTGGCACACCCCTCACACGTTTCGTGGCCCCATAGGGAGCTCCACCGAAGGCCCCAGTGGCTGCGCCCGCATGCGGTTCCACCCCCCATTCTGGCACACCCCTCACACGTTTCGTGGCCCCATAGGGAGCTCCACCGAAGGCCCCAGTGGCTGCGCCCGCATGCGGTTCCACCCCCCATTCTGGCACACCCCTCACACGTTTCGTGGCCCCATAGGGAGCTCCACCGAAGGCCCCAGTGGCTGCGCCCGCATGCGGTTCCACCCCCATTCTGGCACACCCCTCACACGTTTCGTGGCCCCATAGGGAGCTCCACCGAAGGCCCCAGTGGCTGCGCCCGCATGCGGTTCCACCACCCCATTCTGGCACACCCCTCACACGTTTCGTGGCCCCATAGGGAGCTCCACCGAAGGCCCCAGTGGCTGCGCCCGCATGCGGTTCCACCCCCCATTCTGGCACACCCCTCACACGTTTCGTGGCCCCATAGGGAGCTCCACCGAAGGCCCCAGTGGCTGCGCCCGCATGCGGTTCGGCCACCCCCACACGTTTCGTGGCCCCATAGGGAGCTGGCCCCAGTGGCACCCCGGTTCACAGACGTTTCGTGGCCCCCAGCTCCACCGAGGGCCCCAGCTGCCACCGGACCCCCCAGGCCTCACACGTGGCCCCATGCCCCGCCCGCATGCGGTTCCACCCCCCATTCTGGCACACCCCTCACACGTTTCGTGGCCCCATAGGGAGCTCCACCGAAGGCCCCAGTGGCTGCGCCCGCATGCGGTTCCACCCCCATTCTGGCACACCCCTCACACGTTTCGTGGCCCCATAGGGAGCTCCACCGAAGGCCCCAGTGGCTGCGCCCGCATGCGGTTCCACCCACCATTCTGGCACACCCCTCACACGTTTCGTGGCCCCATAGGGAGCTCCACCGAAGGCCCCAGTGGCTGCGCCCGCATGCGGTTCCACCCCCCATTCTGGCACACCCCTCACACGTTTCGTGGCCCCATAGGGAGCTCCACCGAAGGCCCCAGTGGCTGCGCCCGCATGCGGTTCCACCCCCCATTCTGGCACACCCCTCACACGTTTCGTGGCCCCATAGGGAGCTCCACCGAAGGCCCCAGTGGCTGCGCCCGCATGCGGTTCCACCCCCCATTCCTGGCACACCCCTCACACGTTTCGTGGCCCCATAGGGAGCTCCACCGAAGGCCCCAGTGGCTGCGCCCGCATGCGGTTCCACCCCCCATTCTGGCACACCCCTCACACGTTCGTGGCCCCATAGGGAGCTCCACCGAACGCTCCAGTGGCTGCGCTCGCATGCGGTTCCACCCCTCATTTCGGCACACCCCTCACACGCTTCGTGGGTGGCTCCATGGGGAACTCCACCGAACGCCCCAGTGGCTGCGCTCGCATGTGGTTCCCCCCCCATTTCGGCACACCCCTCACACGGTTCGTGGCCCCATAGAGGGCTCCACCGAAGGCCCCAGTGGCTGCGATCGCATGCGGTTCCACCTTCTTTTTCGGCACGCCCTTCACACGTCTCGTGGCCCCATAGGGAGCTCCACCGAACGCCGCAGTGGCTGCGCTCGCATGCGGTTCCCCCCCCATTCTGGCACACCCCTCACACGTTTCGTGGCCCCATAGGGAGCTCCACCGAAGGCCCCAGTGGCCGCGCCCGCATGCGGTTCCACACCCCATTCTGGCACACCCCTCGCACGTTTCGTGGCCCCATAGGGGGCTCCACCAAAGGTCCCAGTGGCACTGCCCGCTTGCGTCCGCCACCACCCAGCACAGCCCTTGTTCCCTGCGCTTCACCCACCCAGAACAGCGCTTCGTCGCCCTATAGGGAGCTCCACCAAAGGTCCCAGCGGCACCGCCCGCATGCGTCCGCCACCACCCTGCGCAGCCCTTGCTCCCTGCCTGCGTTTCACCCACCCAGTACAGCGTTTCGTGGCCCCATAGGGAGCTCCACCGAAGGTCCCAGTGGCACCGCTCGCATGCGTCCGCCACCACGCAGCACAGCCCTTGCTGACCGCGTCTCACCCACCCAGTACAGCGTTTCGTGGCCCCATAGGGAGCTCCACCGAAGGTCCCAGTGGCACCGCCCGCATGCGTCCGCCACCACCCAGCACAATTGCGGCATTCACAACTGCATATGGTTGGGTCCTTCGCCAGGCTAATTGTTGCTGTTGTTGCTGTTGTTGATTCTGTGATGGTTTGTTTGTTCGTTGGTGCCTCCGTTTGATTCCTGATTCACAGCCATCCTGTGGTGTTGGGTCTCCGTTTTGAACCAGCAGCGCCCCGCGTCTCCTCCTCTCCACTCCTCCTCCCCCTTTCCACGCCTGCCTCTGTTCTCCGCACTTCTCTGCCTTGATACGCCCCTCACACGTCTTGTGGCCCCACCGGGAGCTCCATCGGAAGCTCCTGTAGCAAAATTCGCATGCGTCCTCGCGCCAATGCCGGCACACTTCTCACACGTTTCGTGGCCCCACACGGAGCTCTTCCGAAGGCTCCTGTGGCGCCCGCGCCAATGTCGTCATACCCCTCGCACGCTTCGTGGCCCCACAGGGAGTTCCGCCGAAGGGTACACTCACAATTGCATATGGTTGGGTCCTTCGCCAGGCTAATTGTCTGTCTTTCATGTTGTTGCTGCTGATTGCTGCTGCTTATTTTTCGTTTCGAGATGCCAGCACTCTGGCACGTCCTACCCCGCAACCGCGGAAGCGCGAGGCAGCGCAGCCGGTATAGTAGAGGTAGAGCCTTAGCTGCCCCGATACGCAACACGCAGCACGTAGCGTGCTGACAAGGGGCTCAACACGTAGACTGACAACAAAAGTCTGGCGCGAGACGTCCGCCAACACGTGGGTCAACACGCGCCGAGCCGACACGCCGCGTGTCGCGTCTCCAAACAGGCGTTTCGGGGCAGCTAGGGGTAGAGCTTGTAGCTGTTCCTCCTCCGCCGAAGCCGCGCGCGCAGCGCCAGGTAGAGCCGCTCAACGGGGCCGAAGCAGCGGTGCAGGCACGGGCACGCGTTCTTGGCCGCGGAGTGCGGCGGCATGGGAGGGCGGGCGCCCTCGCGGGCGAAAAAAAGCCTGGGCCCGACAACGGCTCTGGACAGCTACGGTTCCTCTCTCCTCCTCCTCGTCCTCCTCGTCCTCCTCCTCCTCCTCCTCCTCCTCCTCCTCCTCCTCATCGTCCTTGTCCTCGTCCTCCTCCTGCTCCTCCTCCTGCTGCTTCTCCTCCTCCTCCTCCTCCTCCTCCTCCGCCTCCTCCTTTTCTGGCTCCTCAGCCGCCTGCGCCTCCTCCTCCTCCTCCTCCTCCTCATCCTCCTCCTCCTCTTCCTGCTCCTGCTGCTGCTGCTGCTGCTGCTCCTCCTCCTCCTCCTCC
>CAUYUJ010013370.1:75582-105582 GCA_963575745.1 Prorocentrum cordatum
CTCCTCCTCCTCCTCCTCCTCCTCCTCCTCCCTCCACTGCACGATCGCCTGACCGTCTTCGCCCGCCCGTGCCCCGAGCGGCCGCCCCCCTGCATGGCCGCGGAGGCGCTGGACCTCTCGGCCTTCCCGAGCGCTGTGGGCCCCCCCCCCTCTCCGCGGGGCTGGCCCCCCGTCCCAGACCCTCGCTTCGATGTAACAAAAATCACGACGGGTATTCTTGTCGCTATTTTCGGCCTCTGGGGGCCCTCGCCAGGCCCCTGGACCGTCAAGAAACGACTCGGGGCGAAAAACTGGTCCCGGGGAGGGGGTCCAAACCTCTGGGGGTCGACGTTGTGAAAAAAAAACACGACGTCGGGGGTCTGGGGTCATGGCCGCTCGGCACGGGCTCCTGGTGACCGCAGGCGGGCAGCCTTGCAGTCAACGCCTGGCCTGCGGCCTCCATTGAGATGAGAGCATGGCAGGTTCGCATCGCGACGGCCTGATCCTGGGTCTCGGGCACTGCGTAGATCGCTCAACCTTGAACGATCGGCAGCTTTGGGATCGCCAGATCGTTCCATATCGGCAGACTCTGGGCCAGTGGCGGCGTTCAACCTTGAACGCCCTCGGCGGGGTCGCCGCCGCGTCGACACCACGCGAACAGATGGGTCCGCGGAGAGAGGTGCAATAGTGCTTGCAAGACATGTTGCCTGGATGCAGCAGCTTGCGCGCTGGATGCAATACTTGCGCGTGGATGCAGTTGTGCGTATCGCTTCACATGCAACAGCTGCTGCCCGTGCAGAAGTTCGTGCCCCCTCCCCTGCAATTGTTGCGCACTGCTGTGCGCCATCGTGCACAATTCATGAACGACTGTGCCTCCCACCGCTGACTTATCTGCGCCAAGAAGGAGGAGGAGGAGGAGGAGGAGGAGGAGGAGGAGGAGGAGGAGGAGGACGAGGAGGAGGAGGAGGAGGAGGACGAGGAGGACGAGGACGAGGAGGACGAGGAGGAGGAGGAGGCCGCACTCCAGCGTCGACTCCCTCCCTGACCGCGCGGCCATGACTTTGGGCGGCGCTGCAGGGCCAAACTGGAGCGCGCGCGCCGCTGCTGTCGCACCGGATTCAGCCATCGGGGCGCCCCGATGGGCCCGCACCAAAGGTTACTCCAGCGACAGGCCATTCTGAAGGGGTCCCAGGACACACAAATAAATACACACAAATAAAACGATTCCCTATATTTTCGCACATTTTCTGGGTTCCTGTCTTCCCCCCCACTTCCCATATTTTCACATATTTTCTGGGGAATCGAGGATTCATTGTGTCGGTGTGTTTCTTTTCCTCCTGACACTCTTGCGTCTAGTCGAATCTCCGGCGGGTCGCGAGGACCGCCCCGCTGCGCGCCCTGCGCCGAGCGGGCCGGCGCAGGCCCCTCCGTGCTCCGCACCGGCCCACGGGCCTCCTCCTCGCGGCCGGGGGCAGAAGGTCGGCTGCGCGCAGGAGCGGCCCCCCGAGGCAGGAGCGGCCCGCTCGGTGTGCTGCTTCCGGGGGGCCGCGGGGTGGGCCGCGACCCAGGCGTGCAGGCCAACGTGGGGGGACCCCGCCCCAAAGGCCCCTCCAGCGAACCCAGACATCTGGCGATACATACATACATACATACATGTATATATATATATATATATATATATATATGTATTCACACCTATACGACCACCTTTCGGGTGATAAGGAGGTTCGGGCGGGGAGGGACCAACGTCTCACTCAATCGGTCTCACTATCGATCTCACTATTGATCTCACTATCGGTCTCGCTCGATCGATCTCACTCGATCGAACTCACAATCGATCTGACTATCGATCTCACACTCGATCCCACTATCGATCTCACAATCGATCTCACATTCGATCTGACATTCGGTCTCACTATCGATCTCACTATCGATATCGCAATCGATCTCACAATCAACGTCATCATCATCAACATCATCGTCATCAACGTCATCATCATCATCATCATCATCATCATCATCATCATCATCATCGGGACACCATCATCATCACCTCATCACCATCATCAACATCATCAGCATCATCATCATCGGGGCACCATCATCGTCACCATCATCATCATCAACATCATCATTATCATCATCGGGACACCATCATCATCATCGGAACACCACCATCATCATCATCATCATCTCATCATCACCATGAACAACATAATCAATATCATCATCAGCCACATCATCAACATCATCATCATCATCATCATCATCATCATCGGGACACCATCATCATCGGCACCATCATCATCATCATCATCATCATGGGACACCATCATCATCATCAACATCATCATCATCATCGTCACCATCATCGGGCCACCATCATCAAAATCATCATCATCAACGTCATCATCATCAACCTCATCATCATCGTCATCATCATCAACATCATCATAACCATCGGGACACCATCATCATCATCATCATCATTATTATTATTTTTATTATTATTATTGTTATTATTATCATATCATCATCATAAGCAACATCATGATCATCAACATCATCATCATCATCATCATCATCATCATCATCGGGACACCATCATCATCAGCAACGCCATCATCATCATCAACATCATCATCGGGACACCACCATCATAGCTACCATCACCATCATCATCATTATCATCATCATCAACATCGTCCACATCATTATCATCATCATCATCATCATCATCATCATCATCATCATCATCATCATCATCATCATCATCATCATCATCATCATCATCATCATCATCACCATCACCTTCACCATCACCATCACCATCATCATCATCATCATCATCATCATCATCATCATCATATCGGGACACCATATCATCTCCACCATCATCATCACCATCACCATCACCGTCTTCATTCATCATCTTCATCATCAGAACAGCATCGATTCATCATCATCATCATCATCATCATCATCTTCATCATCATCATCATCATCATCATCATCATCATCATCATCATCAGGACACCGACGGGACACCGGCGGGACACCGGCGGGACACCGCGGGCCGCCGGACGCCAGAAGGGAGTCATTTGGTCTGGCCGCGCCTCATCCACAGCGGGACACCGGCGGGACACCGCGGGCCACCGGTTGCCGGAAAGGAATCATCGGGTCCGGCCGCGCCTCAGCCACAAGAGACGTTCTTCTCGCCCGCTCACGCAGCTTCGCCTCGCCCGCACGCACGGCACGCACGATCACGAAACCGAAACCGATTTCCCGGTAGGGGGCTCTCCGTTCCACTTCGATCTCACCCCCTCACCTCCGATATATATATATATATATATATATACACCTATATCTATATCTATATCTGTATATGTATCTATATCTATATCTATATCTATATCTATATCTATATATATATTTATATATATATATATCTATATATTATTATATATATACACCCATATCTACATATATATATATATATATACATATCTATCTATATCTATATATAGGTATATACATAAATATATAGAAATGTATGTTTTTTTCGGTGCTCGGCACCAGAGGTCCCGACCCTTCCCCGATCTGTTTTTCGATACGTTTTTTTTATGCGCGGCCCCAAGGCCGTTTTTTCGCCCCAGATTTGTCCTTGATGGCCCTGGGGCCCGAAAGCGGGCCCCAAAGGTCGACGTCGAAAGACAACGCCCGGGCCGCAAGCGTGGAATCGTCGCAGATCCGGGAAGGGCCACCCACTTGCGCAAGAAGAAAATCGGGTGCTGCTGGAAGTGCCCCTGGCCCGAGGTGCCCCCATGATTTCCAAGCAGGCCCCCACGGCCGCCAGCGCACCCCTCGCGAGGCCCAGAGGGGCCCCGAGGTTCAACGTTGAACGAAGCCGCTAGGGGCACCTTGGGCCGGGGGCACCCTTGGCACCCCCGAGAAGAGCGAGCCGAGCCCTGGGGAGGGCGCCGGGCCGGGCCTGCAGCACCCCGCGGTCGCTCCGGAACGAGATGGGGACCTCCGCGTGGGCGACGCCGCCCTCCGCGAGCGCCGCCAGCAGCGCGGCGGCGCCCGCGGCAACCGCCCCCCGCCGCGCCGGGGCGGCGGGCGCGGGCGCCTCCCGCGGCCCCGCGCGCCACGGCACGAAGGCCGACCTCTGGGCGCAGATGGCGGCACGGCGGCGCGGCGGCACGACGGCGCGTGCGGCGCGGGCGGCGAGGCGCCGCTCGCCACGGCACGAGGGTGCTGCGGTGGCACGGCGTGCACGACGGCACGGCCCCCACGCACCGCGGCACAGAGGCCGACTTTCTGGAGCCGCGGGAAGCAGGCGTGCCCCGACTTCCTGGGCGGGCCGATCGGTCCACCCGCGGTGCGACTTCCCTCAGGACCCCCAGGGAAATGGTCAAAGGGTGGCAATTGGCGGCTGTCTGCGCAGACCGTCGCGACAGCCTTTCCAGGAGGAGGAGGAAGAGGAGGAGGAGAAGGACCAGCGTGAACCCAAGGGTTATCAACGATGTTTGGATAAACCCGGCCTCCAAGCTCCCTCTTCATAGGCCCCTACAGCGGTTCATTTCCATTGAGGGGACCGCCTCGTTGGAAGACAACCGCTTGAAGACCCTGAAGCATGCCAAAATATTTTTTCTCGGGATTCCAACGCCACGGATCAACCTGACTGTTGCGCCTTGACAATCTTGAACCGTGCCAGAACGCCGTTCTTGGGACTTCAACACCGCGAATCAACGTAACTGTTGCGCCCGCAGAATCCATCCCAAACGCTATTTCTGGTACGATGGTCATGGAATCCGCGACACTCTTGCACAATGTATAAACGAATGTGCGCGGCGCTAAGGCGAGAACCACATTTTGAAACGGAGCCGCTCACAATCCGTGAATTTTACAAACGAATCCGCGCGGCGCTAAAACGAGAACTACATTTTGAAAACGGGTCGCCCTCAATCCGTGGAGCTCTTGCACATGTTTGCAACGAATGTGCGCGGCGCGAGGGCGACAGCCGCATTTTGAAAATGGGTCGCCCTCAACCCGTGGAACCCTTATAATTCTTAAAGCGAATGTGCGTGGCGCTAAGGCGAGAACCACCTTTTGAAAACGGGTCGCCCTCAATCCGTGGAGCTCTGACACATTTTTACAACGAATGTGCGCGGCGCTAAAACGATAACCATATTTTGAAAACAACCCGCCCTCTATCTGTGAAGCTGTTGCTGATTTTTAAGCCTCAGAGTCATTAGTGGTGAGGAAGCCTCAGGCGAAACGCCAGGCCCGCCCTAAAAACTGGCTTCGGGGTGCGACAAGGAGAAATATTTAGAAGGAACAAACATGGAGGAGGAGAAAGAGGGGGAGGAGGAGGAGGAGGAGGAGGAGGAGGAGGAGGAGGAGGAGGAGGAGGAGGAGGAGGAGGAGGGAGGAAAGAGGAGGGAGGAAAGAGGAGGGAGGAGGGAGGAGGAGGAGAAGGAGGAGGAGGAGGAAGAGGAGGAGGAGAAGGAGGAGGAGGAGGAAATAGAGGAGGAGTCCAGTGGCCATCAGGAATAGCTCTGAGGCGAAACAGTGCCCACCGTGGAGATATGTTCGGGCCCTCTGGGGCACTCGGATGGCACAACACATCCAGCCGTCGGGTGTCCGGGAGAGCGCAGCGCCGCGCGCAGGCCGCCCTCGGTGCGCCGCAGAAGCAGCGCGGAGAGGCAAGCAGCACGCACCTGCACACCATCTGGGCGACGATGAAAAACGGGTCTTGCGCGAGACGACGTGGCGACCTTACGTGGTGGCTCATGCGGGCCGCCAGCGCGGCGCGCTGCAATGGAGACGAGGATTCTTACGTGCGACCTTACGCGAACACCTTACGCGCCAATGTCGGCACACACGACCCCGTTCTCTTTTGCTTCGCTTATATGGACGCCCGCAGTCGGTACGGAACGAAGATGGGTACAGTGCCTGACGACTGCAATCGACCCGTATTATAAGGATGCACGATAAGGATGCAAGGGCCTCGAAAGGTCGCTTCGAAGCTTTTCGAGCGGGGCGCGGTCAGCGAAAGTGGCCAAGGATGGACCGAGGAGGCAAGGATGTAAGGGTACCCTTGGGAAAGTTGCCCATCCGTACCATGTGGGTTGACTTGGACAGGCGGCCTTCTGTCTCAAATGGTCAACGACCGCGGCGACGCTGACAGCGAACCCTGCTCAGAATGAACAAGATCTGCTGTTGGACTTTGTGTCCCTTGTTTCCGCACCCGTGTCGATCGTCCCGACACCACCACCTTTCTTTGTCAGGGCCCTCCTGGGCCCCCGCATGGCGTGTGTGTGTGCCTTCCTGGCCGAGGCCCCGAGGACCCAGACGCTATCGTAGAGCCCAGGGCTCTGGCCTGGCGCGGCAGTGGCGCATAACAATGCGCCCTCTGTGGAGGAGAGGTCTCGTCGTCGTCGTCGTCGTCGTCGTCGTCGTCGTGGGCAAGTGCGCCGCCGTCACCGCCGCCGCCTCCGCTGCCGTCGTCGTCGGCGGCGACGAAGTCGCGGCGGCCAGTCCCCCCGCGTTTCCCAGGAAGCCCCCAGACAGCCCCCCTCTCGGGCCTCGGGGCCACCGGGGGGCTTCTGTGGGCTGAGAAGGGGCCCGCTTCACTCGGGGACGCACTAACTCTGGTCAATGCAAGACCATGTCAAAAAGGCCCAGCAAGATCCTGCAAGATACTGCGCGCTGGCCCTGGTTAATGCAACCCTGGCTCTGCAGGATCCTGCAAGATCCGGCGCTCTGGCTGACCCCTGCCCCCGTCTCAAGGCTCCCGATTCACGAAGGATTGACGGGGCTGGAGGCGGGGCCGGGGGCCTATACGGGTCCACTTGACGCTGAGATATCGGACACCCCCGCTGGGGTCCCCTGGCTGCAGACGTCCTCTACATTCTGAAACCCAATCGGCGTTTCAGAAATCTGACCTGGATGGGTAGGGTTCGCGCGTGGTTGTCGAGAAAACGGCGGTGGGGGCAGGGGGGATGAGGGCCAGAAAATACCAGAAGCGCTCTGAAGCTTCGGTGGCCTATGGAGGTCTCCACGAGGCCTCCGGGAGCACCTGGAGGCCCAGAAGCGGCCAGAGACGCACCAGCAGATCGATCCCAATCGTGGCGTCGTGCCCGGGCTTCCGACGTCGTGGGCCCTTGCTGCTCTGCAGGACTTTCTTAAAGCCCACCAGCCCTCCGGGCGCATCGGCGATGCGGCGTGGTCCTCCTCCTCCTCCTCCTCCTCCTCCTCCTCCTCCTCCTCCTCCTCCTCCTCCTCCTCCTCCTCCTCCCCCCCCTGGGAGGCCCAGCGAGGGAAGGCGTGCCTGTGGGCCGCCGCCGCCAGCAGGGCCAGCGCCAGCGCGCGGCCGCGGGCCGCCCGCCTCCACATCGGCGGAAGGGGCCGGTGCGCCCCCCGCGTGCCGAGCAGTGCCGACCCGGGCGGCGCCGTCGGGGCGCCCGCTGCCGCCGCTCGAGGCTCGAAGAGGTCCCTCGCGCGCGGGCGCCGCGCGCGCGGGCCGACGACGCTCGGCGTCGGCCGAGGGCCAGCGTCGGTCACGAGCGGCGTACACCTCGGAGAAGATCAATGATCGTGTTGGGAGGAAGGGGTTGTGAGGATGAAGGGTATGAGCAATGGCATCTGGAGGCAACGATACCTTCGGCCGCCTACGGGTAAGGATCTCCTCATTTCTCCCAGCCCCATCCTCCCACCCGGTGCTCTTCCTGAACCTCCGTATCCGCACCCTCGCGCTCCAGAATCGGGGGCGCGATCCTGCGGATACGCGGTCGCACGGACGTGTTCCGCTCCGCGCGGGGCATCCGTAAAAAAGCGTCCACCGTAGACATCCGCCGGTTCGCGGCCCAGAGGCCTGGCCCTCGAGGCCGCGGATACGGATCTGCTTTTCGCCCACGAATCGGCTGCGGAATAACGTCAGGGGCGTCGGCCAGGCAGTCGGCTTCTTCGAGCAGGAGGGCGCTCAGCGCAGCCTGGGATCTGGGAGCATGCTCTCCTCGAGCGTCCTGCACGCAGGGAGAGGGACGGTGCACACCACCGCCAAACCTCCGCCTAGCTTGTTCTGTGAGGGGCAACGTCAGGAGGGGACCGGCTCAGGGGAGGGGAAGTGCACGGTTTCCCCTGGGGCCGTAGCCCGAGGAGGAGGAGGAGGAGGAGGAGGAGGAAGAGGAGGAGGAGGAGGAGCAGGAGGAGGAGGAGGTGGAGGAGGGGGCGAGGGTGAGGAGGAAATCGAGGAGGAGGAGGAGGAGAGGAGAGGAGGAGGAGGAGGGGATGGAGGAAGGCGGAGGAGGAGGAGGAGGAGGAGGAGTGAGGAGGGGGAGGAGGAGGAGGAGGAGGAGAAGGGAGGTTGAGGAGGAGGAGGAGGAGGAGGAGGAGGATGGCCAGGTCATTAACCCCTTGGAGCTCTGTCCCAGGTCCATCGAGTTCCTCGTCGAGCGCGCAGTCGTGTCGTGGCAGATGCAACAGGTTTCTGAGCACTTCGAGGCGCCCGAGTTTCTGGAAGGTGTCTGGATCGAACCCTTGCGAGCTCTGTGTCACTCGCGTGTCCTGACGGCCCCCGAGGGTGCCTATCTGAGGTCGGTGGCGATCGGGGGCCAGTGGCCGCAAGCTAGACAGCACGCGCAGGGTTGGGTCCCGTCGCCTGAGTGTCTCATCTGTCAGGACGGGGACGGCACTTTTGTCAACAGGCATGCCATGCTAATGATACTGATATCGTTAAGATGAAGAAATTTAATAATGGTACGCATCAAAAGAAGAGCATTACTAGTACATACATGAAAGATACGAGCAACAACGAAATTACTAATGCTTTACTAGTACTGATGCTGGGGCTACTACGACTGATAACACAAACGGAACATAATGCAACTACGATTAAGAACAATACGACACATCATACTACTACTGCTACTACTACTACTGCTACTGCTACTGCTACTGCTACTGCTGCTGCTGCTGCTGCTGCTGCTACTACTACTACTACTACTACTACTACTACTACTACTACTGCTGCTGCTGCTGCTGCTGCTACTACTACTACTACTGCTACTACTACTACTACTACTGCTACTACTACTGCTACTGCTACTACTACTACTACTACTTACTCTACTACTATACTAACTACTACTACACTACTACTACTACTACTACTACTACTTACTACTACTACTACTACTACTACTACTACTACTACTACTACTACTACTACTGGCGGTCTCGTGCACCACATCACCAAGGCTCAACCACCTAGGCAAGAGCGTCCTTGCGGCTGCCTCATTGCCAGTATGTAGCGCGCACCTCTTCTGGGTGAAAGGGCGGGTCTGACATGCTTGCAACGTCAGGCGCTCGCACCGTGGGCAGTTGGACCAACAGCCCAGAGTGAAGCGCCAGCAACGGCACAGCAGCACACGGGGCGACCCCAGCACCGCCACCCAGGCCGACTAGCGCGAGAAGACGCGAGGCAAGGCCTGGATGGCAAGCCAAGGGCGGGTCTGACGTGCATGCAGCAGCTGGCGCCTGGCCGAGGGCAACTGGTCCCTACAGCAAAAAGTAAGGCGCAGGCGGCAACATAGCAGCACACGGGGCGACCCCAGTACCGCCACCCAGGCCTACAAGCGCAAGAAGGCGCGAGAGGAGGCCAGGATGGCATGCCAAAATGGCCAGGCGCCTGACAGCGACGCTGCGGTACACGGAGCTGCCCCAGCACCGCCAGCGAGGCCAACGAGCGCAAGTGAGCGTGAGGGGGCCGAGATGGCAAGCCAGTTGGCGAGCCAAGGTGGCTGGGCGCACAGGTAGTCTTGCGCCGAGCCTAGGCAAAAGGCTACAGGTGCCGCCATGCGAGGGGGGCGCCGCTATGGGCCCGCCGCACTACAGAGAGTGGCAAATAGACAATTTGGCATGGACTCACGCGGCCTGCCGAGGTCTTGGAATCCGCTGGGCATTATCTCTCAGGCCTGCTGGCCTGTTCCCTGCGCGATGGCAGCAAGGACCTGCGACGGCAGCGCCCGCGCCTCCCCGCCGAGGTCGCCACTGCCCCCCGCCTGCCCTGAGGGCCCACATATCTGGCGCTCAAGGTCTTCACCAAGGGCCACGTTCAGGGCCGCAGCGCTTGGGGCCTGCTGCGGGAGCACGTCCGTCTGCGGTGGCGGGTGCGCTGGCGGCGGCGGCGCATCAGGGGGCGCCGTCGGCGGCGGCGGCGGGGGGCCCATGATGGCCGCGGCCTCTGGCGGGGCTCCCGCTGGCGGTGGTGGCGGGTCCTGGCTGCCGCGGGCTCCGCTCGCTGGCGGGGCGCTGGCGTTGCGAACGGGGGTGGCACGTGGGGCGGCCCCTGTGCCACCCCCGCCGCCCGAGAGGCTGCCCTCCTTCAGGTTGTGGCGGCGCTCGTAGAGCGCCAATTCCCTGCGCGCCATCTCCAGGCGCTCCCTCTTGGCTTTGTTCCGCGCCTTCTTGCTGTAGCCCGCCCATTCAGGGTCGTTCAGTCCCCAGGCGACCTGCGCGTAGAGGTCGGTCCACTCGAACGTGGGCAAGCTCTCCCAGGTGAGCCCCTCCATCAGCACATAGTGGCCCTCCCACTGTGCCTGGTGTGGGGCATAGCGCGTGAAGACGGTGCCAACCGCCAGCGGCTCAACCTTGGGCAGGTACCTCAGAAGGTCCACCGCGTTGAGCACTGAGATCCCCTCCTTCTTGAGCTTGTCGTAGCGCAGCAGGGCCTTCAGGTCGCGGATGTCCTCCTCGGGATGCTCCGCGTGCATGTAGTGCGCGTGTGGCGGGTTCGCCTCCTCCTCTATGAACTCGATGCAGACTCCGTAGGAGGTCGAGTAGCGCGCACCGCAGTGGCAGTACCAGCGCTGGCCCGTCTCTCCCGCTGCCTCTTGGGCGCATGAGAGCAGCTGTGACCAGCGATCCGAGCGGATCACCGAACAGCATCCCTTGGGATTATCCCAGGTCCAGGTCTTGTTGGCCGCGCACTTGTAGTACATGTTGAACGTGAAGCCCTTGTCACGGTAGAACTGGTCCGTGTAGTCGCCCATGCGGCGGTAGGCCTCCTGCGCCGCGGTGTTGCCCTGGCACTCCTCCTTCCAAACACGTTTGTGTCCCAAGTGGGCATCTGCGATCCCCGAGGCTTCCGGGAGACCCCACTTCAACCTTCCCACATCCACCTCCGCCTCCTCGTCCAGCGCGTCGAGCCACTTCTGGACTCCGTCCTGCGCCTCAGTGCCCCTCACCATGTCCTCCTTCTTTTCCAGGATGGCCCCCGGGCCGCCCAGCATGTGGGTACGCATGGTCTCGGATGTGAGGGCGCCATAGGCCCGCGCCATGCGCTTCAGCGACTTCTTGGATAGGCCGAGCCGCAACAAGGGCTCGATGTCCATTACCTCCTTCACGGTCTGGGCCTCGGTCAGCTGGAGCCCCTGATCCTCCGCGTCCACGTCGGGCTGAGGGTCGTTCTCCTCATCGCTGGGAGGTTCTTCCTCGAGGGGCGGGGGTGGCGCACGGGGCGGCCCTGGCACCACCCCCGCCTCCCTCGCCATCGGGCGGCCCACCCCCCTCGCCACTTCTTCCGTGGCTGGGGGGGCGCCTGTGCTCTCGGGGTCGATGCCCACCCCCGCGCCTTCCGTTGACCTCCGCAGGGCAAGCAAGCCTTCCTCTGAGAGCGCGAACCCCACCAGGACGTCCATGCCCTCCTTGATGTAGTCGAAGCTCGCACGGAACTTCGCCACCCGCTTGGCGGCGTGGTCAATGGAGCCTGGGCCCTTGTTCGCGCGCGCAGCGCGCGTCGCGGCCTCGTGCTCGGAGGTGCCCTGCGTCGTTGCCACGCAGTACGAGCACATGTACAGCTTGTACTGCCCCTCTTTGCCCCTCCTCAGGTCGGGGTATTTCTCGTTGTGCTCTTTGGCCTCCGCATAGCGGCGCATCTCCGCACAACTGAGCTCGTCCACGTACTCCACCGCCAGGATCTTCCAGTCGTCCAGCGCCGTGCACCTCCGACACCATCCCAGGCGGTGCGGCGGGGCCCAATATGCGACCATGCAGTGGACGTAGCCCGCCTCAGCGTAGTCCTCCTCCGTCATCATTTCTACGTCTTCGAGCGCGGCTGGTGCGCCGTCGCTCGCCTGGGGGGCCTGGCCGTAGACGGCTTTGTTGCTGCGTCGGCGGTGGCGCTTGCCCCCGTGGCCGCTGAGGGCGCCCGTGGTCGCAACGCCCGGGGCTTCGCTGGCGGCCCCGTCGTCCACGGCGCGCTCGCCGTCGGCAGTGCTGCGCGCCCCGCGGCCGCCACGGCCACCCACAGCATGCTCCCTCAGCTGAAGGTTGTGGAGCGCGAGGGTGAGCGCGTCCAGCCCGCGCCGCTGCTCTGTGGTGAAGTCGGCATACGTGGCTGCCGCTGCCAGGGCGGCCGACGTCACTGGCACCACCGCCGATGCAGGCATCGCCGAGGCGCCATCGGAGGCGGCGGCGCTGTGGGCGGCCCCCGTACCGCCGCCTCCATCGGCGTCCTCAACGGGGGTCGCTGATTCCGTGTGCACCGTCGGTGCCGTCCGAAGGGTCGCCGCCTCGGACATCATGGCGTACTCCTCGCCTTCGCTCTCCGACAAGCTTGCCTGCTGGACAGGGCGCTGCGTCGGCCTTGCTTTGGAGGTTGGTGTCTCCCCCGCGGCGTGCGTCTTGGCGGGCCACGGCATCGGCGCGGGCTTCGAGAACTTGGGCGCCATCACTTGGTCGGGTGGATGGCACGGAAGGTGCAGCTCGAGAGAATGTGCGAGGCAGGTACTCACGAGCCAAACAGCTGACGGGGAGGAGAGGGGAAGGGGAGAAACTGTACACCGAACCAAAATGGGGCGGCCAACTGCCGAGGCGGGACAAAGGTGGCACAGGAAGACTATGGGCCGAAACCAACGGCTCCAAGTGCGTGGGGCCCGTCCATTATGCTGGCGGAAAACGGCCTGACCCCCGTTCGGGACCCTGGGCGGGCAGGAGAGGGGGGAGGGGGCGAAGAAACCACGTCGTGGGCGGGCGACAAAGCGGACGGCGGGCCGCCGACGGCCCCAGGACCCGCGGGGCGGCCCCGATCTTCAACGCCTCTTGACGCATCTTTAGCCAGCGGCCTTGGACAGGTGCTATTGGTTGCATGAAGGCTCATCTCAAATGGGCTGCGGGAGCATCTCATGCCAGAGATAAAGAGCATCAAACATGTGACATGCCGAGACCACAACATGCACAAAGCGGGGGGGCAACACACCATGGCGTGCAGACCAAACATGACACTGCCAGGGCGCACTGTGCGCGCGACAAGGGAACTGAACAATATCTTGCACACAGCAGATGTGGCTAATTTTTACGACTAATCAGGGCTGCAGGAAAGGGAGTGGGGAGAGGAGGGTCAGTAAACACACGCAAGTGGGGTGGGGCCACAGCTAGTCAAGACTGGACGCTCGGGGCGGCCCCTGCATCCAGTCTCGCTGCGTCCTCCGTCGCCAGGGCGATCTGCTCCGCAATTTGGCCCTGCAGGGCGTTGGCTACTGCCGAGCGCAGGGCAGCACGAGCCGCGGGCCGTTCGGCCTCAGGCAATTCCCCTACGGCACGGCGCAGCCACGTCTCAGCCTCTGCGCCCCAGCGGCCGTTGACATCTAGAACAAAGAGCACCAGGCCCGAAAATGGGTACCTACGGTGCTTCACTTTCTCTCTGCGCTGCAGGGCTGCCTGGCGTGGCCGCCCCGTCTGGGCCACTGCCGCCTCGTCCACCAAGCTGATGTCGAGGCAAACTCGGCCATGGATGCCTCGATGGTAGACCGCGTCCTGTGTGGCCGCGCCTTGCTCCTCCGTGTGCCACTCTGCCATGACCTGCTCCAGCAGGGCATGGTGGCCCACCCCGCGCAGCCAGAGCGCCGCGGCGTCTCGGATGGCATTGTGGCGGCGCGTCGGGCCGCCTCCCCTGGGACAGTTGAGCGCGTGAACGCCTCTAACGTCCACCGTGCGGCCGCACGTCGGGCCGTGCTGCGCCATCGCGCGGGTGGGCGCTGCTGGTCGGTTCAGGCACGTGCGCTCGGACTGCAGCAGCGGCAGGTGCATGCGCCTCTTGGCTGCAATGCAGGCGCCCTCTGAGCTGCCCGAGGCACTGTGCACCGCCGCCGCTGCCGTCACTGGCAACGCGGCCGTGAACGTCTTGGTGACGTGGTCCCGCACGTGCTGGGTGTACGTCTTCTGGTCCTTTCCCTTCCGCCCCTCCAGAAGGCCCTGCCGGCGGTCGCTCTGAGGGCGACGGCCGCCAGCCAGCCGCCCCTGCTCCTCGTCTGCTGCTGAGAGGGCACGGCCAAGGCCTGGCCACCTCCGAAAGAGGCCGATCGTTGTCGACTCTCGGAGCTCCTGAGCTGCCGCGTGAATCCCAGCTTCCCAGGATGCCAGGAGGGCGGCTGGGCCGCGCTGCTCCGCGCTGCCACAGCCCAGACATCCGTCGCTGACCTTCATGAAGATCTGCTCTCGGGGGGCCGCCGTGACCCCGAGCAGGGCGTTGACGAAGGCGACCGCTCCGTCGTCCACCCTGCGGCTCCACGCCGCCGTGAGCGGGAGCGCCCGCTGGATGTGGACGCAGGCGCCCCTCGACCAGATCCGCATCAACTGGAATGCGTCAAAGGCAGAGAGCCTGCCAGTGGCCCCCCCCTCATCGAGGTCCTCTGGGACGGCGAAGTACGTGAGTGGGACGTCCCTCCAGTCGGTGTCCACGTCGTGGTTCGTGTCGGCCAGGGTGGACCCCACCGCCTTGAGCTTCTGGGCGCGGTACTGGGCGTACTCCGCAAACTCAGGCGGCAGAGCGGCTTGTGGATCTGGGGGCCAGATCTGGGTCTTGGACATCTTGAGCTTCGTCCCGTGGGCTTCGATGCGGGCTCGCCACGCATCCAGGCCGCGGAACACAGCGGCCGCGGTGCCAGCGAAGTACGCGTCGTCCAGGAAGGCCAAGCAGTCCCCTTCCATGTCCACCGCGCGCACGGCCATGCGGCCGATGCTGAGAATATCCGCGGTGCCGACCGCGTAGAAGCCTGGGCTCATCGGGCAGCCCTGGTCGAGGCCACGGATCTGGTCGACCAGCTGGGCGGGTTGTGACCCGCCCCCCGCCGCGTGGCGTGTTCGGGCGGGGAGCCAGGCTTCCGCCAACGGGGCCAGCGCAGGCACCTTGGTGCGCACCTTCACCAGGTCGCGGGGGATGTTGCTGAACGCATCCCCGAGGTCCACCGCCACCACCCACTTGCCTGGGCTCGAGTTGGCCATCGTGCATAGGCGCCGATGGAGTGCACCACGCCCGTCCATGGCGAGGCCGAACTGCTGGTCTCCCACCGCCGTCCGCGTGTCCTTGTGGTGGACCTTGGCGGCGCTGCGGCCCACCATGCGGCGGGTGACGTTTCCGCAGCCCAGGCCTCGCGCATCCCCAGGGGTTGCCTTGGGGATGCCTGTGAGGCGCGCCGCCGTCATGGCGGCTAGCGCCTCGGGGGGGAGGTCCCCGATGGCCAGTCGTGCCAGCGTGTTGGCCACCGCCTCTGCCCCGTCCTCGTCGTACTTGAGCGGGGCCCAGTGCTCGTAGCGTCCTCCTCCAGGCCCCGCCCCTCCACGGCGGGGGAAACGGCCGAACTGGCCGTTGAGGTGGTTGGCCACGCGGCGGTGGAGTTCTGCTGCGCCGTCGAGCTCGTGGGGAGCTGCGGCTGGCGGCATCGCCGCGTCGGCCCCCGCCCCTGCGGACCCTCTCCCTGGCCCACGCGGGGCGGCCCCAGTGCCGGGGAGAGGGCCCCGCTCGCCTGGGCGAGGCGCCTCGGGCTGCTGGGTGGTGCTGAACTTCCTCACCACCGCCGCTGTGTCCGCCGTGTCCTCCTGGGGCCACGCTGCCGCTGCCGCCCGAGACATCTCTCCCGCTCGTGCGAGCTCGGTGACGCGGCGTACACGGGCTGCGACGTGATCCTCGCGGCCCTTCGCGGTAACCGTGGTGCGCGTCTGGTCCTCCATGGAAAGCCAGGCGACGTCCCACTGGCCGTCCTGGATCCACCGCAGGCGCTCCTGGAGGCGCTCGCGCCGTGTCGTCGGGGTCGGGGTCGCATTTTCGCTGAACAGCAGTCCGTCCAGCGAAAGGAACACCTTCCACAGCCTCGTCAACGTACTCGACGCCTGAGCATCGTTGCCCTGGCGGGCCTGCTCAATTGCCAAACGCAGCCGCACCTTCACGTGGCTGACGGCTGCCGCCATGCTGTCGGTGATCATGGCTGTGGTGGGCGCCCCTTGGAGCAGGATGCGGTCCCACCCGATGGTGTCCCACCAGTCCAGGTTGACGAAGCCCACCTCGTGGTGCGCGTCCTCGCTCGTCACCTGGTCGTCCAGGTAGTCGTCGTAGACGCCTGTCTCGAGTCCGCCATCATCGCCTGCTTCCGCAGGGACGTCGAGTGGCGGTTGTAGGATGTCCGCCGTGGTCGGCACCGCTGCCTCGGCCGCCCCCATGGGAGTCCCCCGTGCGCCTGGGCCGTACGCCCCTGGCGCGGCGGCGGCAGGGGGCCTCGGGGCTGCCCCGGTGCCCCCTGCCGCGCCATCTCCCTTGGGTGGGAGGGGTGGGGGCCTGGCCTCCGACTGTTTCCAGCAGGGGCAAGATGGGACCCCCTCGGGCCTCCAGGGCTGCCGTGAAGCGATCCCTGCCGCCCTCAGGGAGCTGAGTGAAGCCCACCGTCGCCGTAGCTGGTGGTAGGGGGCCATCGACGCAGGCCATGTGGAACCACTTCCTGCCCGCGTGCGCCCGGGACCCCGCAGGCGGTGTCACGACGCCTGCCACGCGCCACTCGCCCGCCTCGAAACCTCCCATGCAGCGCGTGCAGTGGGCCTTCTTGCCGCGGGCCGCCTGGGCGCTGACGCACCAACGGGTGATGCGTCCACCCGTCATGCGGCGCCGCCTCTGTGCTGGCTGGCCCTCGCTGTCTCGCATGTGGAAGTCGATGTTGCCATCCGCTGGGATGTCGCCTGCGTTCGCACCTGCCGACGCGGGGGCGGCGGCGGAGGCGCACGGGGCGACCCCAGCACCTCCGCTGCCTCCCGCAGCTGCCAGCACTCCGCCTTCGCCTCGAGCCGCAGCGGCGTTACTCCCAGCCACTCGAGTCCCCGCACCTGCGTCCGCAGCGCCGCCAGCGGCCGCCGCCATCCCAGGACGTCCCTTCAGGGCGAGGAAGAGTGTTCGTAACAGTGAGGGCGCGAGAAAAGGAAGGGTGACTGTCGCCCGCGGTTTGAGGGCAGCAGTAGCCCCCCCGCCGACAGGCTCCCCAGAGCCTTGGGGGGACGACGACTACTACTACTACTACTACTACTACTACTACTACTACTACTACTACTACTACTACTACTACTACTACTACTACTACCACTACCACTACCACTACCACTACTACTACTACTACTACTACTACTACTACTACGACGACGACGACGACGACGACGACGACGACGACGACGACGATGACGACGACGACGACGACGACGACGACGACCTACTACTACTACTACTACTGCTACTACTACTACTACTACTACTACTACTACTACTACTACTACTACTACTACTAGTACTACTATTACTAGTACTACTACTACTACTACCACTACTACTACTACTACTACTACTACTACTACTACTACTACTACTACTACTACTGCTGCTGCTGCTGCTGCTGCTGCTGCTAGTACTAGTGATAACACACATCGTAACAACAGTATTACGATTAGTCATATTGATACTACTATTATCAACCGTAACACTCATAATACGCATACTGATGCCAACACTAATACATCAATGGCTCGTACTGATCATAGCACTTATTCTGCTAGTACGACCAGCCATGCTAGTAATGCTGGTAATACTACCGTTAATCATACTACTACTACTACTACTACTACGACGACTACTACTACTACTACTACTACTACTACTACTACTACGACTACGACTACGACTACGACTACTACGACGACGACGACGACGACGACGACGACGACGACGACGACGACGACGACGACGGACGACGACGACGACGACGACGACGACGACGACGACGACGACGACTACTACTACTACTACTACTACTACTACTACTACTACTACTACTACTACTACCTACTACCTACTACTACTACTACTACTACTACTGCTACTACTACTACTACTACTACTACTACTACTACTACTACTACTACTACTACTACTACTACTACTACTACTACTACTACTACTACTACTACTACTACTACTACTACTACTACTACTACTACTACTACTACTACTACTACTACTACGATTCAGAATAATACTAAGCCTATGAATGTTACTCGTGCTATTAATACTCGTAATAATACAAGAACGCATCGTAATACTGAGAACACGGATATAACTAATAATGCGACTGAGAACATTTATAATCGTGGTAATCGTAATGCTGATACGTAGGCTCGGCATTGCGCGTGGTGGGGAGGGCGATGAGGACGAGGTCCTGAAGTGGCCCTCTCGGGTCCGTGTTGGGCGCTGTGCAGATCCAGAAAGCGAATGTGTACGTAAGAGACATGTGCGTTTTTCTGCCAGGACGGGGCGAGTTGGGCCTTCAGGGGCCCTGTTGGGAGGAACCTTCTCAGGCCGTCTTCAAGGCCTCTTGGGCCGTCTTGAAGATGTTCGAGCTGCTCTCGGGCCCTATTCCGCCAGTCTTGTCGCGCACTCGCGCCCCTCATAATATTGTCGTGGTGTTTTCTGCCAGAGCGGGGCGACTTGGGCCTTCTGGGGCCGTCTGGGAGCTGTTCGAACCGCCCTCGGGGCCCTGTTGCGCTGCTCCTGTCGCGCTCACGCGCTCCACTCCCCCCCCTGAATACTGCTTTGATCGGCCAGGGGAAGCCCGTGAGGCCGCGGAGGGCCTGCCGGCCTGGGGCCGGGCCCCTGGTACCTTGGCATTCATATTTTCCGAATCGCAGTCGCACCGTCGGAACGCGTTCGCAGATAGACACCAAACCGCGGTGTCAGTCTGCCCCGCCTGTGCGCCTGTGCCTGTCCTGACCCACGCCGCGTCGCAGCACTGGCATCATACATTTTTCTCAGCCATGTGATGCGAAATTACGAGAACCGATAATCACAAACAATACCATTCACGAACATACCTAGCCAAACCGTGCTTCGTGAGGAGAGTAAGCAACCCATCTGTCCACAGGTCTGTCCCCCACGAAGTGCGGGCACATGGGCGGCACAAGGGAGCTCACAAACGGTGACGCGGACGCAAAAAATCCTTCGATGGGCAAGGGGCGGAGGCTGATTATGCATAATATTACACTGAGCAGAGGAAGGAGGGGAAGAAAAGGATCACTCGGGAAAACATGCGCTTGTTAAGATTGCCCCGAATGCGCGCCGGACGACTGCAATTACATGGGACCAGGTCGCGCATCTAACAAGATCAACTGTGCCAAATCAGCACACAAGAGACACCGCCCGACCATGCACCCTTCGATTGCACGCAACCGCGCGACACCAGACCACGCCAGTCAAGGTGATGGAACGGGAGACCCCGCTACAAATTGCCAAGATTCTGGTCGCTGGATGGGCTGGCGGGGGCATTTTTTGATCGCGACCGCGAGCGGGCACCCGCGCGGCGTCACAAAATCAGGCACACTAGCGAGGGGCAGCTACGCCGAACCGGCTACGCGGCACCGTGAGCAAAGCGAGAGGGGGCGAAACGACGAAGGAACAAAAGCGAGAGAGAGCGTGAAGAGAAGAAAGACGGCAGAAATAATGCAAAACGAAAAGAACGGCGACAAAAGGGGAACCGACAGAGCGGGAGAAGAGAAGAAAAACCGCAGCTCAGAAGTGAAACAAGTAGAGGATCACTGACCTTGCAGTACTCCATATAATCGTCGTAAGTAGCCAGCGAAATAACGCAAATCCAATCCAGTCAACGGATGACGGTGCCACGTAACGATCAGGTGACTGCAGAGCCAAGGAGTAACCAACGGTGGCACGAGCAGGTGGAGGCCCGACAGCACCCTCAAGCTGGCTGGACACGCGACGCGTTTGCAAAAATAACAAGAAGAATGATATTTCCCAGCAGGACAACATCGCGCGTGCCCCCCCCCTCTTCAGCCGCGCCCTAGCTTTCCTCAGCGAAAGACTACATGCATCGTGGATAACCATAACTGCAGCGTCGTCTCACCCTGAGCCGATGCCCCAGACGGAAGACTAGGCCACCTGGCAGGCCGAGCATGCTCTGACGCGAAAAAACGGGCACCATCTTTTAGAAGAGGGCGCGTCCGATCTCGGGCGAGCTCTGTTGACTGACAGCTGGGCGCGGACTGGAAACTGCATGTTCAATTTACGCTCGTGGTCGCTGCTTTTGCGGAGTTGGGAGAGTAGGCTGACTGCACTGCTGGCCTCGCTTGCGGGGCGCCCTAGGCCCCGCATACAACCTCGCGGGGGAGTCTGGGCCCGGTATACCACGTCGAAGCGAAAACTGTGGCCCTGCACACTTCCTCGCGAAGGACCTGAGGTTCCGTGTGCCATATCGCGGGGCCCCTGACGCTCCGTACATCATACCGCAGGGCGCTTGGCCTTCCGTGTATCACTACTTGGACAATCGCACGCGCTTCGCGCGCGCTCCTGTTTTAGCTATCTTGGGTGCCAAAGCACCGCGCGGAAGAAGGACCGTGCCATTATAATCCAGATCCGCAGGAAGGCGATGGCATCGTAACCTCAACTGTGTGGCCTTACTCCAGGGTGCCGTGGGGCTACTTCCGTCGAAACGTTGGAGACCTGAGAATTCGTCAAACAGCCATGGATGCCTCAGGGCGTTAAACTTGGTTTTGTGATCGAGCAATCCTCTTGGCGCACTCTTCGGAGCTCTCGAAACGGAGGAGGCGAGGAGGAACGTACAGGAGTGCGTACGAGGAGGAGGAACATGTATGAGTAGAAGTGATGAGAACGCTGAGGGAGGACAGGGGGAGAGGATGAGGAGGGAAGAGTGAGGAAGGGACTCTGCCAGAAACACCGTGGAGCTGCTGCCGCCGACAGATGGAGATCACAGAATTCATCAAACACTGGATCAGTGCCTCGGGGCGTGGGCTAACTTGAGCGAAAAGAAAGACCTCTTGGCGCCGTGTTGCGAACTCTTGGAAGGGAGGGGGCGAGGGGAGGAGATGGACAGAAGGCGGGAGTAGGAGGATTAACGCATTGCAGGAGTAGCAATGCTGATAACACGAAGGGGGGAACAGGAAATAATGAGGAGGACAGGGTGTGGAGAAGGAGAACGATGAGCAGGAACGAATATCGCAGACGGCTGCGGCGAGTCAGGCTTCCTGCGGCCGTCCCCACCTTTAGACCGAGCTTGGTGTGGCCAAGTGCTGCGGAGACGCAGCGCACGTGTGGCCTCGAAGCCTCCCAGACCACGGGTCTGTTCATGACCATGGCACGGTGGCGATTTTGGCCGAAAACCACATGCCTCGAAACAACCCTCAAGCAACTCCCAGCAACACCAACTGGCTCACACGCCGCGCCAGGACTCTCAATGAGGCGTGCTGGCTGAAGTAAAGCGCACTCTAGGCATCTCTTTTTCCAAACGCCGAGCAAGGACCCAAGAAGGCGTGCAGCTCAGGGCAGCCGTAGAAGAGGTCAAACAGTGGGAACCAAGCCTCTCAGAGCTTTTCTTGGGGGTCCTCTTGGAGACCTTTTGGGTGATCTTAGGGCCCCCAAGGCGGTTGGGGATGTCGAAAGGCCTCCCGAATGCCTCTTGGGGGATGGCTTGGGTCTATTGGGAGCCTCCTGGAGGTTTTGGGAGGCCTCTTGGGGGCCTGCTGGCGGTCTCGGGGGTCATCTGGGGGCGGAGAGTGCCAAATGCCAGTTCGAGTTCCTCCTCGCGGGACTCTCTTCGGGCTCTCTTGGGGCATCTTGGGTCGCCTTCGGGCCGTCTGGGAAACCTCTTGTGAGCCTCCTTGGGCGGTTTTGAAGGCCTCTTGAGCTGTCTTGGGGCGTTGGGACCCTAAAAGGTCGATGATGCTAAAATCCGGTTAGAACCAACGGAACATCAATGAGGTTGGCTTATCCGAGCTCTCTTTCGGAGCCTCTTGGAATACTTATTGCTGGAGACTCCTGGGGCCTTTTGGCAGCTAGGTGGAGCCATCATGGGCTATCTTGTGCCAGCTTGGAGGCCGTCTGGGGGCATCTGGAACCATATTGGAGCCATCTTGGCCCGTCTTGGAGCAATCTTGAGGCCTTCTTGGGGCGCCGCGGGAAGAGGGGCCACAAACACTTAGTAAATTGAGGGCCCCCCCCATGGTCCAGGCTCTACTTCACAATATATATATATATATATATATATATATAGATGTCTTACACACACACATACATATATATATATATATATATATATATATATTATAAAACATAACGATTCCTCTTCCTATATTTTTATAAGCCCGGGCGGGGGGAAAACCCGTCCCCCTCCCCCCCAAAAAAACCGGACTCCCGGGATCTGGGTCTTTGGGACCCTCCAGACGGGCCTCGAAGCGGCCACCGGGCCTCGCATGGCGTTTTGCCAAGCCTTCCCAGCACACCTAGGGCGATCAGGGGGGTCATCGGAGACGTCCCAGAGACCCTCAAGACAGCACAAGAGCGCTCCAAGAGTGACCGACGTGACCTCAAGATGGCCCAAGAGGCCTCCAGAACAGCCCCAAAGAGGCCTCCAAGAGCACTCCCGAGAAGGCCCCCCGAGGCAAAAATCATTGATTTTCTAATGGTTTTTGGGGAATTTTAAGGTTCTCCTCTTTTCGGCTTCCCGACGCTCCAAGACGGCGGTCTTCTGGGCGTCCGAAGCCGCCTGGGAGGCTCCCAAATCGCCCCACAACCATCCGAAAGGGCTTCCAGGCAGTCCACGAGAGCCCCAAAACGACACAACACGGGTCCAAGATGGCCCTCAGAGAGCCCCATGGCGGCCCAAGATGGCCCAAAGACACCCTCCGAAGAATTCCAAATCGTGATTCGGTCGTTCAGGGAGACCGCGGTTGTAGGCAGGGTGGCCCGAGGAAGCCCCCGGAGGCCCCCAGAATACGCCCAGGAGGTCTCCAGAAGGCCTTAAGAAAGCCTGAAACAACTTTTGTGAGGCCCCTAGAGGCTCTCCAAGGAGGAGCCTCCGCAAAAAAGAACTGAGGAGGATGGGGAGGATGCGCAGGGCATGGCGAAAATAAGGAAAAAGAAGCATGGAGGAAGGAAAGCGAATAACATTATTATAGCGGCGATGCCAGAAAAGGCAACCAGGAGTTATCGCTAAATTGTCGGCTTGACCTTCCTGCTATTCCGCCTGCATGCCAAACTTCAAGGACCAAGGCGCATGGCGCGAAGCGCCACTGCAGTCTTGTATATATATATATATATATATGTATCTATATACATATATATATATATATGTATATATATATATATATTCCCTACCTAGGCTCTGCCTAGAAGGGTTGTTACTCGGAGGCTTAAAGGGCCGGGCGGTGGAACCCGCCCCGGGCGGTTCCCCCAGGATCCGCCCCGCGGTTCCCCCAGTGACGTTCCCTTAGCTTCGCGTTGCTTATCTCATCTTAGCTTAGCTTATTTCATCTTACCTTAGCTTAGCTTCATATTACCTCAGTTTCATCTTAGCTTAGCTTACCTTCATCTTAGCTTCGCTGAGCTTTAGCATTGCATAGCACAGCATAGCATAGCGTAGCATAGCATAGCGCAGCATCGCATATCATAGCATGAGCGTGTAATTCCCTACCTAGGCTCTGCTTAGAGGGTTAGCTTAGCTTAGCTTAGCTTAGCTGAGTTTAACTTAGCATAGCGCAGCGCTGCATTAGCATAACATAGCATAGCATAACATAGCCAAGCAAATCATAGCATAGCGCAGCATAGCATAGCATAGCATAGCATGACATAGCGCAGCTTAGCATAGCATAGCTAAGCTTATTTGTTTTTGTTTGTTTTCGCTTGTCCGTCGGCTGCACTGGTCGCCCCAGGCTCGCCCGCCGCCCCGCGGTCGCTCGGCCCCTCGGCTGGCCCCATTCCTTGGTGTTGTTCCCTACCTAGGCTCTGCCTAGAAGGGTTCTTACTTTAGAGCTTCAAGAGGCCGGGCAGTGGAAATCGCCCCAGGCGGTTCCCCCAGGATCCGCCCCGCGGTTCCCCCATGGACGTCCCCTTACCTTAGCGTTGCTTATCTCATCTTAGCTTAGCTTTTTCATCTTAGCTTAGCTTAGCTTCATATTAGCTCAGGTTTATCTTAGCTCAGCTTACCTTCATCTTAGCTTCGCTGAGCTTTAGCATAGCATAACACAGCATAGCATAGCGTAGCATAGCATAGCGCAGCACAGCATATCATAGCATAGCCCAGCATACCGCAGCGTAGCATAGCATAGCATAGCGCAGCACAGAACAGCACAGCACAGCGCAGCATAGCATAGCAGCAAAGCAAAGGCAAAGCAACAGCAGCGACAGCAAAGCAAAGCACAAGCAACGCAAAGCAAAGCAAAGCAACAACAACAACAAAAGCAAAGGAAAGGCAAAGTACACGCAATTCCCTACCTAGGCTCTGTCTAGAGGGTTAGCTTAGCTTAGCTTAGCTTAGCATAGCGCAGCGCTGCAGTAGCATAGCATAGCATCGCATACCATAGCCAAGCATAGCCAAGCATATCATAGCATATCGCAGCATAGTATAGCATAGCATAGCATAGCACAGCTTAGTATGCCATATCATAGCGTAGCATAGCTTAGCATAGTACAACGCAGCATGACACATCATATCATAACTTAGCATATCATAGCATCGCATATCATAGCACAGCGCATCACTTCAAATCATATAATAGCATAGCATAGCATAGCGCAGCATATCATGGCATATCATAGCATATCATAGCAACTAATGCTGCTTTCCTAGGGGCTCCAATTTCTAGGTAGGGTCACACTGGGGTAATATTTTTTATTTATATATGTATATGTACATATATATATATATAACATCTGTTGTCGACCTGTGTATCCAAGCGCGCATGCCAATGCTGCGGGGACCCATGTGGGCCCGCACCAAAGGTCACTCCAGCGAAGGTCACTCTCGCGCATAGTCGACGCCATCGTCGTCGTCGTCGTCGTCGTCGTCGTCGACGTCGTCCCCCTTCAGTGTCGGCGGCACCCGCCGTAAGGCTTTCGCAATACGAGAGGCGCAACCTGAACCAAAACCAATCTCATGGACATGAAGAATGTCCACCGCGAATCATCTTGAAATTCAGGACATCCCAGAGGGTCGGGAACGCCGTAAAAGAGAACGTGGAAGCCTCTGCAAGCGACCGAGACCACAGCGACTCTCAACGCCAACACGCCGTGAGCATCCACAGCTGGCCCGCAACGTAGCCCGCAGCCAACGGCGCAGAGCGGCGACATCTTTGCGAAGGCGTGCAGTGCACTGGCGGAGGTGAGCAAGAGGCATCTGAGAGGGCAGGAAATCCCGTCGCAGCCAGCGGCCCGCCGACCCCGGCGGGGGGCACCCAGTCCTGCCACTCGGCGGGCCACACCATCCAGAAGAGCGTCCTGCCGGCGGCTTGGCCGGCTCGCCGCCGTCGTCGGCGTCGGCTTCGGCGCTGGCGCCGGCGTCGTCGTCGTCGTCGGAAGAGGGGAGAATCTGGGGATACATTCGGATGGGGACAAATCGGGGATCTCTGAGAACCGGCAGGTCCAGAGCATGTATCGGGCGCCGCGGCCGTTTCGGGGCGATCCGACAAGTCCTGCCAGCGCTCCAGAACGCTCTGGAGCGATTCGTCCTCATCCTGGGCCTGCCTGGGGGGAGGAGGCGGAGGGGCTAGGATGAGGAGGAGGCGGAGGGGCGGAGGGGGGGAGGGGGTGGAGGAGGTGGAGGAGGAGGAGGAGGAGGGGAGGAGGAGGAGGAGGAGGTGGAGAAGGTGGAGGAGGAGGAGAAGGAGGAGGAGGAGGAGGAGGAGGTGGAGGAGAAGGGGGAGGAGGAGGTGGAGGAGAAAGGGGAGGAGGAGGAGGAGGTGGAGGAGCAGGGCCCGCAACAACTTCTTTGCTGACGGCGTTGCCCCTCGACGCGGCTGGCCCGCGCAGGGGGGATGGGTCGTCGCCCGGCCCCAGGCGCCCGCGCCTCGCAGGCCATAGGTCGCGGCCCCACGCGGCACCCTGCCGCGGCGGCGGCCGGTGCCTGGCCGAGGAGGGCGCCGCGGCCGCTGCCGCCAGCGCCGTCGGGGCGGCCGCGGCAGAGCCCCCTGGCAGCGTCACCGACCGCCGCGCGGGGTCGGGGCCAGCACCGCTGGCAGCGGCTGCGAGCACCTCTGGGGAGTGCCCAGCGACGGCGAGCGCCCAGCCTCCGAGGGCGCCCTGCCCACTGCAGCCCCAGCCGCGGAGGCGACCTGGGCCAGTCGCGCTGGCGCGCTAGGCATGGCCCAAACGCCATGCAGCTGGCGCCCACGTCGGCGTGGACCACTGGGGCACTGGGGCAGGCCACGCGGACATCGACGGCACTAGACTACGACCAGATCCGCAGGCATCTGCGCTGCACGGCCCGCCCTCGATCGTCCATACAATGGCACCTTGACGCCCGAGTGCGGCTCGTGGACCTGCTCCGCCTGTCGTGCACACGCTAACATGGACGACCGATTCGTGGATCTGGCGCGCGGGCGCCAGATCCACGGATGGGGGAAACCACCGCCCGAAAAATATGGCCAATACCGCCTCGTTTGGCGACGGAATTCGCCGATTTCGTCTGGAAACGGGAAACCGTTGCTAATCCACGCGCCCTAATCCATGTCTTCGCTTCCTCGAAACAAGTGCTGCGCTGGCAGCTACGGTGAAGGGAGCGTCTCCCTGCTCCTCAGGAGCCGAAGGGAGCGGGCCCACAGCAAGCGGGGGGGGGGGGCTCGCCTCACCTCTTCCGCTGCCCACTTGCCTGCTCGCACCCCCACCGCTATGCACCTTTTGTTAAGGGAACGAATACTGTAGAGAGCAGAAAATCCACCCCCATAATAAGCACCCCGACAAGCGAAGCCGTTTAGTAAACGCACCCATGGAAGGAATCGAACAGGGCAGGGCTGTTTAGTAAACGCCCAGGGCTGTTTAGTAAACGCGAATTGTCGGGGTCGGGGTGGTTTTTCCACCCTTGATACTGACATGAACATACGAATTCTGAGGTCCGCCCGGATTTCTCGGATCCGCGTTGGACCACCCTGGCAGCGCCTCCGGCGCCGCCCCTGGCGCGCTCCGCGCGCCAGGGATGGGGGTCAAGCGCCAATCCGAGAAACCCGCGCGGACCTCCGAGTTTTTATGTTTATGTCATTGGTCGTTCCCCCATTTGCACCTCTTCTTACGGCTCAAACCGACCAGCCAGCTGGCCTGGCACGCCTGGCACCTAGCCAACCACGCCGCCTCGGGACGTGCTTGAACGAGTAGGGAGGGACTGAGGAGGAGGAGGAGGAGGAGGAGGAGGAGGAGGAGGAGGAGGAGGAGGAGGAGGAGGAGGAGGAGAAGGGGGAGGAGGAGGAGGAGCTTGAAGGGGCGGGAAGGGACGGGAGAATATGGAGAAGTACGTAGCGGCGCATGGAGCTCGACTCCCTGAATTAGAATGTGCCTTGAGAGCTCTCCCCCTCTCTCTGCCCCCACCTCAAGGGAACGATATGGGGGGGGGACCGGCTGAGTGGGGAAGCCTCGACCTGGCGTCGGCGATACGTCGCCGATAGATCAGTGATAGGCCCCTCACAGCGAAACCGCACATTCGTGAGCGGGGTGGGCTGACCCCCATCGGCGATGAATGGGCGACTGGGGGTCGTCGATGCGCCCCCCCCCCTCAGCCCATTCCCCCCTAGCGTTATCCCTAACCTCCTCTCCTGCCAGGGGGAAGAGGAAGAGGCTCGGGATGATGATGATGATGATGATGATGATGATGATGATGATGATGATGATGATGATGATGATGATGATGATGATGATGATGATGATGATGACGATGATGATGCTGATGATGCTGATGCTGATGATGCTGACGCTGATGCTGATGCTGATGCTGATGCTGATGATGCTGCTGCTGCTGCTGATGATGATGATGATGATGATGAGGAAGAGGAGAGGAAGGCCCTGGGCTTGCTAGTCACCTCAAGCGCCTGGGCTGGCATCGGGGCTCAGCGTGCACAGCCAAAAACGAATCCGCCGACCCTGTCGGCGTGTGTAGAAAGGCTTTTCCATTTTAGTCGCCGCCGTCGTCTTCGCCGTCGCCGTCGCCGTTATCAAGCGTTGCAGCCACAGGGAGATTGAGCAACGAGCAACGCCGAAATCGAATCGAAGGGGAGCCCCTTCCCTTTGATACCTCCCCCGCGGGGGGGGGGGGTCCAAGGGGGGTCCTGGAGGGGTCCTGGGGGCTGTGACACCCCCCCTTGGTGGGGAGCACCCCTCCCTGGGAGAAGCTTTCCCCTTCGATTTCTCGCCTCCCGAGCGCCTCGAACATACCTATAACGCGGCTTGCTCCAGGAGGGTCCTGAAACAGCCCAAGATCATTTCAAGACCCCCATATCGCGCCAAGACGGCCCAAGGGGCTGCCGGAAACTCCCCAGAACGGCCCAAGATGGCCCCCCAGACGGCCGAAGAGGTCCCCAAGAGGGCCCCAAGAGGCTCCCGAAGGGGGAACACCAATTGACATTTCGAGCCTTCCGCCCAAAAAGGCCCCCAGGAGGCCCCAGGAGGCGCCCAAGAAGCACCGAAGAGGCCTTTCAAAGGTCTAAGAGAGCCCCAAGAGAACCCAAAGAGAACCCACAGATGGCAAATTCAATGATTTTCCCAAAAAGGCTCTGAATGTTTTTCGTCGTCGTCGTCGTCGTCGTCCCCATCGGGGTCGGCGGCACCGGCCGTAAGGCCTTCGCGATAAGAGAGGCGCAACCTGAACCAGACCGAATGCCATGGACATGAGACATCTCCACCGCAAGTCATCTTTAAATACAAGACATCCCAAGGATCGGGAATCCCGTAAAAGAGAACGTAGAAGCCTTTACAAGTGAGCAAGTGACCGAGCGCACAGTGACTCTGAACGCCAACACGATGTAAGTAACCACGACCTGCCCGCAACGTAGCCCTCAGCCAGCGGAGCATCGCATCGATATCTGTGTGAAGCTGTACACTGCTCTGGCGAAGGAGAGCACGGGAACACTGTACACGTGCTCACAATGAATGCCGTCCATCTCAAACGCTGCTGGCCCGTCGTGCGGGCAGTGGCCGGGAGATGCCACGGAGCAGCTGAACGCCTTCAATGCATCGTGCGCAAATTGTCTCTAATGCAAAATTGCACGAATTCAAATTGGCATCCTCGCCCCGCTTTGCCATGCTTGCGCTGCGTGCCGGTTGTGTTACTTACTACCGTGCCATCATGGCTTTGGCTGGGCTGCATGTCAAGGCTGAGACTCCGGACTAGCTGCGGTGCTCAGGACTTAACTCCACCTTCAAACAGGATGTATTGAGCCAACACGGCCAAGAGGCACGCGGGATACAACTTCCAAGTTGGACGGATACATTACTCCTCTTGCATGTGGGGCAGGGGAGGAGGCTGGGGGGCAGGACGAGAGATAAGAGCGTGAAGGGGCGCACGATCGAGTAAACGCGTGTGTGCTGAGACGCTCGAGAATCTATGAAGCAAGAGACCTCACACGGGTGGGTGGGGGGCGAGGAGGTACCTTCTCATCCTCTGCGTGCGCTGCCTCGAAGACGTGGCTGCCTTCGCTCAAATACAAGCGTTGCCTGCGTGACTCTTGTGTCGTCAGCATGGGTGCGGCAAGGGCTGACGGCTTGCTTCCTGCACATAAGAATCACATTGCTGCGCTTGGGGCACGGTAGCTGTAGCAGTCACGAAAAAAAACCCTGGTGCATGTGCGGAAAACAAGGCTTTGCCAGCACATCAACCAAGTCTCCTTCGAGGCCTCAAAGGGAGGCGTGTGTCTGTCATGTGTCGGCAC
>CAUYUJ010013370.1:110582-233082 GCA_963575745.1 Prorocentrum cordatum
CTTGCTTGAGACTTTCTTGACCGCTACGCGCATACAATTCGGAAGGAGTAACATCTGCACGGAACGAGGCCAGCTCTTTTTTCAAACCGGTGCTATCGCTGGACACATCCTTGGACTTTCGGATCCTACCTCGTCGCCGTTCTTGATCACAAAAGCAATGGCTATCAACTCCTTTTCAAAACAGGGCCCTCAGTCGCCTAAGGAGGAGGAGGAGGAGGGGGAGGAGGAGGACGAGGAGGAGGGGCTGCAAGGCTCAGGGGCGCTCGTCTTCCGCGGGGGTACTTCCCGCTGCGAAGAAGGCCGCCTGTATGGGACTTAGGATAAGGGGAATTGGGAGGGGCGGGCGTATTGCAACATTGCCGATGCAGCTTGGTTCAATTATGATGTTCTTCCTCCCCCCTCTTTCGGTCTCCTCCTCCTCCTCTTCCTCTTCCTTCCTCTTTCTCGTCCCCGTTCCTTCTCCTCTTCCTCTCCTCCGTCCTCCTCCTCCCTCTTCATCCTCCTTCTCCTCCTCCTCCTCTTCTTCCTCCTCCTTCGCTTTCCTCCTCCCCGTCAAGCACCCCCTATTCTCTTTCTCCTCCTTCTCCTCCCTCCTCCTCCTCCTCCTCCGCCTCCTCCTTCTCCTCCTTCTCCTCCTCCTCCTCCTCCTTCTCCTCCTCCTCCTCTCCTCCTTATCCTCCTCCTCCTCCTCCGCCTCCTCCTCCTTCTCTTCATCCTCCTCACTCCATCATGACGTGTCTGTTCTGCTCCCTCCTCCTCCTCATCCTCCTCTTCCTCCTCTGTCTCGTCCTCCTCCTCCACCTCCTCCTCCTCCTCCGCCTCCCCCTCTTCCTTCTCCTCCTCCTCCTTCTCCTCCTCTTCTCCGCCTCCTTCTTCTGTGTTCGCCTGCTCCCATGGCGATTCGGCGGCGCCCGTAAGGGCACCGCGACGCGCGCGCGCGAGAGGGGGCGCCGGCGGCGCCGAAGGGGTGCCTCTTTCGAGTTGCGCACGAAGAGGGACAGCACCTGAGGGGCCAGGAAGAATTTGCTCCCCAACCATCCTGTGTTGAGTTGGGCCTCGTCCTCCTTTTGAATCCGTATCGCCCGGCGTCCTCCCTCCTCTTTGTTTTTTCTCCTTCTCCTCCTCCTCCGTCCTCCGTCTCTCCTCCGTCTCTCCTCCGTCTCTCCTCCGTCTCTCCTCCGTCTCACCTCCGTCTCTCCTCCTCGTCCTCCTCGTCCTCCTCGTCCTCCTCCTCCTCCTCCTCCTCCTCCTCCCTCCTCCTCCTCCTCCTCCTCCTCCTCCTCCTCCTCCTCCTCCTCCTCCTCCTCCTCCTCCCCCCGCCCCCTCCCGCGCCAGGTTGGATGCAGGGCTGGGCGCTTGTGAATTTCTCCAACGGAGCAAGGGGCCGCGCAAATTGTACACGGGCGGTCGCAACCCGCGTTTTCTGCACGCGGGCGGGCTGCACTCTTGATATTGTTGCACAGACGGCCCGTTTGCTCCCGACCGCGGGGACGGCGCTGACGATGAGGGGCGCGAGCGCAACGCAGTCGTCACTCCCGTGGGGGTGCACCGCCCTGCTCCAGCAACCCCTCGCCATGGACATCGAGAGCGCTTTTGCGTCCGGCATGTGACAAGTGGCGTGGCGCAGCGGCGGCGGGCCTGCCCCTCGCCGATCCAGTGAATGATTCTCTCGGCGTGTCCCCCCCCCTGCACCCCTGCTGCCTCGAGCGCGGACCAGCCCGCTCTTGGCGCGGGCTCTGGTCTGGGGTGCAGCCCCTCTCCGCGCTTCCCCCTGGGCGGCCGCCCCCCGCCCCCTCAGCTCTTGCCCGCCGCCTCACCCCCGCGGGCCCGCCCTCGCCGCGCCGCGACCTACCCCGCCGCGCTTCCTTGTCGCGGCGCTTGCTGCCCTCCTCACTGCGGGTCCCCGCTGGCCCCCTGCTGCCTCGGGCGCGGATCTGCCCGCCCCTTGCGCGGTCACCGGCCCAGGTTCCCTCGCGTCCTCTGGAGGCCTCCTAAGTTGGCAGCTCGTTTCGTTTCGCCTCTGTCCGTGGCTCGCCGCCTCATCCCAGCCCCCTGCCCCTCGCTTTCTCAGCACGCGGTGTTTCGGCGGCCGCCGCGTCGGGCGTTGGCTCCCCCTCCTCCGCAGGTCCCCCGGTCCTCAGCTGCCTCGGGTGTGGACCTGCCCGCTCGTGGTGCTGTTTCAGGTCTCAGGTCCTCCGCGTCCCAGGTCGGGCGTCTCTCGCGGCGTGGCTCGACCCCTGCGGCCCCGCAGGGTGGCTGCCTCGCCGCCGCCCCCAAGGGCCCCTCGGTCCGCCCGCCTCCGCCCTGGAGGTCGGGCTCGCCGCCCTCGCCCTCGCCCCGCCTCGGCGGCTTCTCCGCCCCGCCTGGCTGGAGAGGCGCGGGCGCGCATTAAAGGAGTAGGCGCATATTTTCTCCGTGCGGTGCTCACCGCGGAGAGCGTTTGCATTGAAGACGGCGCGGCCTCTCGGACAGGCCTGGCTGACGGCCGCCCCTTCCGTCGGCCCCGCTGCTGCGGGCCGCGCCGCGGCGCCCTTCTTGCTGCGGGCCGCGCGCTGCCCGCCCACCTTTGGCGCGGCGCCCTCCTGCCGCCCCGTGCCAAGATGGCGCCGCGCCGAAGTCGGAGAGGAGAAGGAGGAGGAGGGGGGCGGAGGAGGAGGAGGAGGAGGAGGAGGAGCGAGCGAGCGAGCGACCTCGGCAGCGGTTGGGCTTCGACGCGCAAGAGCACGAGCCTATGAGTGTTGGGCGCCTGTCAGCGTCCTGAATCGTTGCTGGTTCAATCTTTGGGCGAGGCGGTCGGACGCCTGAGGGAGCCCGTGTGGGCCCACAAAGCCTTGGGCCCCTCGTCGGCCCTAGGTCGTTTCAAACCTCAGATTTTTTAGCAAAACGAGAAGGCGAAAGCACTATGGCCCAACCCTCCCAACCTGCAGCTGTATGTAGTAACGTGCCTAGTGGACGCTCAGGGCACAAGTTATGTAGTGTTGCGCGCATCGCGTGCTCACTGTGCTGCACAAGCGTAAAAGTGTACAGCGTGCATGCACAAGACACGGAACGCTATGCTACAAAGTGCTGCACCCTGATGCCGCGCTCATGTGTCCCGAGAGAGCAAGAATCACAGCTGTTGAAATCCAGGACGCGAAGTGGCACGCATACTGGACAACAAGTAGCGAGTGGCTGGCTAGCCAGTCCGCCATGTATTCGGCTGAGCAAGGCTTCGGAGGTTCTTTGCCGTCGCCGTGCATCGGGAGAGCCGACCCCTGGCAGAAGGGCCTCGGCCGTTAGGCCTTGGCCAAAGCTAAGTCCCTGGAGCCCAAGAGCCCAAGAAGCGAGCGGTCTAGCACAACGGGGGGTGGTGACGATGCGGCTACGGCGTCGCCCCACCTTACATAGGTTGGGGCAGCCTCAGTTGGTATAGCAAACTCTTTATTAGATTGCCCCAACAGAACGCCGAAGCGGTCGAACAATACATAAGGTAGCTGCAACTGCACACTTCAGGGTGTCGTGAAACGCGTGTACTTCAATGCCGAGCATGCTGGAAGCGAGGTGCGGCATCGTCTCATCGCAGTCCCATGCGGTTCAGCATCTCTCTCGCACGTGTGCTGCCCTGTCTGGCTTGTCGGCGTAGCCCTTGTACGTCAACCGCTGAGTATCTCGCATCTGGCGCGCGCGAAACTGGTTCTGGAGTGCGCGCCCTAGCGCGCTCGGTGGAGCCGATCCCTGCACGGGTTTGCCTCCCAAGTGAAGCAGTGCCGAGTGGGCGCCCTGGCGAAACTGCTGGACCGTGAGCGGCGGCGCCTTCAGCTGTTCCTGCGACCCCTCCGCGTTCTGCCCCCCCGTTTTGTTGATCTCGCAAATGAGGTGCTCGTCCTGAAACGGGCTGGCTGCGAGCGCGTTGTACATGATCTGCAGCTTGTACTTCTTCGGCTGGTCCTTCTCGCTGCGCGCTTGCTTGAGACGAAAGTATGGGATGGGGTCTCCCACGTGCAGGCGTGACATGTCGTTCGCCAACGTAGCGAAAATGCGGATGATCTCTTTCGATGGGCTCGGCAAATCAAATTGCGCCAGGCCCCTTAAGAAGGCGACGCCGAGATGTATATGTGGGCTGCCCAAGCCCTTCTCTCCTGCTTTCACCTTCTCCGCGTAGGCCGTCTCCATCTCCGTGCCCTGATCCGTCGCCGCGTTCTGGGGGATCAAGTAGAAGTCCCACAGGGAGCCCGCCAAATGCCTCGCCATGTGCATGTTGTTGAGGGCCGCGCGCATGGGCGTCGTCTCCTCGTCGCTCTCGGCTGGCAATCCATTCCCAGCAGTCGCGCGGCGTTGGGTGGGCCCACCTGGTGCGGCTTGTTGACGTGGCCGATGAGCGGGGGGGGGGGGGGGCAGCTGCCGGGCCGGCTGCGTCGACTGTGTCTGATCTTGGGCGCGGTCCCGATGCTGTCAGCATCCATCCTGCTGGGTGCATCTTCAGCTTCTGGTCCCGGTGCGTGCTCTTGCACGTGCTGCAAGTGAATGTGGAGATCGTGATGTACAATGCCGCAGTGACCACACGTGTAAGGAGGGTCTGGTTCGGACCGGAAGCCGAAGGATACAGAACGGGCTGGGCATCTGCGCGGTCGTTTGGCCGCCATATATAGTCCAGACGTGTTGCGCACACGAGGCCTTGCTAGCGAATGATACCAGACACCGTGGGCATGTGTTCGTGCGTCTAGCGAGCGAATATTCGTTCCGTAGCTGATGAGCGAACGTGACGTGAGCGTTCAAAGCCCTCATCGTAGGATATGTGGCCTTGCATGCTGTGCCGTCGGCCATCTCGTGCATGCACAGAAACTCCCCTTCGTATTCTTCCCCCTCGTCGTGCATGACGTGTCCTCGTGCGCCTCGTTCGTCGTCGTGCACTCGTTCTAGCCATGTGCATAGAATGGGCTTATCAACCCTGAATGTCTTGAAAACCGGTGCTGCTGCTCCGTCTTTGAAAAGCTCGATGATGTTTTGCGTGTCGTGCCACCCGCTCGCGCAATCTAGATTTGGCCGTGCGCCGTGGATCTGGGAAAATTAGTCGCTGTACTGTTGCGTCGCTTTTGCCATAGTGTGTAGATCTGCTAACCATTGCTTTGCCTAGGGAGTGCTGTGCTCGTGAACCTTGCCGGTGGGGTCTAAACGGCGGCGCTTGACGCATTCGTCCAATCTCGTGGCCCCGAAGACTCCCATAAGTACTTGCTCGTGATTCGCGGGGTCCCTGACAATTGCCCTGATCCACTTCAAACGTTGCAGCTGGAGCTCGACGGCAGTGGGCGATAAGTCCCAGAAGGGGGGGGGGGGCCGTCCTGGAAGGCATGCCGTGGATGCGGCCGTCGTCTGTGTGACTGCCGCTTTGCCTATTCATCAGTCCTCAAAGCATTTTTACGATCGCACTGCCCGACTGATCGGTGGAATCTTCAGGTAACACAAGCGCTGACGGTCCAGATATAGCTGCTGAAAACACAAAGCATAAGAAGAGCATCCGCTTCAGCCTGTGCGGGAGCGGCTGGTGCCAGGTGCGTCCTAGCGATCGCCACCCAGCACGTGCTGCTTTAATTATGTTCCTGTTCCACAGCTCCGTGCGCGGCGCGCCGTCGAAGGGGAAGATCGGGCCGGGGGGCCTTGCCTCGCGGTCGACAGTGCCATTCACCGCAGACGGCGCGCGCATCTGCTTGACGCGTGCAAAAGCTCCTTGCCCGACGATATTCACGATGTGTGCTGTCTTCTGTTTGTTAAGATGGTGCTCAGTATTGAGTATTTGCTCTTTCTGTAGATCAGTTGCATGATTAAATTGTGCTGCTGTGTGTTGTGCTGCTGGCTTATATGCGCGAACGTGCACGCGTGAGACATCGACGACGAACATGCCAACCCCGATATCGATCTCCTCTTGTGTTAGTACGCTGCGCCCAGCGAGGAGCTGGTAACTGCGCCCCCCCCCCCCTGTCGCAGCTCGTGGCGCCGCGTCTCAATCCCGGGGGTGAAAACGTCCGCAAGGTCAGCTGCAGCCGAGGGGTGTCCCATGGCAGTCCCACGATCGGCCCGATAGTTCTGCTCCCCATCGATGGCGTTCACGAGCGCGGTGGCATGCTCGATCGCCGCGCGCATGTACGGCTGATGTTCTGGCTGTGCTGTTCTGCTGTGTACCGTGTGCAAGCGTTCCCGATGCGTGCAGGCGAGAGCGTTCGAGCCATCGTAGTTAGTCAACGTGTGCGACACTCGTGCGTCTCTACGGCGCCATGCCGCTGGGGAAAGGGCGAGCAGGCGCCCCTCGCGACGGCGACCATGGAGACCTCCGTATGCAAAATCCTGCGGCGTGGGTCTCTTTGTGCGCTTCAGGATCTGTCCATAGAAACTCATGCCGAACGCGTCGTAGCAATGTAATATCCACTGTCCCTTGATACCGCGTGATCCATTATGCTCAGGCTGAAAGAAAGCGTGCGACCGCACTGTGCTCATAGGCATGAACTTTGCCACTCGTATAAGGGTGAGGAGGTCGTTATACCCGCGGGAGAAGGTGCGAGGGATGAAGTAGCGCGTGCTGTCGTCGTCTGAGTGCATCTTCCTGTCAATGGCGATCGGCAGTGCCTCGGAAGTGACCCCCCCATGCTGGGCGTGCGCGCCTCTTGGGTGCGCGTCGAAGGTATTTTATCTGACCTTGCCGATCGTTGTTGGCCTGGTCGGCTGATAGGCCTGGCGGTGCCAACTTGGGTAACAATTGGTAATCAGCTGCCAGCTCTGTCCAATAAATTGCTTCTGCTTCAAGTCCGCTGTCTTCCACTTTCTTGGCGAGTCCTTCTGTGGCGTCGTCCAGAGTCATGGTTTGCCCCAAAAATGTTGCGCTTCTTCGGGCCTCGACCAGTGCCTGATAGTGAGATCTTCAAACTGTGTACTTGCGACCAATCGCGTCTCTTCCACGCTCTCATGCGCTCTTCAGCAGTCTCAGTGCGCCTTTCTAATGTGCGTCGCCGTCGCGTTGCTTGGAGCTCGCGAGTTATTGCGCCCGGTCGTTCACATACTACGTCGTGCTCAGATTGCGGGGGGTTTGATTCGGTGCACGCCCTGCTTGGCCCATGCCCCAGCTTTTCTCTTAAGACAACTCTTCTCCGCAATAAGTCCATTCGCTCCCTGCGCATATACTCATGCTTCTGAGACGGGTGCTCGCCAGGAGGAAAGATCTTCATCAAGATTTTGTGTATGCGTTCTCGCAATAAGTCCCATCCTGTTTGCATGTCGCCTCGGTCCCACATTTCCCCCCCCAAGTGTCTTCGGACATTTCTTCCGTGTGCCGTTGATCTCAGGTAGTCTATGCGCAGGTGCCCGTGGACGTAGGCTCCCATGAGACAGTCTCGATTAACTCGAGGGTGATGAGATCCTTGGTGTCTTTGCTTCGCGTGGATGTCGATCTCGAGCATCAGCGGCTCGTGATCCTGCGGTAGTATGGTTTCCCGTCGCTGTAGCCTACGACCGAGCTGCTTCAACAGGCGCATCGTGGTGATCCTGTGCAAGCAGGATGTGGGCACGATGTAATGATCGATCTTGCTGCTCGACGTGCCGCTGTAGTATGTTGGTCAAGTATTCCAGAAGCTGCTGCCCACTGAGAATTTGTTCTCTTCAAGTGCGTCTCGAATGCGTGTTGAAACTGCTGTCTCCATGCCTGGGTTCTGCAATCCCACCGTCTCATCTGCTCGATCGTATTTTCTGCCAGTTGTATCTCGCCGTATGCCGAAAGAGCAATTGAGGTCGCTGCCCATGATGACCACACACTGCTGCCCGAGCTTGTCATACGTGGCTGTGAACCATGCCATGCACTTGTCAACCGTTTCTTTTAATATGGATGGTGCGGTACCCTTTGGCGGTAAATAGCTGGGAAAGAATGCCACTGTCGTCGAACCAATGCGAAACTTTGCCATGGCGATACAGCTTGCTATGCCCTGCGACCTGGGTGGGAACAGCGTCTGCTGTAAGGTGCCCCTGCGCGTGGAGCTGCACAGCACTGCAAGACCACATGATCGATTTGCCCAACGGGAGCTGCGAAAGCCAAACTGGACGCATGTGTGGTTGGGCAGGTTCGTCTGTACCATATCCTCGTCCTTCATGGCTGCGCGCCCCGTCCCGTTCAGCAGCAAAATATCAGTGGTCGGGGTGAGGGTCGATATCTCTTCCAATCGCGTGTAATCTGCCCACTCCACATTGTGGGCGACAGCTCGTCGTACCATCAACAAGATTCCTGCAAGTGGAGGCAAGGGGAGGTAGGTAAAGCAGGCCGGCCTAGGCCTACCGCCCCGCATGGGATTTACCTTCACCCATGGGTTGTACGGTGTGGCAGGTGTGGTGCGAGCTCCTGCTGTGTTGAGAGCCACAACGGCTCCTAGGAGGCGTAGGAGGAAGAGGAGGAGGAGGAAGAAAAGGAGGAGGAGGAGGAGGAGGAGGAGGAGGAGGAGGAGGAGGAGGAGGAGGAGGAGGAGGAGGAGGAGGAGGAGGAGGAAGCGCCCTGCTGCCCCGCCCCGCCCCGGCGCCCCGCCGTGCGGCCGCCGCCCGCTCGCCTTGCGACCTCCGCCGCCCGCCGGCGCCTGCCGGTTGCCTCGCTGCCCTGGCGCCGTCTTCCTTGCCTCAAGTCGGGCGTGTCCCTCTACAGGAGGAATATTCAAACATAGTCAAAAAATATTACGGGGACGATTTTATGAATATTGTATTGTGGCCAATTTTGAATATTTTTTTGGAATATTTCTAATGTTTCGTCCAGAATCCACCTGCAAGACGACATGCCCAACCTAATCGTTGCCTCTTCTCAACTAGCGAGTGCGCGCGCGGTTCTCCGCGCGTGCGCTGGACGCCATGGCGGAACGCCCGGCCGCGAGACGACCGAAAAGCGTACGCGTGTGTGGTCTTCAGTGGATTATCTGTCTCTCTCCTCTTGCTTCTCCTTCTCGCTCCTCCTCCTCCTCCTCGCACTTCGAGGATGGACCCTCGAAGTTGAACGGGGTGCACAACTAAGACTACGAATAGGGTTTATACAGAAAGGGCTGCAACGACGAACAGGTGCTAAAAGGGACTGAAGAAACGAAGCTTACGAAACTATATTACCAGGGGCTACAACAATGAACAAGTACTAACATATTATACATACGTGAATAGAACTACGAGAAGGGACTCGACGTAAAGGGGACTCGAAGGAACATGACAGCCAGCGTGTACCCCAAGCGAGGACTCACTGCAACCTATGCGGTGCAGTCTAGGTGGTACAATCAATTTGCTGCGATCTGGGTCGTGCAATCTATCTGGTGCAAAGCACGGCAAAATAATGGAAGGTAATTCAATGCAGTGTAAGCCAAGGCGAATTACAATGCGAAGCGATGTAACACAATGCAAACCAATGCAAAACAAAACAAAGCAACGTGATTGCAATGAAACGCCATGCAGAGCAAAACAATGGAAACCACTACAAAGTAGTGCAAAGCCGTGCCAATCAATACAAAGTATGTAAGGCTAAGCAAAGGAAGTCACAGCAATTCAAAACAATGCCCAGCAATGCAAAGCAATTCAACGCAATGCGTTTGAAATGCGATTGCAATGCAAAGTGAAGCGATTGTACTGCGATTGCAATGCGAAACAATGCGAAGCAACACAAAACGATACCAAACACTGCAACATGCAAAGCAACGCAAAATGCGCAATACAATGCAAAGCAAAGCAACGCAACGCAAAGCAATGCAGCGCAACACCGCGCAATGTCAAGCAAGGTCGAGAAATGCCAAAAGCAGTCTAACACAGTGCCAAGCAATCCAGCGCAGTGCCGATGCGATGCCGATGCGACTGCAGTGCAACACGCTTCAGAACTGCAGATCGATGCAACGTGCGACGCAGTGCAAAGGGAGTGCAGCGCAGCTCAAGACCGCGCAGCGCAGTGCGACTCCACTGCGGAGCTCTCTGGCGGCCACGGCGGCGGGCGCGCGGCCACCGGCGGCCACCGGGCAGCGACGCACCCGCACCAGGGCCCGGTCGACTACCCGCGGCGACGGCGGCGGCGGCGGGCGGCGGCGGGCGGCGACGAGCCCGCCGGACCGGCACCGGAGCGCAGTGGCCCCAGAAGACAGGTGATAACCCCTGGATGCAGGCACTGTTGGGGGGAAAAGCCGCGAAAACTACGACACGGGAGTTTCAAAGATGGTAAAACAACGGATGGGGACCAAAAGGAACTCCGACTGCGAAGAGGGACTGAAAGGGAGTAAAACTAGGAAAAGGAACTACCAGGGACTGAAGGAAACTAAAGCGGTTATACTACGAAGAGGGAGTAACAAGGGACAAAATGAAGAAGGGGAACTAAAAGGGGAGTTAAAACCAACGAAAACTATGAAAATGAACCAAAAGATATAAAAACAACGAAACCCAGTGACAGGTATGTAAATGTACGAGAACAACGAATTGGGACTAGAAGGGACTAACACGACGTTGAAGAACAGTACGTGATTCGAGATGCTACCGATGATGATGGTGATGTTGAGTATGTGTTTCCAGATTCTGCTGATGACGATGGTGATGATGAGTATGGACTTCGCTCTGTTGCTGGTGATGGTGATGACGATGGTGATGACGCTGTTGCCCACTACCGTTTGCGGGACTTCGCTACCCCAGTCGGAGAATGCAAAAACAGGCGGCGCAGAACGAGGAGGCAGGATGAGGTGTTCGAGAGAGGATGGAGGGACGACGGAGGATCAGAGGATGAGGACAATCAGGAAACAGCAACAACAAGCGAGGAGGACAGTGAGGGATGATGATGATGATGATGATGATGATGATGATGATGATGATGATGATGATGATGATGATGATGATGATGATGATGGTGGTGATGATGAAGAAGAAAACGACAAACGATGAGGATGTTGTAAAGGGCGATGCAAAACGAGAGGAGGATGAGAAGGTACACAAAGAGGGAGGAGAGAGGAGAGGAGAACGGGGAGAGGAGAGGACGGCGAAAGGCGGTGAGACCGTGGAGGGCCAGGGGGGCCCGGGCTCCCGCGTTCAGGGACGGGCCCACCACCGCTCCAGAGAGCCTTCGGAGGGGCTCGGGCGGGCGTCTCGGGCTCCAGGACCCTCAAAGTTTGGACCTGAGGGTGCACTCCTCATCTGGAGGCTGGAACGCGAGAAATCAGCGGAAAAATCGCAAAGCAATAAAACAACCGAAACCTTCCTTTCGGACGAATGTTCCTGAACCGAGCCGCTCCCGCAAGTTCTCCTGAAAAATGGTACTTATCCCAGACAGCGCTTGCACTTCGGGTTTCTGACTTCTCTTACCAGAACTGGGCTGATGTGTCGCCCCAGCGCGGTTCGTCACGGCCGCCCAAAGCGCTCTGGCCCTGCGCGCCTGGCTGCTGCTGCCCCCCCCCCGGCTGCTCATCGTCGAACTCTTCGGCGTCTGAGCGTCGCTTCTTCCTCTCGGCCGTCCCCCCCCCCCCCCCCTCTCTTTGCCCGCCGGCCAATTCGCTAATTACTGTGTGTCGCCCTGGCGTGTTTATGGTCGCCCCAGCCGGCTTGTGGTCGCCCCGTCGTCGCTCGTCGCAGTCCGTCGCGGCCCCGTCGCCGCTCGTCGCCGCCTCGTCGATTTGCATTGCGCCGCGAAGCTCACACCACCCGGATTTCACTCAATAACTTACACCGTCTGAAGTGCACGCCATAGCTTACACCACAGAGATCGCACCACCACATGTATTGCATCACATAACATTACTTTACATCACCTATATCACACAGGTCGCACCACATATTTGTATTTCGTAGCTCCATACATCGCACCACATAGCCTACACCACATAGCTTGTACCACATAGCTTGCACCACATAACTTGCTCCACATATCTTGCACCACGTATATAGCATCGCCTAGTATGATAGAAACTACTGTTTGGGGCCCACGCTGGCTGACTATTTGTTTTAACCACCAACCCGTATACTCAGGATGCACGATAAGTATCCAAGGTCCTTTGAAGGCCATGTCGACACTTCGCGGGCGGGGCTCGGCCCGCAAAAGCGGCCAAGGATGGGCCGAGGGGGAAGGATGCAAGGGTAATCTTGGAAAGCTGCTCGTCCTTGTTATGCGGGTTGACGGGTTGACTGTAGTAAAGTTGTTTGATTTTCCTGCGACTCCTGCTTGAGGACTGCTGGAGCGCAGCTGAGACCTCAAGTGGAGGCATCTAGAGGTCTCCAGCGGCAAAGCTGGAAAGAAACACGAAATCGCCCAGGCCTGAATCCAGTCTGGCTCCCCTCCTCCTCCTCCTCCTCCTCCTCCTCCTCTTCCTCCTCCTCCTCCTGGTCCCCCTAGGGTGGAGAGCCGTGACGAGGGCCCCCCGCGAGAGCTCGCAAGGGGCGACGGGGGGCTGGCGGGTGCGGTGCCTCGTAGCTGCCGGCCGCGCCGCCGAGCTGCGGGTGAGACTTCACGCCCTCCTCTGGCAGGCGGGGGATCGAAGACCGAGGAGGGGGAGGATCGAGGGTCGAGGAAGACAGGGATGGAGGAGGAGGAGGAGGAGGACGAGGAGGAGGAGGAGGAGGAGGAGCAGGACGAGGAGGAGCAGGAGGAGGAGAGGAAGGAGGAGGAGGAGGAGGAGGAGGAGGAGGAGGAGGAGGAGGGGAGGAGGAGGAGGGGGAGCAGGAGGAGCAGGAGGAAGTGGATGATGATGAGGGAGGAGGAGAGGAGGAGGAGGGGGAGGAGGAGGAGGAGGAGGAAGAGGAGGAGGGAGGAGGAGGAGGAGGAGGAGGAGGAGGAGGGAGGAGGAGGAGGAGGAGGAGGAGGAGGAGGAGGAGGAGGAGGAGGAGGAGGAGGAGCTGTGGGGACCGCGTGTTCAAAAAACGAAAACATCGGAGGTCCGGGACATTTTTCCTTTTTGCGGACGACTCGTTTCGGACACGGTCGCCTCTTCTTTTGGCATGGGGGGGCCGCGGCGCTCCCGCGCGCGCGTGCGGTGCAAAGCGGCGAGAGAACAGGGGCGGCCGAGGAGCAAGAGTCTGGGAGGGCGGAGAGGGAGCCTGGCTGCCCGTCTGGCCTCCTGAGCCACTTCGGCTTGGACGATCATCCTCTTCTTCCTCCTCCTCCTCGTTGTCCTCCTCCTCCTCGTCCTCGTGCTCCGCGTGCTTCTTCTCCTCCTCCTCCTCCTCCTCCTCCTCCTCCTCCTCCTCCTCCTCCTCCTCCATCTCCTCCTCGGGCACGGTCGGGAACTTCTGCTCAACGCGTTGCTGCGGCGGCCGCCCCGGCCACGCGCTGTGGCCTGCGAGCAGATCACGCGCCGCTCCGCTGCGCAGGGCGGGGGGGCTCGAAGAACCTCGGCACGCGGACGCCTGGGAGCCAGGGCGCTGATGGCGCGTCGCGGCGAGGCGCGGTGTGCCAGAACCGGCGGCGCGACACGCGAAGCCAACGCTCGTGATCCTGGCGGAGTAGTTCACGCAGCCAGCTAGCTGAGGAGACGACGGCGAGGGAACGCCGATGGGAGGAGGAAGAGGAGGAGGAGGAGGAGGAGGAGGAGGAGGAGGAGGAGGAGGAGGAGGAGGAGGAGGAGGAGGAGGAGGAGGAGGAGGAGGGGAGGAGGAGGAGGAGGAGGAGGGAGAGGAGGGAGGGGGAGGGGGAGGGGAGGGGGGAGGAGGAGGAGGAGGAGGAAGTGGATGAGGAGGGGAGGAGGAGGCGAGGGAGGAGGAGGAGGAGGAGGAGAGGAGGAGGAGGAGGAGGAGGGAGGAGGAGGAGGAGGATTTTTTTTCACGCTCGACCTCTGCCTGACCCCCAACGAGTGGAGACCACCTCTCCTCACAGCACAGTCCAAGGAGAGGGAAAAACTGTACGTTCTTCTCCCTCTTGATATGCTGTGGGTGTCGGCGCTGGCTAAAATAGTTCCAAGCCGTAGCTCCAGCACCAGACTTCTTTCTGGCGCATTCTTCACCCAGCTTCTTGACACGGCCTCCAGTACTGTAAAAGCCGCATCGTCGGCAGATACAGAGGAAGGAGCCATCTGAGCAGTCGACCACCGCACACTGGTGGCCGTTCTGCTCCAAGAGGCTCGGACATAGGCGGGGCGGCGCGACGCAACGGCCAGGGGCGGGGCGCATGTGTCCTCTCCTCCCCCGCAGACAGGTGCTGCACTGCCAGTATTCTCCAGTCCAGGCCCGCTCGTGAAGCGACCGTGACGGCTGAGGGGCCCCGGGCGGCTTGATGAATTGAACGCCTGACAAATCTAGCCTCGGCCATCGAGGCACAATTTTGGCCGCCAACAAAATGGCGGCCTCAGACGCTTGAATCTCGCGCTCAACGCGAGACAGCACATCTGGTGAGGCCTGGGGATGGGCTCCCGCGCCTTGCTTCGCAGCGCGGTCGGCCTGAGAGTTGCCAGCTCGACGCCAAGCCTCCTGAACAGAGATCCCAGCCTCGTCTGACTCCTTGTGCGCGGCGACTTTTACCAGGCCCTGGAGAAAGGGCCCCGCCCCAGAGAAGGCGTCCAGCACCAAGCCCGCATGGGCCCGATGCCCCCCGAGGCGGCCCCGAGGGTCGCTGGAGCAGACCGAGACGACAAACGCACAATCAAAGAAAAGAGACGTCGGCCCATCCAAATTGACGCCAGCGGCGGCCAACGCGGAAAACTCACCTGCCTGGAGCGACTGCGGCAAGTGCGCCCACGCGGGCCCAAAAACTCCGGCCAGCATGTGGCCTTGCTCAGACGTCGAAACAAAGGCCCAGCCCGCTCTGGACAGCTCCCGAATTTTGGATTGGAAACAGCTGCCGTCCATGAAAACATTGCCTTCGAGTCGAACCTGCTCGTGCCCGGGAAACTCCAGCCCCGAATCCAGGAAACCCTGCTCGAAGAACTCAACCTGAACTCCATCCGTGCCCTGCTGTCTGACAGGGGGCGGCGCGTAGTCTCCCGGATGAGCAAAGGCACCAGTCAGAAAGGTGACCAGGTCAACCGAATTACTGTCGCATGCTTCCCGTGCCCAAGTTATCACCTCCATCCCAACCAGCTCGACCCGTTCATCCTGACATGCCGTGCATTCCCATAAACGATGAAACAGAGATCCCACCGTAGCTTGGCAAAGCGGGCACAGCGGGCTGACTTGGTAGCCATACCTTAGCGCCCGAGAGTTGGTCCACAAGGCATTGCACGAAAGAGCTCGCGCCGAGCCCTTTTCCTACGTCGAGAGTTTTTTCGAGCGGAGCCCAGCCACGACGACGTCGAAGCAAAGGCGATTCGACCCGCCAAGGTCGAAGGGGATCCGATCGGGGACCAACTCCGCGGCAGGCTCGTCTGAGCCTTGGGCAGGCTCAGGTAGAGGCGCGCCAACGCCATAGAAACGTCGCCGTCCGCCAGCTTGCCGCGCGCCGCTCTCTCGAGCTGGCGGAGCACAGCTTGGTGTAACAGCACTTTGAAAAGGGCTGGCGGGAGCTGCGTGCACGAGTGCTCGCGACCCATGTCGTCAATGAAAACAGCCATGTTCTTCATGTCCCAACCAATCCGTCTGAGACTCATGAACATGGCGCTCGTGGGCCCTGAAACGCCCCCCCCAGTAACTGCTTTCTGACGACTAGGAAAAACCCATTCCCAAGAAGAACGAATAGTGGCCCAATCCAGAGTCCCTGGAAAAGCATTGGTCCTGAGAAGCCACAGCTCCTTCACATGTCGTAGCACTGGTGCTGCCGATCCGTGCCAGACTGGGTCGCCCTCAAGAAGATACAGCACACTTAAATACCGACGGGCAGCATCAGGCTTGAGAGCGCTTGCAGCGACACGCCTGAGACTGTGCACCTCGCCGTCAGTCAGGCCCTGGACTTCGCAGCCAACGATGAAACCAGGCATCGGTCCCGAGGTAAACGCTCTGAAAGCTTTCCTCCCGAAGTGGGGCCTCGAACGCTTCAACCGTTTGACGTTGCGAATCATCCTGGCCTTCCTCTCCTTGCGTTTCTTCATCCTTCCTCTCCCAGTTCTAGAGCACCTGTCAGCCGTGTCGTCGCAGCCGAGGTTGACGGCGCATGCGTCCAGCACTCCGGACGGGCCCAGGTCGGCCTCAAGCTGCTGGCCCTGAGAGTCGCAAGAGCACACCAGCGCAACTTTGTCGAGGGCAACGCGCCCTCCCAGCATCTGCCTAATACCAGCCAGGAGCAGAGAAGCCATGTTCGCGATCGTAAACCTGACATGCGAACGGGGGCCGATGGCCGAGATGCTGGCATCGTAAATGTAGGCGTCGAACGACGAGAGCTCCGAAGACTCCCGATCGATGCGGTGAAAGTTGACCGAGCGAGGGACCGCGTCGAAGGCATCACGAGCATGTGCTCTGATCAAAGTAGTAGCCATGCTGCGCCCAGCAATAATGCCGCGCGTGGCCCACAAGGGGCCCGCAATGATCCCTGAGAGGCAGACAGAACGGGCCGACTTGTAGGCCGCCGAGCACAGGTGAAGGACCCCCATGGGTAACTGGTGCCTGTGACCCCGAAGCTCCAGGGCCTCCGAGTCAATCGGCGCATAGTGCAGGTGCATGTCCCGCAATGCAGTGGCCGAGCAGGCACCTCTCCTAACCCCAGTTTCCGACCTGAAGGCTTGGCGCCACGCGCAATCCAAAGCCCCGCGATGCTTGCCCGCGGCCAAGTAATCCTTGGAAAAACGAGCTTCCCAAGCCTCAGCTAACGGCCCACGGGCCCGCCCCCAGAGGCGGCGCACCGAAGGGAAAATGACGATGGGGCGAAAGCCCCCTTTTTTCCTTGGCCAGGAGTGCCACCAGGACGGCCGGAAGCTGGGGCGGCAAGATGCCCGAACGCCCGGCAAGAGACAAGAGCAGGCAGATCATCTCCAAACTGGCATCGCTGAGGTGCTGGAAGTGCTTCATGTGAAAACCGTCATATGCAACAGCGCTCCTCCCAGGGTACTTCCTGCTCAACTTACGAAGGTGGTCAACATCCAGGGGGGATGGGCAGCAGACTGCTTGCACCTGAAATCTTTCTGGGGGGGGGGGGGGGGGGGCCCTGACCTGCCAGACGTTTTGACCTCGGCATCGAGCAGATGCTGGGGGTCCGACGCCAACTGCCCCTCGGACGAAAGGGTGGTGGTCGTGGGCACCAACAAAGAGGGTCTTTGATGGCGCAGTGAGCGTGGCGAGCACCCTGGCAGAGCTGCTCCGTTAACCAAGCGTGCCAGTCCTGCCCAGCCACGCGTTGGTAGTGTTTGGTGCGCGCAGCCAGCGCCTCTTTCTGGCGAGCGAGAAGGGCCCCCGGCCTATCGAGCTTGGCAGCTAACAGGTCAGAGGGGCCATCCAAGCCACGCAGAGAGGGACCGCCAGCAGCGTGCACAGGATCACCTCCCTCCTCACTGGGGGAGGCGATGCGCTCTGAGACCAAGGATTCCGAAACCAAATATTCGACGCAAGGTGGGGGTGGGGATTGAAGCGAGCCCAGTCCTTGAGCGAGTCCCTGATCTCCTGAAGAGGTCTAGCATTGTCTGGATGCACAAGCTGGCGAGGGGCCCGCTCAGACTGGATCAAGCTGTCGACCAGCTCGCCAACCGTGCACCGAGTGTCGCTGGAGGCGTGGCCAGCCCAGACAGTCGGCGCAAGCTGAGCGGCAGCGCGAAAACGAGCGCTTATCCACCTCATGGCCCGAAGCTCTGGGTACCTGCGCGCTTTAGAGTCCTTCTGAAGGATGGGCTTCCAGACAACCTGAGGGTCCTGACCTCGAGTCCCTAGGCGCGGAAGCTCCTCCCCCAACCTCGAAACGAGCTCCTGCTCAGAACCGTTGGCCCAAATCTGGTAGGACCTGCAAATGAGCCTGCGGGCCCCCCTGGCATCCAGGGACCTCGGAGCTTTCTCCCCCAACTCCATGAACACGCGGGCCCCCCCGAAGTCACCGGGAGGCGATCCGACGCCAGGCGGCGCCTCAACTGGGAGGGGCGGTGGCTTGCGGAAGCCCAGGGCTTGGGGGCGAAAAAGAGCAGGATGCAATGCCAGCTCCACTGCGAAGCGCGGCGAAAACTCACTGTTTTCACATCGCTGAACTCGCTTGACTCCGCGTGCCAAGCCCCCAGAGACGAGGAAACAATCGTGCTCAGACTGCCGCGCACCAAAGCAGGTCGGCGCGCCAGTGGGAACAAGCTCACCGCGAGCGAGCTCCAAGAAGCCACTGTCTTGGAGTACAGGGGGGGTCAATCTAGAAATCGCCCCCGCCACGTAGGAGAAGCCCTCGAGCACCAAGTGGGGGCCCACTGACTTATGGAGCTCCATCTGCCTTCCAGTGAGGCCCTCAGAGACGTAGCCGTGCACCGAAACCACGCCGAACGGAACTCCCCCAAGCAGATGAGCGACAGCACCCGGAGCTCGGCCTTGATAGATCAGACTAGGCTGTTGGAGGCCCCAGAACCCCCTAGCCAGGATAGCAACTCCTCCAGGAGTGCCCCCTTCGGCTGTCCGAACAGCGGGCTCCCAGAGGCTCTTCCACCCATGATCCGAACAATGCATCGACGCGCGGTCAATACTGTCCAGGTCGTCAGCTAGGTGGTGCTCCTGGACGCGGATGATGCGCGGGGCCACCGCCGACGGCAACCAATCACGAATCGAGCCCCAGCTATTGCAGTTGGCCGTGGCTATCACCAGTTCGAGAGAGCCATCGTCGGGCCTGGGACCTGGGCCTGAAACTCATGGGCCCGAGACAGGAGTAGTTACTAAAGTTCTTGCTGAAGTTATCTCCATCAAAACTTGGATCCCGCCTGCTCCCAATCCTACAGAAGCAGAGGGCGGTGGAGTGAGGGGGGTCCGCAGGAGGAGCAGGATGTGGGGCGGCCCCTCATTGCTCGCAGAAGTTACCCCCGCCCCCTCACGCGGAGGCGGGGGTGGGACAGGAAGCGCCTGACTTGTGGGGTGCCCGCGATAGCCTGGCTCGGAGCACTGGGTCAGCTCTAGAAGGCCTCGAGGGGCAAGAGGCGCCAGACTCGGCAGGCCCCGAGGCCTTGTCAGCAGCGGCAGCTGGGGCTCCACCTCCAGCCTCAGAAGATGAACTTCCAGCGCCTCCAGGTGGTGCGGCTTCGCTCCCTGGTCCAGGTTCTGCTGCTGCAGGCCCTTCACCAACAGCTGCCGCGCCCTCCGACGAGATCCTGCTCCGCTTCTTGGCCATGCGCTTGAGCTGCTCCTGGTGCTCCTTCCTCGCAGTCTCGAAGTGGGCCGACGCGTTGCCGAAGAGCTGCTTCGCCATCTCTTTGAAGCCAGCCCGCAACTGCGTCTTCCTGGCCTCCATCTGCTTTTTGTCCTCAGCGGACATCTCGTCCACTTCAGGCAGGTCCGCGCAGAGGTCGTCGTCGAGCTCGAAACTGAGCTCCTTCCCCCCCCACCAGGTCGCGAACACTGATGGTCGGGCCCGAACCCCGCTTGGGCTGCGGCTGCGGGGGGGCCACCTCCACGCTGATCTTTTCGACCAGCTCCGAGTACTGCTTCTCGTAGCCGTCCAGCTCGTCAGACAACTCTTGGATGGCGGCCTCCAGCGACGCAGTGGCTTCACGCCAGCGCTCCAACTTCGAGATCTCCTTATTCAACTTCTTCTCAACCTGCCTGGTCTTGCTCTGAGCTTGCGAGGCACGAGTGTGCAGGGAAGCCTCTGGATGAGCTCTGGCAGGATGCAACAGCTTGGCACGGGCTGTCTCGTACTGCTTCGCCAACTCAGGCTGCCCCTGCCGAGTGGCGATGGCGGCCAGCTGCTGCAGGTCCTCCTCGCTGATGCCCTCCGTGTTGATGCCACCAGCACGTTGTCCACCACCAGCGCCCATGGGGCCAGGAGGGGGCTGAGCACCAGGTTGAGCCCCAGCAGCAGGAGGCCGAGCATCATCAGCACCGCCTGCGGCACCGCCCGAGATGACCGAGCATGTGGCGCCGTCCCACTTCGCTTTAACGTGCTTGCAATACCACATCCAGCCCATGTTGCGCGCACAACCGCACGCCCCGCAGCGCCACTTCGCATGGCGTACTGGAGCAGCGCGAGAATGCCAGGGCGCAAGGGCCATGCGCGCGCCAGGCAAGCACCGAGTCACTGTTGACTCGCGACACTAACGCCCTTCTGAAGTTCGCTGCCGATAAGCTCCGCCAACATGGCCAGAGCCAAAAGGGCTGGAGGATAATGAGGAGGAGGAGGAGGAGGAGGAGGAGGAGGAAGAGGAGGAGGGGCAGGGGGCGAGAGGAGGAGGAGGAGGAGGAGGAGGAGGAAGGAGGAGGTAGCAATAGGAGGAGGAGGAGGAGGAGGAGGAGGAGGAAGAGGAGGAGGAGGAGGAGGAGGAGGAGGAGGAGGAGAGGGGAGGAGGAGGGAGGAGGAGGAGGAGGAGGGAGGCGAGGAGGAGGAGGAGGAGGAGGAGGAGGAGGAGGAGGAGTAGGAGGAGCAGGAGGAGGAGGAGGAGGAAGCGGAGGAGGAGGAGGATGAGGAGCTGATTCCCCCACCGACTCCCAATGCCTCCTAGCGCCAACGTGCCAAGGAGGGCGACGGGCGGCGGAGAAGGAAGCAACTGCACGCAGCAAAACTCGTGCCCATCTCTCCTCCCCCCCATTTCTATCCGACCCAGCCGACGGTGCCTGTGCGCAGCCATGAGCGGGCGTCTGAGACACACTTGCCGCACCCATGCCTCACCGTCACGACGACGACGACGACGACGACGTCGACGACGACGACGACGGCCGCGCTTCTCCGCGCACTTTTCGCGCTCACAGGCCGCCGAGGCGCTCAACTGGCCAATCCTGCAGCAACGCCCACTGCTCACTGCATCCGGCAAGAGCCACGAAGCCCACTCCCCCGCACTCCCTCGCCCAGCGCGCGGGGCAATGTCAAGGGGGTCACCACCAGGGGGGTCGCCACTTCCTCCAGGCAGCCCCTCTTCCTGGAGGAAGTGGCCCCGTAAGACTGCTCCAGCAAGGGGCCCAGGCGCCCCAGAAACCTCCTTCCGATCCTGGAGCCTCGCTGTCCAGGAGGAGCTGGGGACCCCCGCCGGCGGTGACGCACCTGGGCGCTGCCCGAACCACCTCCCCAGCACGGCACCGGGAGCGCGCCTGGGGCGGCGCTCGCGGCGGCGCAGCCCCGGGTGCGCGAGGGGAAAGGCGGGGGCCCAGCGCGCACCCGAGACTTCCGCGCCGACGTCCGAAAGCTAAGTTTCATGCAATTTGTCTTGAAACATGCTGGGCTTGGGAGAGGAGAGGAGGACGGAGGAGGAGAAGGAGGAGGAGGAGGAGGAGGAGGAGGAGGAGGAGGAGGAGGAGGAGGGGGGAGGGGAAGGGGAGGACGGAGGGAGGGAGGAGGGAGGGAGGGAGGGCGGGAGGAGGAGGAGGAGGAGGAGCAGGAGGAGGAGGAGGAGGAAGAGGAGAACGAAGAAGAGAGGTGGGAGGAAGGGGGAAGCAAGGAGGAGCAGGAGGAGGGGATGGGAGGAAGGAAGAAGGAGCAGGATGATGATGACGATGATGACGATGACGATGATGCTGATGATGATGATGCTGATGATGATGTTGATGATGATGGTGATGATGATGAGGAAGAACAGGACGGATGGAGGGAGGGAGGAAGGAAGGATGGAAAGAAGGAAGGAGGAGGAAGAGGAGGAGGGTGGAAGTAGGAGGGGTGAGGATGGATCGTGAAGCGCTTCGTTCTGCACGCTATTTCGTCGCCGACTCCTCCACGAGCGCCGACAAATACATGTCGCTCGGCGGGGAGCCGTAACTGCGCCGGGCGCGCGGGCTGGCAATGTCTCTTCCCTCCGTTCTCCCTTCTCCGTCTTTTCCCTCTCCCGCTCAGTCTCCCTCTGCAATTACACAATATGAATACTGCTTTCCTCTCTCCGCTGATGACGTCCCGAAGATATTCGGCCCCCATCCGCGTACTGCTGTTTTGCACACAAGATTCCCGGGCTCTGGGTTTTCGTTTTTTTTTTTTTTTTTTTTTTTTTTTTTTTTTTTTTTTTTTTTTTTTTTTTTTGTTGTTTTTCAAAATGTTGCTCCCGCTGAAGCGCTTGCCTCATTTTCGCGCTTCCGCTCGTTCCGAATCGTGCTTCCGCTGCAGCGCTGGCCTCATTTCCGCGCTTCCGCTCGTGCTCCCGCTGCAACGCTGGCCTCATTTCCGCGCTTCCGCTCGTTCCGAATCGTGCTTCCGCTGCAGCGCTGGCCTCATTTCCGCGCTTCCGCTCGTGCTCCCGCTGCAACGCTGGCCTCATTTCCGCGCTTCCGCTCGTTCCGAATCGTGCTCCCGCTGCAGCGCTGGCCTCATCTCCGCGCTTCCGCTCGTTCCGAATTGTGCTCCCGCTGCTGCGGTGGTGTCATTATTTTCAGTGCCATGCCACGGCATGGTTTTCGGTCCTTACAAACAAGCCCCCAACTCTAGAAGATGCCCCCCCCCGAAAACAAAAACATCGGAAATGATTACACATTCGGTGCGGATTCGTTGTTTTTTTGGGCCGCAGGAGCCCCCCTCCCACTTTGGGGTGTCGCCACGCCATGCTATGTCATGCTACGCGTTGATCTTCGACACTATGCTATGCCATCAAAATGCTATGCCATGCTGCGACATCCGACTGTGCGAATTAAAAGGAGATCTACGCCATGGTAAGGGATGGGAGGGAGGGGTCGGACGTCAGATATGACGCGAGCGTACCTGGCTTGGCCTTTTCCCCTCCTTCTCCCCTTCCTCATCCTCCCTCCTTCTCCTCCTCCTCCTCCTTTTCCTTCTCCTCCTCTTCCTGCTGCTCCTCCTTCTCCTGCTGCTCCTCCTCCTCCTGCTGCTCCTCCTCCTCTTTCTCCTCCTCCTGCTACTTCTCCTCCTCCTGCTGCTCCTCCTCCTCTGTCCTTTTTTCTGTATCTTTCTCTTTCTCCTCCTCCCTCCTCCTGCTCCTCCTCCTTCTTCTCCCCCTCCTCCTCCTCCTCCGCCTCCTCCTCCTCCTCCTCCTCCTCCTCGAAGCTCGAAGCTGCGGACTCTGTCACCGACGCGGTCGAAGCCCTCGGCTCACCCCTCCGATCACCGCTGGGGGGAGGGGCGGAACATAACCAACAGGTAAGAGAGAGAAGCAGGAAAGACAGATGATCACAATCAAAGAAGCGACGGGGAGAGGTTTAAATCGCTACATGAGGAATATATATATATATATATATATATATATATATATATATATGGTAAGACAAGACAGACCTCACACACAGTAGCATAACGATTATATACTACAATATATATTTACGTATTTTCGTGTATATATACTTACGCAGGACGAGAGATTTTCCTCTTGAGGTGAAACTGGCCATGAGGAGTTCGCGAAACAACGTCGGCGCCGCCGAACGGACGGCGACCGGACGAGCTGTTTGCAACAACCGGGGGGACAGGGATGTATGTATTCATGTTGAACGGGGCCCGCTCGCGCGGGGAGTTGATGGGAGTGCGCGAGACGACGCAGGACCCATCGTGGAAAATTGGTTACCGAAACCCCCTCCCCCATAGAATCTTAACACGGGCGGTTTGCGGGGTCCGCGGATCCGATTTCTTCCAGTCTCCTGTGTGAATGTAATACTGTAGATTTAGAACAGGGTAGACATCGGATCCGCCGTGACAAATAAGACCGGGCACGGATCCAGCGAATCCGAAATCGGATCCGTACGGACGGAAATCGGGTCCACCGAAACAACCCCAAAACTACATGTGATCCCGCGCGAATTTCATGGGATCCGACGGCGGTTATCTCATACGGGTCTGCTCAGGACTTTACGCCGTCGTTCCGGGCCCAAGAGGAAAACACTTTCGTCCTGGGGATGGGCGTTTTGGCCTTCGGACTCGTTGGTTACCATCTAGCCGACACACCACTTCTCACAAGCAGTCCGTCGTTGGTAACCACACAGCCGACACACCACATCTCATAGGCAGTCCGTTGGGTGAGGAGACGCAGGGTCGAAACGCATGGGCGTTTTGGCCTTCGGACTCGATGGTTACCATCTAGCCGACACACCACTTCTCACAGGCAGTCCGTCGTTGGTAACCACACAGCCGACACACCACATCTCACAGGCAGTCCGTTGAGTGAGGAGACGCAGGGCCGAAACGCACTTACGCAGGACGAAAGATTTTCCTCTTGAGGTGAAAATGGCCATGAGGAGTTCGCGAGACAACGTCGGCGCCGCCGAACGGACGGCGACCGGACGAGCTGTTTGCAGCAACCGGGGGGACAGGGATGTATGTATTCATGTTGAACGGGGCCCGCTCGCGCGGGGAGTTGATGGGAGTGCGCGAGACGACGCAGGGCCCATCGTGGAAAGTTGGTTACCGAACCCCGTTTCCCCATAGAATCTTAACACGGGCGGTTTGCGGGGTCCGCGGATCCGATTTCTTCCAGTCTCCTGTATTAATTTAATACTATAAATTTTAAACAGGGTAGACATCGGATCCGCCGTAACAAATAAGACCGGGCACGGATCCAGCAAATCCGAAATCGGATCCGTACGGACGGAAACCGGATCCACCGAAACAACACCAAAGCCACATTTGGATACGCGCGAGCTTCATGGGATCCGACGGCGGTTATCTCATACGGGTCTTCTCAGGACTTCACACCGTCGTTCCGGGCCCAAGAGGAAAAAGCTTTCGTCCTGGGGATGTAGATATAGGTATTGCTGTTTTTGTTAAGGGAAATATGGTTGAATATTTTTTCGTCCGAAATCCGCCTGCAGGAGGACACGCTCGAACTAAGGGGAAATGGGGTGCGGCTGGTGACGCCTGTATGCGCCGGTGCGGTGCGGGTGCGAAGGTGGTCCGAGCGCGGGCCCCACCCCCCCGGGGGGGAGCTGAGGCCCACCTCGGCGCGCCTCTCCTGAAGTGGGGGCCGCTTCCTGCCAATCCTGCCAGACGTCCGAGGCTCCTCGTCCTCCTCCGCCTCCGCCTCCTCCTCCTCCTCCTCCTCGGGTGCTGTGCTCCGAGAAGTGCGGCGCGGCAGCCGCAGCTGAGCAGGCGTTTTTTTTTTTGGGGGGGGGGGAGCGGGTGAGGCAGAGGGGTGCTGTGGTCAGAGCAGGGTGGCGGTCGGGCGTGCGGTGGAGGAGGAGGGAGAGGCAACGTGCAAGAGGTGGCGACCAAGGCAGGGGTGAGGAGGTGGGTGAGATCCGAACGGGACCGTCGCTCCCCAAGGACGGGGAGTGGCGGCTCCCGTCGCTTCCCTCCGCCCCGACCCGTCTGCATCCCGCCATCCCGTCCCTGGCGCGCTGCCGTGCGGGGGTGAGGTGGAGAAGGCTAGCGGGGGGAAAGCGCGGGGGAGGGGTGCCCCAGGAAGAAGAGGGGAGGGAGGTAAGCTTAGGGAGTTCGTGGACGGGGCCTCAGAAGGTGCAGGTGGGGAATGCGCCTCTGTTCGTGGAGGTGGTGATAAACAAGAAAAACAACTCAGCTGTAGTAGAAGAGGTTGCAGTTCTGGATGTAGGCGTGTGCTGGAATTGGCTTGCGCTGCCCTCTGGGTCCGCGTGGCCCCCGACTCCGCTGGACCTCCCACCTCCCAAAAGCCTACGAGAGTGGCGACACTTGCGCAGTTCGCAGCCACCCAGGCAGCAGCGCAGGAGGAGGAGGCAGGCGGCAAGAGGAGGGAGGCAGGGAGCAAAAGGGAGGCGGGAGAGGTCGCGCAAGCAGTGCTCGATCCAAAGCGAGAACCCAACACAGGAGGATTGAGCATTGGACAAAAACCTTCATCCACCTCCTCCTTCTCCTCCTCCTTCTTCTTCCCTTGTCCTGGTCTTTGTCTCCGTCGTCGTCGCTGTGGACATCGCCCTCGCCGTCGTCATCGTCGTCGTCATCGCCGTCGCCGCCGCCGTCGCCGTTGCCACGCCGCCGTCGCTTCCGTCGCCGTCGTCGTTGTCGTCGTCGTCGTCGTCGTCGTCATCGCCATCGTCGTCGTCGTCGTCGTGGTCGTCGTCGTCGTCGTCGTCGTCGTCGTCGTCGTCTTCGACTTCGTCGTCGCCGTTGCCACGCCGCCGTCGCTACCGCCGCCGTCGTCGTCGTCGTCGTCGTCGTCGTTGTCGTCGTCGTCGCCGTCGCCGTCGTCGTCGTCGTCGTCGTCGTCGCCGTCGTCGTCGTCGTCGTCGTCGCCGTCGTCGTCGTCGTCGTCGTCGTCGTCGTCGTCGCCGTCGTCGTCGTCGTCGTCGCCGCCGCCGCCGCCGCCGCCGTCCTCGTGGTCGAGCCATGCTGCGACGCGCCCCCGCGGCGCGCACGCGCGCGCAGGAGAAACGCCCGGCCGCGGGCCTGCCCCAGCTGCCGTCGCCCTCCGTGGACACCCCCAGGGCGGTGCCATTCCTGCACGCCCGTGCGCGCGCAGGCGCGCGCGCCACCGCCCCTGTGCCGCCGCTGCCGTGCCGCCGTGGCCGCTGCCGCCAGCACTGCGTGCTGTCGCCAGCCGCCGCTGCCGATGCCGCCCGCCCGGCCACTCGTCCCCTCCTCCCTCCTGTCTCCTGCCTCCTCCTCCTGCCTCCTGCCTCCCGCGCCTCCTCCTCCTCGGTCTCCCTCGTCTCCCTCTTTCTTTCTCCCCCTCCTCCTCCTGCTCCTCCTCGTTCCTGCTCCTCCTCCTTCCTGCTCCTCCTTATTCCTCGCGCCGGAGCCTGCCGCGGGCTATGCGCCACGACTGGCCGTCGTCAGCTTTTACTTCCGCTGGCTTCCGCCGCCCTTCCGCCGAGGAAGAGATGCCAACTACTGCGATCCTCGAAGCCGAAACCCTTTCTGGAGAGCGCCACAGGAACAAACCCTGCTGTTGGGCATCGTGTCTGTCGGAGGCGAACATCGCCGTGTCCGCGCCCTCACGGTCAGGACTCTGGGGCGCGCTCCCGCGGATACGCTGTCGCACGGAGATGTTCTACATATTTTGAGCAGGGACCGACCGTCCCGGCATTCCTATAGGCCTACCACGACATGTTCTTAGAACCCCCAAAGATGTTCTAAAAACAAAAACAAGGTTCTTAGAACGTGAACCCGCTGTGTTTCAACAAGACGGTCTCGGCCAGAAGTGTTCTAAGAACCCTCGTGCAGAGCACAAGAGGTTCTCAGAACATTCTTTGGTAGGCCTATAGGCAAGCTGGGGCGCTTCGCCACTGCTTGAATATTCCAGGCGGGGCCACCGCGAAACGACGCCCCGTAGCCTCGGGGCCGCGGCCCGGGGGCCCGGCCCGCGGCGAGACCGCGAGGCCGCGGACACGTGACATGCTCTTCGCCCGCCGGCTGCTGTCGGGCCGCGTGCCCCTTCTGGGCGCGCGCTCCCGCAGACTCTTCAGCGGGTGCCGTGCTCCCAGACCCCCGACGTCGTTTTTTTGTTGTCTTTTGTTTTTTCGTATATATATATATATATTCACATACTCATTTCTTTTCTTCTATCTATATATATATATATATAGATATATCCACAACGTCGACCCCAGGAGGTCTGGACCCCTTCCCCGGGACCGGTCTTTCACCCTGAGCCGTTTCCTTGACGGTCCCAGGGCCCCCGGGAAGGCCCCCAGAGGCAGACGACAGGGAAACACCCGGGGAGGTCAGGGCCCTCCGCGCCCGGCCACCTCCCCGCAGCCGCCCGAAGCCGCCCGGGCGGTCCAGCGCACGAACACGAGCGAGAGCAGCGGCGGCTCGTGGGACTGCTCCCGCAGGTGGTCTGGGTGCACTCTCCTGGGCGCTGGTCGGAAGCTGGGCGAGGGCTGGCAAATGTGTGGCTGCTAGAGCGGTCTTCCAGGAAGCGAGCAAGCAAATTCCCGGAAGAACGCTCAGCGCACGAACTAATGCAAGGGCTGCTTCCCGGAAGAAAAACAACAATTTCCCAGAGCTCGGTTTTAGCAACCACGGGTTTGCCAGCCTTCGCCCGGCTTCTGAGCTGGGCCTCTCCCCGGTGGGCTCGGAGAGGGTGGGCTCGGGAGCGGGTCGCGCCGCATCGCCGATGCATCGGCGATGCGGCTCGATGCGGGGCCCGATGCTCTCCACGCCGGCGTCGCCGATGCGTCGGCGATGCGGCGCGATCCTCTGGGCCCACTTGCTCCGACCCCGTTTGGGAGGCCTCCATGGGCGGGGGGGCGCCAGGTCTTGCCCCCCCCGGCCCTCGAGGAGGGAGGCTTCCTGGGAAGGTCTCGGCCTCTCTCCCCCCCCAGGTACAGTCAACACTGATAGCAAGGACTGGCGATTTGTCAAGGTTGCCTCTGCATCCTTTCCCGTCGGCCCATCCTCGGCCACTTCCGCTGGCCACGCCCCGCGCAAAGAGTGTCGACATGGCCTTCCAAGGCCCTTGCGTCCTTGTCGCGCATCCCTGCCACCACTGCTGAGTCTAATTCCAGCTGTGGCCTCAACAGGCCCTCCGAATAGTCCGAGGCGGTCTCTGGAGCCGCCTCCAGCGGTGCTCTGCGCCCCAAGGTTGAGAGGTCGAGACCGCCCCTCCCTCCCTCTCCTCCCAGAGTTAGGTCGGGCGTGTCCCCCTACAGGCGGATTTTGGACGAAACATACAAGATACCCCCCAAAATATTCACAAATACACAAAGATAGTCCAAACATCGTTCCCTGGCAACTTGTTTACTATTTTTGAACATCCCTCCTGCACAGGGACAGGCCCGACTTCATCCCAGAGACTCGATGCCGTGGTCTGCTCCGGCGTGGGCTCCCACAGGAAGGTCTTTATCGCTCCCCCGGGGGGAGCCGGCTCTCTTCACACCCTGCGCGTCGTGCCCCGAGAGGCACGCGCAGGCGCCCCTCCTCCGCGCAGCGTGCTTTACACCCGGTGGGCCCGAGATGTTTGTTTCTCGAACTGCCTGTCCAACATCCCCCAAGGGCTTGACGACTTTTCGCCAATCGACTTGTGGGGATCGAGGCAGATAAATCAAGGTCAATGCAGGTAAATCCAGGTTAATGCAGATAAATCGAGGTACATCCAGGAAAATCCGGGTAAATCCAAGTACATCCAGAGACCTTCAGGGACAGTTGGAGCAAATTGCGGCCGCTCTAGCGCGAGTCGAAGGACGGCAGAAGTCGTTGAGCCTTTAACGAGAATAAGGGTGTCATCGGTCCTTCCGACAGTGGTGTTCCCGCTGCAGCGTGGGTCCCATTTCAGGATCCGAGTCCTCCCTCGTCGCCGTCGACCCCCCCTCCTTTCCCTCCCTCCGCCTGCCCCTGGCCAACCTGCGCCTTCCACTCCTTCCACTGCAGTTCCTGCTGCCGCTGTTCGTCTTCGACCTCCTTCCTCCTTCTCCTCTTCCTCCTGCTCATCCTCCTGCTCATCCGCCACCACCCACTCCTCCTCCTCCTCCTCCTCCTCCTCCTCCTCCTCCTCCTCCTTCTCCTCTGTACGCAACTTGGTTTTAAGTTTGAGTTATAGGTCCGCTATGACACGCGTCCGCGTATGAAACAAAAAAAGCGCAACAACAAGGGATGGGTGGGAGGGGTCAGATGTCAGATATGGCGCGAACGCACCTAACTTGTCCTCTCCCCCTCCGCCGGGGCCAACTCCCATCCTCCCCCTCAGACACTTACGCCTCCTCCAACCTTGCCTCCGCCAGCCCCCTCCCCCCTAAAACACAAACAAACGTCCTCCTCCTCCTCCTCCTCCTCCTCCTCCCCCCCTTCCTCCTCCTCCTCCTCCTCCTCTTCTTCTCTCTCCTCCTCCTCCTCCTCCTCCTCTTCCTCCTCCTCCTCCTCCTCCTCCTCCTCCTCCTCCTCCTCCTCCTCCTCCTCCTCCTCCCCTCCCCTCCTCCTCCTCCTCCTCCTCCTCCTCCTCCTCCTCCTCCTCCTCCTCCTCCTCCTCCTCTCCTCCTCCTCCCTCCTCTCCTCCTCCTCCTCCTCCTCCTCCTCCTCCTCCTCCTCCTCCTCCTCCTCCTCCTCCTCCTCCTCCCCCTCCCCCTCCCTTCTCGTCGTCCTCGTCGTCCTCCTCCTCCTCCTCGACTGGGTATGTCAGGAGGGAGCGGGTGCGGAGGGGGAGGAGGAAGGGGAGGGGAGTGTGGAGTCATCGGCCCTGTTGACCCGAGGCAGGGTTTCGCAGGAAGGGCGTTGCGCAAGAGCGGGCCCACTCGTCCTGTCCTCCCGGGGGAAGGGGAGGACGGGAGAGGGGATAATGGGGGCGAATGTGATTCTCCCCGTCTCCCCTTCCGCGCACCTGACAGGAGTTTGCTCGTTCCAAGCCACGGCAGCGGGGGCTGAATATCTGCGTCGGATCCATCTGTGGTTCTGGCCTGAGGTCCTCAGCAACGCCGGGGAGGCTTGCAGGCAGGCCGCCCTGCGGAAACCACCACCCCACCTTCAATCCCCATTTTCCTCCCACTTACAGTCAACCCGCATAATAAGGATGGGAAGCCTTCCCAAGTGTGCCCTTGCATCCTTACCTCCTCGGCCCATCATGCTGAGCAAACTCTCCTTGGCCGCACCCCGCTCGAGAGGCTTCGGAGTGGGCGTCCAGGGCCCCTGCATCGCGCGGCCACGCTCTCCCTCCCCTCCACTCCTCCGTCCCCGCCCCTCCCTCCCCTCCTCCCCCCCCTATCCATCCTGCCTCCCCTCTCCTCCTCACCCCCTCGCATCCCCCCCTCTCCTTGCACTTCTGCCCCCCTCGTGTGACCCTCACATCCCCCCTCCCCGCAGAAGAAGATTATGCTGATGATGTTCATGATGTTGATGATGATGCTGCCGCTGCTGCTGAGGATGATGATGATAATGATGATGATGATGATGATGATGATGATGATGATGATGATGATGATGATGCTGATGATGATGATGATGATGATGATGCTGATGATGATGATGATGATGAGGATGCTGGTGAAGATGCTGATGATGCTGCTGCTGCTGCTGATGATGAGGATGCTGCTGATGATCATGTGGAGGAGGGGGAGGCGAAGGAGGGAAAGGAGGAAGAGGAGGAAGACGAGGGGCATGTCAGGGAGGATGCAGACGGGGGGACGGGAAAGGAAGAGGGGGGAGACATGCGCGGGGGGATGGCGACGAAGACGATCTGCCTGGGCGTCTCCGTCCCTCCACTGTCTGCCCTCCTGTCCGCACACCTCTCGTGGGACAAGGGGCGCCGTCCTCGGCCCTGACGAGCTGCCCGAAACGGGCCTCGGGGGTTGTGCGGCTGCTTCGGCCGGCTGCTGCCCCCCGCCCAGCTGCATCCCTGGAAGATCAGGCGGCCACCTGGCGCACACGGCCGAATGGCCATACCACTCTTGTACTTGGACAACTGTGTGCCTTAATGTGGGCACACGCCAGATGCACACATGTAGCAGTGTGTGTGCGTGTGTGTGTTCGTGTGTGTGTGTGTGTGTGTGTGTTTGTGTGTGTGTGTGTTGTGTGTGTTGTGTGTGTTGTGTGTGTGTGTGTGTGTGTGTGTGTGCTGTATGCTGCTTTGCGCGCGCGCGCGCGTGTGTGTGTGTGTGGTGTGTGTGTGTGTGCTGTGTGCTGTGTGCTGTGTGCTGTGTGCTGTGTGCTGTGTGCTGTGTGCTGTGTGCTGTGTGCTGTGTGCTGTGTGTGTGTGTGTGCTGTGTGTATGTGTGCTGTGTGCTGTGTGTGTGTGTGCTGTGTGTATGTGTGTGTCTGTGTGTGTGTGGATGTGTGTGAGAGAGTGTGGGTGTGCCTGTGTGCGCGTGGGTTTGGCGAATGTGTGTGGAGCAACGCAGGACGATCGTTGCTGATCATATACCGCGCACGCTTTCGGGCGCGGCCGCACTAAACGTGCTCTTGTGCGTGACCTGGCATGGCGCTATCGGGCCAGTGTCTCGCCGTTTCTCGCAGATTGCCTAGCAAGGTCTACTGCAAACACCATTTGTGACAACTTCCTGCACATCGTAATGTTGCGCTTGCGCGTGTATGCGAATCCAACGGCTTTTGCGAGAATTGGCTCGCTTACGTTTGGCTCCCGTTGCGACTACTCGTTTCGCAGCGTCCGATTGTTGTCTTGGCCCATGTCCCGCATACTCAACGAACATGGTTCTTCCTGTTCGTGTGATGCCTCCGCCTCCTCACCCACTCACTCTCGCCTCCCTCCTTCACACCTGTCTCCTCCCTCCCATGCTCAGGCTCGGTCACCAATCCAGACGCACTCATGCCCACACTGGCACTCAAACCCAATCAGACTCAGGCAATGCAAAATCATACCCATTTACACCCATGCCCGTTCGTACTCAAGCTCACTCGCGCTCAGACCCGATCACGCGGGAAAGAACTAGTTCACACACCCACCCAAATCCGGATCCACTCATACTCAGCCTCGCTTGTTGCCATATGTGCCCACAATCAGATTCACTCACAACCATTCGCAGACTTGGTCACGCGCGCACTTGCTCACGATTCGGCCCTCCCATGCTCAGACTCACTGATATACACAGCACGTCTATTCCGAACCACGCACGTAACACCAAACCAAGTCATACTCAAACTCTCTCGCGCTCGGATTCGGTCGTACTGAGGCCCAAACAATCTGGGACTCACCAGATGTAGCAAGCATGGCGTCTGGGCCGCTCTCTGTGTGCGCGCGCGTGTTTTACGCTCCGTCGCCGCGCGCGGGGCCGCGACGCCAACACACATTCCTCTTCCTATATTTTTGCAAGCCCGGACCCTCCAGACGGGCCTCGAAGCGGCCCCCGGGCCTCACATGGCGCTTTGCCAAGCCTTCCCAGCACACCTAGGGCGATCAGGGGGGTCATCGGAGACGTCCCAGAGACCCCCAAGACAGCACAAGAGCGCTCCAAGAGTGGCCGACGTGACCTCAAGATGGCCCAAGAGGCCTCCAAGAGCACTCCCAATGGCCCCGACGGCCCCAAGGAGGCCTCCAAGAGCACTCCCAAGAAGGCCCCCCGAGGCACAAATCATTGATTTCTGTTGGTTTTTGGTGAAATCTGCGGTTCTCCTCTATTCGGCTTCCCGACGCTCCAAGACGGCGGTCTTCTCGGCGTTCGAAGCCGCCTGGGGGGCTCCCAAATCGCCCCACAACCATCCGAAAGGGCTTCCAGGCAGCCCAAGAGAGCCCCAAAACGGCACAACACGGGTCCAAGATGGCCCTCAGAGAGCCCCATGGCGGCCCAAAATGGCCCAAAGACATCCTCCGAAGCATTCCGAATCGTGACCCGGTCGTTCAGGGAGACCGCGGTTGGAGGCAGGGTGGCCCGAGGAAGCCCCCGGAGGCCCCCAGAATACGCCCAGGAGGCCTCCATAAGGCCGTAAGAAAGCCTGAAACAACTTTTGTGAGGCCCCCAGAGGCTCTCCAAGGAGGAGCCTCCGCAAAAAAAGAGCTGAGGAGGATGGGGAGTGTGCGCAGGGTATGGCGAACATAAGGAACAGAAGCATGGAGAAAAGATAACGACTAACATTATTATAGCGGCGATGCCGGAAAAGGCAACAAGGAGTTATCGCTAAATTGTCGGCTTGACCTTCCTGCTATTTCGCGGGCATACCAAACTTCAAGGACCAAGGTGCATGGCGCGAAACGCCACTGCAGTCTGTGTGTGTGTGTATATATATATGTGTGTGTGTGTCTAAGGGTTGTTCACTGGCGCGTTCGCACACACATTGGCAGAACACCTCACGCGAAACTCCAATTTGGGGAAACAATCGCGTGCCCGTGTAAGTGGGCACCGCGACGTTGCAAGTACGTCATCTGGGCTGCCCAAGAGGATGTCGACCAGGAATGTTTCATGGGCCCGTTCGCGTCCAGACTAGGGGGTCGTCTCGGGCGAATAGCCCGTTTTTGGAAGTATATTCGTGTCCTTTCAAGGCCCCATGAGTACCACAATGCGCGGGCATTGCACCTGGACCTCCTAAGACGGTGCCGACCCAGGGTGTTTCACAAGCCCTTTCGGATCCAACTTGTGGAATGTCTCACGCGAAACACCCCCCGCGTTGAGACATGTGCCTCTTCATGCTCCCCCGTCGCCGCCGCGATGTAGCAGGCACATCGCTTGGGTAACCAAAGAGACGTCGTCCTCGGGTGTTTCACGGGCCCGTTCGCGCCCAGATTTTGGTGATGTCTCATGCGAAGCAACCAATTTGTGAATGAGTCGCGTGTCTGTCAGGGCCCCACGACAGCCGCGAGCGATGCAGCACGCATGGCGTTTAAGCCACCCAAAGAGGATCGACCAGGAGTGTGCCACAAGACCGTTCGCACCCAAATTGTGGGGGTTGTCTCAAGCGAAGCGCCCGTTTTGGGAAGGAGACGTGTGTCTTATCAGAGCCCCATCGCCTCTGCAATATAGAAAGCGTGGCATTCAGTTCTTCCAAGATGGTGTCGACCAGGAATGTCTCACGGGCCCGTGCACGCCCAAATTGTGGGGGATGCCTCAGGCGAAGCCGGCGTGTCCTTTCAGGGCCCCATGGCCGCCGCGATGTAGAAAGCAAGCGTGGCGTTTGGGTCTCCCAAGAGGGTGTCGGCCAAAAGTGTCTCACGGGCACGTTCGCGCCCAGATTCTAGGGATGCCTCAGGCGAAACGCCCGTTTTGGGAAGTAGACGCTTTTCAGAGCCCCACTGCTGTCACGATGAGACAAGTATGGCGTTTGGGCCACCCGAAGGTGGTGCAGACCAGGGGTGTTTCACGGCTGGGACGTCTCAAGCAAAATTGTATGGCTTTGAGCGTACATGAGACTTGTCAGGGCTCCACGGTCACCGCGACGCAGCAGGCATGGAGTTGGAGCCACCCAGAGGGGGGTCGACCAAGGGCGTTTAACAAACTCGATCGCGCCCAGATTGCGGGGATGTCTCTGATGAAGCGCTTGTGGCCCAGAAGACGGGTCTCTTCTCAGAGCCCCGTGGTTGCAGCGATGTGGCAAACATCGCATGTGGGTCTCCCTGTGGGCAGCCGCCATAAAAGGTCGTGACACGGGCCCGCTCGCGCATAGATTGTGGAGACTTTGAAGGCGCTCAAATAGCAGGGCCCCCTCACGAAAACCCAAGCGTACGACACTCCGACCCATGCACCTTCAAGCCCGCTCGTGCCCAGACGCGGTAATTTTCAGCCACACCTACTCATGCGCATTCCCAATCAGGCCCATTCACATCCAGGTGCTCATACGCAGACTCACTTGTATCCAGCCGCTCGTACTCAGACTCGGTCACACTCAGACTCACAGATGCCCAACCACTCAAAACATCATGCGCCAGAACATTGGTGCTGCACGTTCAAGGATCCCCGCGTTGAGCAACTTTTTTCTCCATGGGAGTGCGCCAGCCCTGCCTACCTCCTTATTCTCAACTTTCTTTCCATCTCGTGCCCCTCGCCCTCCCGCCAGAAGGAGTTAGTTGCACGTGCCAGGGGGGCTCTCACGCCTCCCTCTTCTCTCCACTCCGCCCCCATTCCTCTCTGTATGGCTCAAACACAGACGTGGGCTCGAGCTTCACCTCGGGAGTTGCGAGTCGAGACTTCCCAGAGCCTGGGCACGCCACGAGGCATACTTATGGACCGAGGGCGAACCAGGCCAGCTGGGGTGCTATACCGCATGGGCGAAGCGCGTATGCAGCCCCATCTGGAGTTGCGGAGAAGACTGAGAAGGCGGGGGTCGTGGGTGGGTCTCGCAGGTGGTGGCACATAATGGTGTACACCAAAAGCAGCGCAGGCGCAAGTTGCTTTTCAAAACAGTGTGGATCAGTCGCTGGTGGGTTGTCGGCGGATCGCGCGGGTGTGTACGAACAATGGTGTTCAAAATCAATGCACAACAACCCGCCGCCGACGCCGATGATTCAAATCAATGTCACTGTCTGGGTCGCGGGTGGGTCATCAGCGAGTGGCGCGGACGGGAGCGAACAATGATGTTCTATACTGCGGAGCCAATTCGACACAGCTTACCGCTGGCGTCGATATGCTCCCCCGAGGGTGAACATGGGCGGACCCCAACCAGAAGACAATTGGCTCTTGAATTTTCGACGCGCGATCAATGTGGTGCAATCTGTGCGTGGTACAATATGTGTGATACAGCGTATGCGGTGTAACACATGAAGTGCAATCCTAGCGTTGTAGGATGTATTGTGGGTGCTACATAACGCAGCATCTGTGGTGCAACCTGAACATGATGCCATCTATGTGAATTCGACATGGTACAACACATTCGGTGCCAACTTGTAGTGCAATCTCTGTTGTGCAATCTATGTGGAATACTCCGCCTTGCAGACCGTGACGTCGACAACTCCACTGCTCGGCCAATCATGCCATCCTCCCATCCACACCTTCTTCGGCCCAACCCATGCGGCGGCGATTGAGATAACTGCTTGGCCCTAGCTGGCGCATCTCTGCTGCCGCGTTGGCGCGCGCAAACTCGCGCGCAGAGCGGCCAGCTGGTTTGGCACAACTGATGCGGCCGCGATGTCACGTACCGTTGGCAACTTCTTAGCGCGTCTCAAAGGCCGGGACGGTGACTCGGGCGGGCGCGGTACTGTGATGACGTCGACCACGGCGGCAAAGATGATAATTGCGATGGTGGTGGCGATGATGACGATGACGACGGCAAGGCCAATGAAGACGCCGTTGCTGGTGACGACGATGACGATGATCATGTGCATGTCTCGGCGGCGAAGGTGCTTGATGGCGGCGATTGTCGATGACGGTGACGTGATGCGGCGGCGCTGGTAAGGGTGATGGCGAGGAAGTGCTCGCACACGGAAACCCAAGATGTCGGGCAAACTTTCGGTTGACAAACATTGGGGTTTCGTACGTTTTTTGAGAGCTCTGCTTGGAAACGATTCGAACACCTATAGCTGCGGAAGGAGTTCGGCACACGCGCGCGGCGGCGCGCGCGCGTGGCCCGCACGGCGTTGTTTGGTTGGGACTCTCGCGCGCTGCGCGCGTGCTGGGTCAACGCAGATGCCCTGTGTGGTGAGATGGGAACGCGGGTTCTGGGCGGAGTTGCTAAACCCATGTTGTTTTCCCATGCTTTCAGCAAGAGCGCGCGGGCAGACCATTTGCGAGCTTTGCGATGCAACACCTATTTTCATGTGATAATCCTTGCGCAACTGGTGTGTGCTTGGCATGGTTTCGACATGTGTGCACGCGTGGGCCTTGTTGTGTTTTATGCAAGGTGTTATTGAAACATTATCTTTGCAATCAAAATGTGTGTGCGCGCGCATCGTACTTTTTGACAGGGACGAGGGGACGATACGGGGACTGCCTGGGATTGTTTGAATCCCTATACAAGGTGAACGATGAGGCAGAAGCTGACAAGCGAACCTATGATTCATCAAGTTCTGATTGAAGAAACCTGGGCCAAAGTCATGGACAGTTCTGAAAACAAATCTGGGCCGACTTTTGTGGTTAATACTGCAAGAGTGCACGGGCTTAAGAATCGGGGGGATTTTCCTGCAAAGTGGTCCAGGCATAGTGGCCCAAATTTCCAGGAGGAGGCTCCACAGCAATACCCGCACGACCACCCTTCGGGTGAAAAGGAGGTTCGGGGTGGGAGGAACCAACGTCCGAACCAAGCGATCTCACTGTCGATCTCACTATCGATCGCACTATCGATGTCAACAACGATCTCAATATCACTCTTACTGACGATCTCACTATCGATCTCACTATCGATCTCACTATGGATCTCACCATCGATCCCACTATCGATCTCACTATCGATCATACTATCGATGTCCTTACCGATCTCACTATCGATCTCACCATCGATCTCAATATCGATCTCGCTATCGATCCCACTACCGATCTCACTACCGATCTCACTATGAATCTCACATGATTGATCTCACTGTCAATCTCACTATCGATCTCACTACCGATCTTACGACCGATCTCACTACCGATGACACTACCGACCTCACTATCGATCTCACAGTCGATCTCACCATCGATCTCACTATCAATCTCACCATCGATCCCACTATCGATCTCACGATCGATCTCACGATCGATCTCACTACGGGGCACCGACGGGGCACCAACGGGACACCGATGGGACACCGACAGGCCACCGGCGGGACACCCGCGGTACACCCCCAGCCACAGCTGGACAACCTGCGGGGGCGGTCTTTTGGCCCGGCGGCGCCCTGTTCAGAGGAATGTTCATGTCTCTCGCCCGCCCACGCAGCTTCGCTTTGCCCGCACGCACGACGCGAACACGGAGCCGGAACCGATTTCCCCGTGGAGGTCTCTCCGTTTCACTGCGATCTCGCTCCCGCACCTCCGATGCTCGACTGTATGTAATTTGCGAGGTCCCAGGCGGAACCGATAAGTCTGGGGGGGGAGGGTGGCCGAGTCTTTTTTTATAGAAAAAACAAAAAATACAAAGCAACGCAAAGTAATGCAAAACAGTGCAAATCAATGTAATGCGATGCCAGGCGATGCAAAACGATGCGATGCTTGCGATGCGAACGGGGGGAGGGGTGCGACGGGAGAAGAAGGGGCTGCAACGGGTCGTCGGCGATTGACGGGAATGGGGCCGCCAGGCCATTCGAGCCTTTCATTTGGAACATTCAGGCGGCGGACGGGAACGGGGCCGCCAAACCAGCAGACGGGCCCAGTTGATTAGGAGCGAAGTAAGACCCCCTAAGTGCAAGCACTGCTCGGGGAATGAACAAGCAAAAGGGTGCCCCATGCATGGTAACATTCAGATGGTGCAATATACAAGGTGCAGTTGGCGTTAGTGCGTGTGTGTGTGTGTGTGTGTGTATAGATGTTTATGGCCATGTCTGTGCGATGCAATCTATGTGATGCAATCGGAACGGCGCAATCGTCGTGGTGCAACCTAGGTGGTGCAGCCTTCGTGGTGCAGGGCCGTGCCAGCCAGCGCACCGAGGTGCCCACGAGGTGGCGTCCACCAAGCACCCACGAGAGACCACCTCTGGAAAACCCGGCCGCGCCAGCCAGCGCACAGGAGGCGCCCACGAGGCACCCACGAGAGCGCCCTTCGGCCGAACGCCTGGCCTCGCGAGCCATCGCACGAGGGGCCCACGAATCGCCCGAGGGTGCCTGCGGGCTTCAAGCCCGGCCGCGCCAAGCGATTTCTGGCAAGGAAACTGAGAAGCCATTCGTGCGAGCACTGTCTGGGTAGCGGTGTGGGTGGGCCGCGGGTGGGTCGTCGGCGTCGCCGGACGGAGCGCGAATGGGTCGCGCGGCGGGTCGAAAACTAGGTCGCGGGTGGGTCGCGGGGTGGGCCGTGTGGGCCGCAGGGACGGCCGCAAGGCGGGCCGCGTGTGTGTCGCGGTGCGGGTCGCGTGGCGACGACGGCGACACAAGAACGACAATCCGCACCTTACCGACGAACCCCACTTCAGTCGTGCACCAAAGGACTCTGTGAGGCCCTTGGCGCCTCACTCGGATCATGATCAAGAATGCAGGACGATCCCTGGACAACGCTGGACTTCTGCTGGACAGCCCTCCTGGGAGTATTCTCAACGACAGCAGGGAAGAGTACCCAATGCCGTTCCCATTCCCCCTCGACTTTCCTGGAGCACCGCGTGACCCTCCACGTGCCGATGGTGGCCTACACAAGTGTACCCGGAGCGCACGTGAAAGGAGTGCATGACACGTCTCGAGGGAGGCTGGGCACAACAGAACAACATTCAGCGAACGCTGGTGAGCCACTAAGCAGCCCGGCTTGGCGCCGTAGCGGTCCAAGAACACCTCAGGGCGGAGGGCCAGAGTGAAGGAGGGAGGATCAGTACAGATGATTCTGATGATGATGAGGAGGAGGGAAAGGAGGAGGAGGAGGAGGACGAGGAGGGGAAGGATGAGGAAGGGAGGAGGAAGGGAGGGAGGAGGGAGGGAAGAAGGATGACGATGAGATTCGAGGATGAGAGAGGAGGAAGATGAGGAAGAGGATTGGACATTGAGGATCAGTGAGGAGTGGGAAGAGGAGGAGAAGAGGAGGAGGAGGAGGAGGAGGAGGAGGAGGAGGAGGAGGAGGAGGAGGAGGAGGAGGGAGGAGAGGAGGAGAGGAGGAGGAGGAGGAGGAGAGGAGGAGGAGGAGGAGGAGGAGGAGGAGGAGGAGGAGGAGGAGGAGGAGGAGAGGAGAGGAGGAGCAGGAGGGGGGGAGGAGGAGAGGGAGGAGGAGGAGGAGAGAGGAGGATGATCAGTACTGGTTAGTAGGATGGGGAGGACGGAGCGATCACTGTAGTGCGGTAGCAGGCGCAACAAGCATGGCTGCTTAATGTCCGTATGACGTGGAAGGAGGGAGCAGGAGGGAGGGAGGGAGGAGGATGAGGAGGCGGGATGAGAATGAGGAGGAAGAGGAGGAGGCGGAGGAGGAGGAGGAGGAGGAAACGGAGGAGGAGGAGGATGAGGAGGAGGAAGGGGAGGAGGAGCACGTGGAGGACGGTTGAGGGGTTAGGGATGATGAGATGAGGAGGGAGATGAGGATGAGGAGTGATGAGGATGAGCAGGCGGACAGGGGAGGAGGGGGGCTGAGTGATGGTGAGGATGGCGAGGTGGAGGACGGATGACGAGGATGATGATGATGGTGATGATGAGGATGAGGAGGATGAGGAGGATGAGGATGATGATGAGGTTGAATTTGAGGATGCTACTGCTGCTGGAGATGATGTTGTCGCTGATGGTGAGGATGGCGATGATAGTGATACTGATGACGATGCTGATGATGATGCTGGTGCTGCTGCTGCTGATGATGATACTGATGATTCTGGTGATGATGCTGATGCTGCTGCTGTTGCTTCTGCTGATGATGTTGATGCTGATGATGACAAGGATGCTGCTGCTGCTGATGATGATGATGATGATGATGATGATGCTGATGATGATGATGATGTCGATGATGCAGATGACGATTGTGATGATGATGCTGATGCTGATGTTGATGATGACAAGGATGTTGCTGCTGCTGATGATGATGACGATGCTGATGCTGCTGATGATGCTGCTGCTGATGATGGTGGTGATGATGCTGCTGATGATGACGATACTGCTGCTGCTGCTGCTGCTGATGAGGATGATGATGATGATGATGATGATGATGATGATGATGATGATGATGATGCGGCCAGAGGAGGAGGACGAGGAGGAGGAGGAATGATGCGGGCGGAGGAGGAGGGGGAAGGGGGAGGAGGAGGGGAGGCGAGAGGGGGAGGGAGGAGGAATGAAGCGAGGGAGGGAGGAGAAGTGGCTGTGCCTCTCCCCCCTCCCCCCTCCCCTCCTACACTTACACAATATGAATACTACTCTCCTCTCTCCTCTGACTCTGTCCGGAAAGTCTCCCGTCCTCTCCGCGTATGGTGTTTTTACATAAGATTTCGTTATTTGTATTTTGCTTGTCGGGTGGTTTTTCAATCTGGTCGTTTCTGGTTCTTCCAAAAACGGTGCTCCCGTTGCAGCGTCGCTCTCATTTCTGCGCTTCGGTCATTCAAAATGTAGCTCCCACTGCAGCGCTGGCCTCGATCTCGCGCCTCTGGACCGCACTTGGCATTCGAAAACGCCTACATCGGGCAGGCACGGTTCCGGAGGACATGGAGCCGGCATTCCGGACAGGCCCTGTCCTCTCGTCGACGGGCCAATTGCCCTCCAAATCATCAGGTCGATACCACGGCATGAAATGCGATGATGTGTTGTGCACCGCTGTGCGATGCCATGCTTTGCGTTGCTATGCTTTGTGATGCAAAGCTTCACTACGCAATGCCACGCCATGCTATACCATGCTATGGTCTGCCGTGCTCTTCTACGCAATGCTTGTCCATCCATCGCGTGCCCTCTTGGGATCATTGCCCTACTCGACATCCGACTGTGCGAATCGATAGAAGACGTATGCCATGGCAAGGGATGGGAGGGATGGGTAGGACGTCAGATGTGATGCTAGCGCACCTAGCTTGCCCTCCCCCCCTCTCCTTTTCCCCCTTCCCCTCCCCCTCCCCCCTCCCCCTTCCCCCTCCCCCCCCCCCCTCCCTTCCCCTTCCCTTCCCCCCTTCCCTTCCCTTCCCCTTCCTTCCCCTTCCCTTCCCTCCCCCACCCCCTCCGTCCCCCTTCCCCTCTCCCCGTTTCCCTCCCCTCCCCATTCCGCCCTCCCCCCTTCCCCCCTTCCCCTGGGACCTGAAATCCGATAAGAGGGGGGGGCCCGGGGGAAAGAACGTGCCTCTTGTACAACAAGAAAAGCTCCCGCAGCGAGAAATGACGACGACAATGTAAAATGCATCTGCTGCGCAACTCTCGCGCGAACACTGGTCGATTGCTTCGTGCATCAACCATTCGCAATCGAATTCGACGCCAACTGCTTGAAAATACAACCGTCTGAGGCCCTGGGGCGAGGCGGGGCGGGGGTGGTGGGTCTCCTCCGAGCTCATCAACGCTCCCCAGGGGCCTCCGGAGCCTCCATTTCTACACTCTGTAATCTCCAAGATGCCTCAACAACGTCCAAGACGGCTCAGGAGGCCCCCATGACCGCTCCAAGACGGCCCAAGAAGCTCCCAGGAGGTCCCCAAGACGGCCTGAGTGGGTCCCACGACGGCCCAAGAGGCGCCCAAGAGGCGCCCAAGAGAGCCCCAACAGGGCCCGCCCGAAGGGGGGCCCGAGAGAGGCAACTCGAACTGACATTCCAAGCACTCCGCTCCAAGAGGACCCCCGCGCCCAATAAACTTGCAAGAGGCACGAAGAGGCCCTCAGAGGGTCCCCAAGAGACCCCCAAAGACCTCACCCGCCGTTGACTTCATCCCTCTTCTGGGGATCGGCGGAATGGTGTAAGCCTCTTGAACAAATAAAGCAATGTGACAAAACAGCTGAACGTTTCCATCCTCGAACCTCGAACGACGACGGCGACGCCGAGAACGACGGCGGCGGACCCCGACATCTGTCAAAGTCACGCCGACCCCGACGACGACCTCGGACCTCGATCCTCGATGACGACGACGCCAACGACGGCGGCGGCCGCGCCGACGACGACGAGCGGTCTCCAGATCCCACCTGAGGTCCCTCCTGGCTGGTCTTTCATTCTGGGTCGATTTGCGACGGCCCCCAGCGGCCGAAACCGAGGATACGCCGAACTTCGATCCGAAGGCCCTCGACCTTCGATCCGAAGGCCTTCGATCCAGCAGCGGCGGCATGCAAAGATGCCGACGAACGACGAACAACAATGACGAAGACGACGACGACGACGACCTCGAACCTCGATCCTCCCGGACCCCCGACGTCGTGTTCTTTTTCACAACGTGGGCCCCCGAAGGTCTGGACCACCTCGGGCTTTTCCTCCCGACCCGTTTCTTGACGGCCCCGAGGCCCCGTGAGGGCCCCCCTTCAGCCCGAAAAGAAGGACAGCCCTTCCGTGTTTCTTTTTGTGTTTCAGCAACGGCGGTCCGGGCTCGAGCCTCGACCCGGCCGCACGCAAGAGCGGCCCGGCCAAGAGTGCCCTTCGGTGCGCGGCCTCAGCGGGGGCCCCTTGGGACACCACCAGGCGCTCAGGCCGCTGCTACCAAGTCCCATGCCGCGATCGGGGGCCCCCCTGCGGCCCGCACCGGAGGTCACTCCGGCGACAGGCACTCTTGCGCCTGGCGGCGCGCACAGGGGGGGGGTCTGGGGGAGGGGGGAAGGCTTTTTGGGAGGAGGGCTGCCTCTCAGCGTCGGCCTCACATCTTCAGACGAATCCCGCGCCCTCTGAGAAGTAGGGTGCTTCTAAGAAGCCTCCCCTACCTCCCTCTGCGCGTGGCCGATACTAGGAGGTAAACGAAACTTCCTCGCTTTTGCCCACCCTCGCTTCCAAACGGGATCCAAACGCTACCAAGCTACCCCTGGGGTGGCCCGCAGCGGTCAGCCTGCTAGACGAGGGGGCGCGTGGTATGATTTGGTTGTGCCTGGAAGCGAAAGCGGGGTAGGTAATTCGCCCTCTGAGATACGTCTAGCGATAATGACGACGAAGATGGACGACGATGGACGACGACGACGGCGGCGACGACGACGACGACGCCGACGCCGACGACAACGACGACGACGATAGCGACCACGACGACGACAACAACCACGACAACCACGACGACGTCGATAACCACGACGTCGATACGTCTGGCCGATCGACGCTGCCGACGAACGACGGCTGCGGCGGCGGCGACAGCGACGAGCACGCCGAACTGGCCGACCCCTCGGGGTGCGCAGCGCGCCTGCCCGGGCAGCGGCTGCACGCTCGGCCACGTGTCCTGCGCCGCCGCTGGCCGTCGTCGTCGACGTCGTCGTCGTCGTCGTCGTCGCTGCCACCTTCGTCGTCGTCGTAGCCGTCGTCGTCGTCGTCGTCGTCGTCGTCGTCGTCGTCGTCGTCGTCGTCGTCGTCGTCGTCGTCGTCGTCGTGGCTATCGTCGTCGTCGTCGTCGTCGTCGTCGTGGCTATCGTCGTCGTCGTCGTCGTCGTCGTCGTCGTCGTTGCCGAACCTATCGCGCTGGACGTGTTCCCGCAATTTTGCCCAGTTCTGGTTTTCGCTCTATTTCGGCCTCTGGGAGGCTTCTCGTCACCGCGACTGGATTCCAATGGAGGTTCCGGCGAAAACGTATCCCAGAAAAGGTCTGTGGGATGATCGTCTTCGCCGACGTCGCTCTTGCCGTCCTCATCATTGCCGTGCTTGCTGCCCCACCTCATCCTCCTCCCTCCTCCTGTCCTCCTGTCCTCCTGTCCTCCTCCTCCCTCTCCTCCTCCTCCTCCTCCTCCTCCTCCTCCTCCTCCAAACCATCCTGCTTCTTCCTCCTCGTTCTTGTGTTTTCCCTCCTCCCGCCGCTCGTCATTCAAGGGGGGCGCCCGCAGTGGAAAGGAAGTCGTGAATGAGTTTATGAGGAGGGGGCTTGGGACGGGAGGGTGTATTGCAGCATCGTTCGATACATCTTGGGTTTACTCTTGTCCTCCTCCTCCGCCTCCTCCTCCTCCTCCTCCTCTTCCTCCTCCTTCTCCTCCTCCCTCCTCCTCCTCCTCCTCCTCCTCCTCCTCCTCACTCCTCCCCCTTGCTTCCCATCTTCCCATCATCCTCGTCCTCGTCCTCCTTCTCCCCCGCCTCGAAAAGTCGGCCCCTGGACTCGTCCTAGGGCCTCCTCCTCCTCCCTTTCCTGCTTCTCCTCCTCCTCCTCCTCACTCCATCCTCATCCCCTTTCCTCCTCCTCCCTTTCCTGCTCCTCCTCTTCCTCCTCCTCCTCCTCCTCCCTCTCCTCCTCCTCCTCCTCCATCCTCCCTCCACCTCCTCCTCCTACCCTCCTCCTCCGCCTCCTCCTCCTCCTCCTCCTCCTCCTCCTCCCCTTCTCCTTTTTTCTCCCTCCTCCTCCCCTCCTCTCCTCCTCCTCTCCTCCTCCTCATCCATCTTTCTGTTCCTTCCTTCCTTCCCATGTTCTCCTATCCTCCTTCTCCTTCCTCCTCCTCCTCCTCCTCCTCCCCTCCTTCCTCCTCATCCTCCTCCGTCCCCTATTCTTCCCTCCTCCTTCTCCTCCTCCTCCCCCTCCTCCCTCTCCTCCCCTCCTCCTCCTCCTCCTCCTCCTCCTCCTCCTCCCCTTCTTTTCTCTCCTTCTCCTCCCCCTCCTCCTCCTCCTCCTTCTCCTCCTCCTCCTCCTCCGCCCCTCCTGCGCCCCTCCTCCTCCTCCCTCCTCCTCCTCCTCCTCCTTCCTCCTCCTTCCTCTTCTTCCTTCCTTCCTTCCTTCCTTCCGTCCTCCTCCTCCTTCCTCCGCCTTCCTCCTCCTCCTCCTCCTGCCTCCCTTCCTCCTCCTCTCCCTCCTTCCTTCTTCCTTCCCTCCTCCTGCCTTCCTTCCTTCTTTCCTTCCTCCTCCTTGTTTCCTTCCTTCCTTCCTCTCCCTTCCTCCTTCCTCCTCCTCCTCTTCCCGTCCTTCCTCCTCTCTCCCCTCCTCCTCCTCCCTCCTCCTCCTCCGCCTCTCCCTTCCTTCGTTTTCCTCCTCCTTCCTTCCTTCCTTCCTTCCTTCCTTCCTCCCTCTCCTCCTCCTCCTCCTTCCCCTCCTCCTCCTCCTCCTCCTCCTCCTCTCCCGTCCTCCTCCGTCTTCCTCTTGCTCCTCCTCCTCCTCCTTCCTCTCCTCCTCCTCCTCCTCTTCCTCCTCCTCCTCCTCCTCCTCCTTTTCTGGCTGTGCATCCGGAACCGTTTTTGGCGGCCTCGAGGCCCGCTAAGGGCCCAGGGAAGCCCGAACATGGATGACAACTTTCTGTAGGGATGCTTCCGCGCCGCGAGGGGGGGTTTTGGAGGAGGCACCCCCTCAGGGCAAGGCGGGGGGCCCACCAAGGCCACAAGGAGAGGCCATTGACACGGCGCACGGAACGCACCGCAGGCGCGCAGCTCGGCCGCGCGGTGTGCCCGCAGGGCCCAGGCGGTCCGCCCCGAAGCTCGCGGCGCACCCCCCCTTGGGTCAAATGCCCACTCTTGCCTCCCAAGCCACTCCAGCCGACGCAGGGGTGGAGAGGAATCACCCCGAGCCCCTCCGAAGGCCCTTGCCTGCTCAACCTGTTTCCTGTCCTCGCCCGCGTGCGGGCCACTCTCAAGACTGACCAGCCTCCGCACGACCTGGGATGACAAGGATGAAAGGAGGAGGAGGAGGAGGAGGAGGAGGAGGAGGAGGAGGAGGAGGAGGAGGACGAGGAGGAGGAGGAGGAGGAGGAGGAAGACCTTCTCCTTCTCCTCCTCCTCATCCTCTTCATCGTCTCTTCTTCTTCTTCTCCTTCCTCCTCCTCATCCTCCTCGTTTTGTCTCGTTTATAAACAGCTTGGGACGTGCGCGTGCGAGGAGACATGCGCCAAGGAAGCAGACAGTTCGTGCATCGACCCTCCTGAAGTGGGCGTCGTTGCTGCGTGGGCGCCCCCTGGCTCGTCAAGGAGCGGAAAGCAGGAGGGAGACCACTTATGTCTCAACGCAGCCACAAACGCTTCCAAAGTCAGTGGGCCTTCCAGGCGGCCAGCCGGAGCGTCAGCGTGGTGCGGCCTCTGGCCCTTTCTGGCCCGTTCGCGGGCATCCTTGGCATCCTTCCGGTCAAGTTCGGCAGCGACATTATTCGGCAACCCTTTGCGTGTAGCTATGATTACGAAACGGCAATTTTCAAGATTTCTCTTAAAATAGGACACCACGCGTACGTGACTGTGAACAACTACAAGCACGCCGGGCAATGTGCAGTATCGATGAAATCGCGAGTGCGGCGCGGCACATCATGCACTGAGAAACCATGGGTGGCTAACCTCTGCCTCGTGTTGCATGTGTAAGAACGCGGATGACACGAACATGTGCCATCCACCTCGGCCGTTCGCCAGGTTGTGGCCGAAATCCTCAACTCAGTAATCCCGCGCTCTTGCGGGGCATCCCTCGATGCAGCCCTGAAGTGCTTCGGGTTGGCGCGAATCATTGGAACCCATTTCTCCTCTGGGTGTGGTTGCATATTCTGACAACGCGCCAGAACGTGAAGTCAACATATCCAAATCAACAGAAACTGCGTACGTAGAAGACCTGCGGCCCGCAAATGCCAAGGCCGCGCTAACGGCGATGTTGGTTGACGGCGATGTTGGGAATCCGACTCTTGTGACGCCGAGCTCGCGCAGAACACATTGTAGGAAATCACGAATCACACTTTCTTACATTTCCAATATGCGTTTGTTTCGAACGAAATGTAGGAAAGCACGAACCACGATGTCCTACACTTGGTTTGGCCACGAAGCACTCCCACCTACAATGCCGAAACCTACATCGCCGTTACCAACATCGCCGTGGGCGCGTCTACGGAAGTGCGTGAGACAGCACAACGCACAGCGCACGCGGGGCATGCAACTCTGCTGCAGAGCCCAACGCGCATGCACAAGACCATGACCGCAGGTGCAACGGAGCACTCGTGCTCAGCAGTAGAGTCGTGAGACGGGCAACGAGGGTCGCGCCCATCTTCTGTCAGTACGGATGAGTATACTTGCAGCACAGTCGTGCGGCTTCTCATCAACTCAGAACTGTGCAACTGAGGCTACGTTCGCCTGGGAAAGACCACGCATACCCCCCTCCTGGCACGACGCAAGCGTTGTTTCAAGGGGGGCAGAAGTCCGCCGCAGCACGGTGTAACGCAATTGTTTGAAGACACCCCCCAGAGAACCGACGCCGTTATCCGTGGATGCGTAATCCCTGGAACAAGTGCGCGTACGAACGTGGTTATACTGGGCCGTAGCAACCAGCTGGCGCTGCACACCGCGAGCGTCAACGTGAATAACGCCCCTGCGGCCAATGGAAAACTGCCGCTGTGCTCCCACGGACCCATGGCCCGCTTCAACTCCTCCTCCCCTTCCTCCTCCTTCTCTCCCTCCAGAGCCGGCATTGTCATCATGCTGGAGTGGTCCCTGGTGCCGTTTTGATTCAAGCCCCTCCCCCTTCCCCTACAGGTCCTGAGAGGTGGATCCCTGCCTTGCGCCTCGGCCACGGTGGAGAACCGCCGCTTCAGTGGTCTGTGGCGCCCTCCCTCCCTCCGACTCCCTCCTGGTAAGGCTTCTGGCTGCGCACGGGCAGCCCCCCCCCGTGTGGCCCCAGCTGGCCCCTCAGGTAGTCCCAGCTGGCCTCAGCAAGCTCCCCGAGTAGTCACGGGCGGCCTCAACACCCTGGCGCCGCCGCCTCTGGCGGCGCCCCTGGGGCGCGGAGCGCCCCAGGGTTGTGGTGCTGAGACAGCCCCAGACTGCTCGGGGGGCCTGCTGAGGCCAGCTGGGACTGATCGTAGGTCGGGCACGTCCTCCTACAGGGAGAACGAAACACAGTCAAACATAAAAAACAGTTTAAAAAATTTGTCCCCAGACTATTTCTGCATGTTCCTCCTGTAGAGGGACATGCCCGCCTTAAGACTGCTCGCGAGGCCCGCTGAGGCAAGCCATGACCACCTGGGGGGCTGCCTGTGCGCCGCTCGAGGCCTGGCCACACCAGCCCGCCGCCACGCGCCAGCGGAACGCTCCGCCCCGCAGGCCTGCTGCTGGCATGCCCAGCGTTGCCCTCGAGGGTCGAGAGGGGAGGCTCTCGGACGCCTCCTCCTCCTCCTCCTCCTCCTCGCTCCCCCTTCGTCCTCGTTCTCCTCCTCCTCCTCCTCCTCCTCCTCCTCCTTCTCTTCCTCCTCCTCCTCCCACTCCCTTCTCCTCCTTCTCCTCCTCCTTCTCCTTCTCCTCCTCCTCCTCCTCCTCGTCCCACTTCTCTTCCTCCTGCTCCTCCTCCTCCCCCTTCCCCTCCTCCTTCCTCTTCCTCCTCCTCCTCCTCCTCCTCCTCCGCGTCCTCCTGCTCTTAATCTGCAGACGCTCGGCGATCTGCGTTCTCCCGTGTGCGGCCGCAGAGGCCCCGACACCGCTCCGGGGCCGGATGCTCGCCCCCGGATCCATGTTTGGTGGCCCTGGGGCCCAAAGAAGGGCCCCAGGGGCCGAAACTAATTGAACAACTGCCCACATGGCTGTAAATCATGCCGCCAGAGATCCGGAGTCTCAGGAAGCTGCCCGGATCCGAAATCTGAGGACACCGCCTGGATCCGAAATCTCGAAAAGAAGCTGCCAGGATCGACGAAAATACTTACAGGCCTCCTAGATAGGGTCCGAGTAGATGGGGTCGAAGGATCGCGCCGCATCGCCGATGTATTGGCGATGCATCGGCGACATCAGCGATGCATCGGCGACGCCAGTGTGGGGAAACATGGGCTCCACATCGAGCCGCATCGTCGATGCATCGGCGATGCGGTGCGATCCTCCGCCCCCACCTACTCGGACCCTATCTGGGAGGCCAGAGATCTGGAAAGTAGCCCCTGGAGGCCGCCGGGATCCTCCGGGGGTCCGGTCTCGCGGCGGCAGCAGAGCTCGCCGCCGTGGGGGCGGTGGGGGGCTGCACGGTGGCGGCGGGTCCTCGCGCTTGGGGTCGCAGCGGGCTGGGTCGAAGGCCTGGGCGGTCCGTCGTCGTTCTGCGGCAGCGTCGTCGTCGTGCTAGTCGCTGCCACCGCCGTCGCCGTCGCCGTCGTTGGTCGTCGGTCGTCGTCCCCCTCCCCTCGTCTTCCTCCTCCTCCTCCTCCTCCTCCTCCTCCTCCTCCTCCTCCCCTCCTCCTCCCCCCTCCTCCCCCTCCTCCTCTTCTCTCCTCCCCCTCCTCCTCCTCCTCCTCTTCTCTCCTCCCCCTCCTCCTCCTCCTCCTCTCTCCTCCCCCTCCGTCTCCTCCACCATCCCTCTTCCTTATATGATGCCTCCCCTGGGTCGCACCACCAGACGCGTCGTCAGGACGGGCTGGGCGTTTCGCCTCATACTTCCTCACCGTTCAAGATTCCGGAGGCTGAAATTTCCAACAGAAGGGCGGGCAGCGCCGCGCGCGCTCGTCTTAAGCACGTTCCATACCTACACGGATGGAGGGCGGGTCGTCTCAAAATGCGGCTCTCGCGCTGGCGTCTGGATGAGGATGAAGGAGGCGTGCAGGAACGCGGGCGGACGACGACGGCGAGGGGGAGAAGGACAAGGAGGAACAGGAGGATGAGCCGTGGGCTCTGCTGGGCCTCTGGGGCACGCCCCTAACGAGTTTCGTGGCCGCATGGGGAGCTCCACCGAACGCGATACTCACACGTGCGTTACCCACAACTGCATATGGCTGGGTTCTTCGCCCGAGAAACTTCAGAATCGCTTGCTGACTCTCTATTCGCTCGCTCCAAAAGCAACTTCGGACCTCCCGCCGCTGAGATTCACAACGGTGGAGGGCATCGCACCTCTTCTTGAGACGACCAAGGCAGGCCAGACGGCGGCATTGCGCAACTACAACACATGCGCGGTGCATTTAGATTCGTGGCGCTGATCGGCAATGGCGTCTCCCGAGGTCGAATGCTTGACACCCTGTGGGCTCCTTAGAATTATCTGCCTTGCAAAGCATGTTGGAATGCTAAACACGATGGTTCTGAACATCGCGACGACGATGACATTGGTGGAGACGAGGGTGACATTGATGTCACTGACGGCTTTTCAGTTGGAATTTGTCGATGTGAGAATGTTCATTCTGTCCGAATCTTTACTGCTACAACTCTGTCTGCGCCGACTGCTCAACACACTGAACGCCGCCAGCTCTGTCCCAACATCTTGGCCATGAACTGCATCTATTCCGCGATCTCGATGCTTGTCCGCCGCATGGCGCACGGCGTTCAAATACCTGGATCCCCCGTAGCGGATGAAGGATCCCGTGTGAACGAAGTATCCGCCACCACATCCTCGGCACGCAGTGATCTGGTGCTGTGGCAACTGCCGCCCGACCCGATTCCCCATGCCCTCTCTGAGCCATGGCTCGCGTCCAGGCGCAAGACCCCCGCTTCCCGACGCTCCGTGGGCGGACCACGCCCTCGCAGACGAAGACGGTCGGCCCAGCCTGCAAAGAGGTGTCCGGTCATCGGGCTTCCCATGCGGGCCCGGGAGGGTCGCCCGTGTGCCCAAGAGGCCTCAAGGCTGACCACACAGGCCCCAAGAGAGCACCCCCAAGAGCTCCCAACGGAGGCCCGGGACAACCAACGCCACTGGAACATGCGCGCTTCCATGCACCATATGGATGCGGTTCTTGGTGTTGCGGTTCTTGATGTCAATGTCACGCCTCCACCTCCTCCTTTCTCTCGTCCCTTTCTCCCCCCTCTCCACCTTGCTCAGTCACTCAAGTACTACCACTCCTACCAGGCTCACTCGTGATGAGACCACTCATGCTCAAACCCGCTCGCACTCAGACTCCCTCATGCTCATATTCACTCACCCTCAAGCCAACTCGTACTTACATCAAACCGTGCTCATACCTTCTCATGATCAGGTTCAGTCCCGCCCAGACATGCGCGCAAGTCCACTCCTACCCATACCACTCATACTCAGTCTTACTCATGTTCAGACTCACTCACGCTCACACTCACTTACACTCGTATCAAAGAATACTCAGGCTCACTCATACCCAGGCTCACTCATACTCAATTCAAGTCAGACCCACTCACATTCAGACTCAATCGTGCTCACACTCATTCATGTTCAGGCGTATTGACGCTCAGGTAACTTAGAGCAGCCGTTCGCGTGAAGGTGTGCCTATCTTTTCATCCCATGGCCCCCGTGATGCAGCAAACATCATTTGTCGCCTTCCCAGGGTCAACCCATCTAATGTATTGCATATGCCCCCCCGCTCGCGTTCAGATAGGTGGGGCCTCCCATGTAAAATTGCCGCTTTCGGAAATAGACATGTCCTGCTTTCCAGAGCCCCACCGCGATGTAGCAATCATCGCGCTTGGATCTCCCAAGGGGGAGCGGCCATGAGATAGTGCACAGGCCCATTTTTGACAAGCTTGGTGGGGCCTCACCTGTGAAACTGCCGTTTCCGGAGGTAGGCGCAGTTCCGTTCAGCGCCCCATGATCACCGTAATGTAGCACGCATGGTACTTGGGTCCCCCAACGGAGAGGCCCCGTGGGGTGTTGCACGGGCCAGTTCGCCTTGAGATAGGTGGAGCTCCCTGGTAAAAGGGCACTTTTCGGAGGTAGACGAGTCTCCCTTCAGATCATCATGGTCACCGCGATGTGATATCCATCACGCTTGGGCCTTCCAATGGGGAACCACCATGGGGTATTGTGCGGGCCCGGTCGTGTCCAGATTGGTGGGGCCTCTCAAATTAAATTGCGAATTTCGGATGTCGACGCGCCTCCGTTCAGAGCCCCATGATCACCGCGATGTAGCACGCATGGCACTGGGTCCCCTACCGGGGAGCCACCATAGGATGTTGCACGGGCACGTTGGTGTTGAGAAGGGTGGGGCCTCCCGTGTATAAGGGCACTTTTCGGAGGTAGACGTGTCTCCCTTCAGATCACCATGCTCACTTAGGCATTTCAATAGATCGCCGCCATGGTGTATTGCGCGAGCCAATTCGCGTCCAGATTTGTGGGGCCTCTCAAGAAAAAGGGTACTTTTCGGAGGTAGTAACGTCTCCGCTCAGAGCCCCATGACCACCGTGATGTAGCAAACACCACACTCGGGCATTCCCAGGTGGGAGCCGCTCTTGGGCATTGCATGGGCCCATTCGGGGCCCAATTTTAGGGACCGCTCGGATAAGCATGCAATCTTCGGAGGCGGTCGGGCATCCCAATGAGGATTTGCCGTGAGATACCAGGCCCGGTCTCTTCCAGGTTCGTGTGGCCTCTCGAACAAGAGTAACACTTTTCGCAGGCAGGCGCGGCCCTCCCACGGACACCGCGATGCAGCACGCATGGGGTGTCGCATGTGCAAGTTGGCGTCCACATTGGGGAAGCCTCTCAAGTAAAATGGCACTCTTCAGAAGTTGGTGCGTCTCATTTCAGAGCCACGTTGCCACCGCAGTGTAGCAAGCATTGCGCCTCCCACACGGGATTCGCCATATGGGTATTGCACGGGCCCGTTCGCGTCCGGATTGGTGGGGCAGATCTAACAACATAGCAAATCTTCCGAGGTAGACGCGTCTCCGATCAGAGCCCGATGACCACCGCGATGGCACAAACATCGAACATTGGTCTCACACTGGAAAACCTTTACTTGGGTGTTGCGACGGCCCGTTCGCTTCCAGACTGGTGGGGGCTCACACGCAAAATTGCACTTTTCGGAGGTCGACGCGTCTCCGCTAAGAGCCATGTGGTCGCCGCGACGCAGCACACATTGCACTTGGGCCTCCCAATTGGGGAACCGCCAGCGGGTATTTCACGTGCCCGTTCGTGTCCAGATCGGTGGGGCCTCCCAAGTGACACTGCAAAAATTGGAAGTACACGCGTTTCCATTCAGAGCCTCATGCTGACCGCGATGTAGCAAGCAAAACGCTCGGGCCTCCGAAGGGGGAACATTTGGGTGACCCAGAAGGGGGTCCAGCTGAAAGGGGGTGGTGCAATACATTTGGGGCAATTGTATTGCAAATGTTTTGCGCTGGAGAATTGTATTGCATTGTATTGCAAATAATGTCTTGCACGCGAAATCCGGCAACACATTTGCGCACTGGAATGTACTGTACGCCGCAACCCCACAAATCTATTACACCAAATCTGTTGCACCCCCCCTTTGTCGCTGGACCTCCTTTTGGGCCAACCCGAGAACAGTCACGGGGTATTGCTCGTGCGCGTTCACGCCCAGATTGGTGGGGCCCCCCGCACAAAAAGATAATTTTCGGACGTGGACGCGTCTCCGATCCGAGCCCCATGGCCACCGCGACGTAGCACGCACCGCACTTGGGCATCCAAACAGGGAGCCGCCATGGGATATTGTACGAGCCCGTTCAGAGCCCACTGATCGCCGCGATGCAGCAAGCATCACGCTTGGGCCTTGCAGCCGGGGGACGCCATCGGGTATTGCACGGGCCCGTTCGCGTCCAGATTGGTGTGCGCTACCAGCTATTGTTTTCGTGTTCGGAAATCGGCGAGTTTCTTTATTCAGATCCCCACGGCCACTGCGATGTAGCAAGCATCGCACTTGAGCCTCCCTGGGGTATTGCACGTGCCAATTCGCTTCCAGATTGGGGGGGCTTCCCAAGTGGCACTGCAAAGTTTGGAAGAAGACGCTTCTCCATTCAGAGCCTTCATGGCCACCGCGATGTAACAGCCATCGCGCTTGAGCTTCCGCCAGGGGATCAGTCGTGGGCACGGGCACGTTCGCGTCCAGATTCGTTGGGTTTCCCAAGTGCCACTGCAATGTTCGGATGTAGATGCGTCTCCGTTCAGAACCCCATTGCCGACGCGATGCGGCAAACATCGCGCTTGCGCCTCTCAATGGGAGGGGCCGCCGCGACGTGGTGCACGGGCCCGCTCGCGTCCGAATTTGTAGGCCTCCCATGTAACACTGCAACTTCCGGATGCATATGTGTTTCTCTTCAGAGCCCCACGGCTGCAGCGAGGTAGCAAGCATCGGATTTGGACCCACCGAGGGAGGCCGCCAGAAGGTTTTGCACGTGCCCGTTCACGTCCAGATCGATGTGGGCTCTCAAATAGAATTGCATTTTTTGGGGGTTCGGAACGTCTCGCGTCAGAAATACATGGCCGCAGCGATGTGCCAATCATCCCACGTGGGCTTCCCATGGGCTGGTTGGACTAGAGCCCACTGACAACTGCGATGTAAGACGCATCACGGGTAGACCTCCCACGGGGGAGCCGCCACAGAGTTGCACGGGCCCGTTCGCGTCCAGCTTGCGGGGGCCCCACGGACACCCAAATCGCAAGATCTCCTGTGGCTGTCCAGACTTCCTCGCAGCCCAGCCGAACCATGACCAAGCCCAACCGTGCCCGCAACCGCTCTGATTCACCCCCGCATGTTCAAGTCCACTCGCACCCGCACGCATTTTCATCCGGGCGCCCGTGCACAGACCCACCCAGACCCCACCGCTCGTATCCACACTTGCTCACAATCTGACCCACTTGTACGCATACGCCGATACGAGAACGCGCTAGAACGTGGATGCATCCATGGGGACCTCCGCGTCCAACAGTTCGAGTGTTTCTCGATTCCCGACGTTCTCAGGCCAAGGCCCTGTTCCCCAGAAGGCCACGCTGCAGGCCCAGAGCGGCATAGCGCCTTTCCACGGAGGGGAGAACAAAAAGGACACTCATGAGGTCCTGCGTCTCGAGTAGGGACCCAGGGAACGCTGGAGGGCCCGCCAACGCTGGAGGGCGCCGAGAAAACGCCCCTCTTTGGCCAAGATGGCTCCCAAAAGGCACCTGGGACGCCCCCCTCCCCCAGAAGGCTCCAGTGTGAACTCAAAACGGCCCCAGAGGGCCCCAGCACGCCCACAGAGAACCCCAGTGATCACTGGAACAGCTTCCGCCCTCTCTGCCTCCGCGGCCTTCTCCCCCACCTCCCGCATGTCAGATCCCTTGCGGCGCATGTGGAACTGGAAGACGAGAGGAATCACATGTGACGGCTCTGGCCACTGGGGAACTTCAGTTGTCACACGTTACGGCCTTCAAGGCCCACAGACGAGCGTGCCCTACTGCCTCTCATGGCCCCTCTGGGTCCCGGGGGCGGCAGCTGTCGGATGCTGCACTCTTCCGGGCCGATGGTCCTCGACGGGTCGCCACGCAAAGTGCTGCGCTGGCACGGCGGCGGAGCCTGCCGCAGGCACACGGATACGATGGGAATGAAAACAATGCATGCCTGCACGTTCGTGCCAGCCTCGGCCGAGAACACAAATATTGCGAGAGTTGCCATTGTGCAGGCGCTCAGCGAGTTATTATGCGGGTCGACATAGGGGCCTAAGAAGAGAAACGCCAAGGCTAGCACGACGGCCATCATGCCCGATATCCACGGGCGCTTAATGGCGTAATATACGAATCCAGCCTTGAACATCATGATGAAGATGCTAAACAGACCTGCGTCGATATTGAAATGGACGAATGCACCTTTGGCGCCAATTATCTCACCATGCATCTGCTCGGCCTCCCAATCTTCCATAACCCGCATTACGCGGACGGACTCGTCGATTCGGTCGATCTCGCTTGAAGCAAGATAACTGATGGAGTCGCTTGACATTGCCGACTGGCTGTGCTGGTCGCCCTGAAGTCTGCTCAGAGCTGTGCTCGAAGCCTCTTCGAATGCCGGTGCAGCCGAGCGGATTCGACGCTCTACCCTTGCTGGTTCCCCACAAGGCTTCACCAAGACAACCTCATATAGGCAAGCCGCTTGGCGAACGTGGTGTCTAATCCGCCTCCGTGCCCGTGGCACGTACGTGGTGGAGCGCCCATCAGGCCCCTGATTGCCCTTCGGCCTCGAATGCTAAATTTAAGTCGGGCGTGTCCTCCTACAGAAGGATTTTGGACGACAGAAAGAATAGTCAACGAATGCGCAAAAGTGGTCCACAAATGCAAGAAAATCGCCCCCATACTATTTTTTTGGCTATTCTTGAACACCCCCCCCGTAGAGGGACAGGCCCGACTTGATGCCAAATGGTCAAAGCCGTTCTGAGGGCCCATTGCTCTCGACTTCAAGGTGCCTCCTTAGAGGCCTCCTAGATGGGGTCGGAGTAGATGGGGTCGAAGGATCGCGCCGCATCGCCAATGCATCGCCGATACATCGGCGATACATCGGCGATGCATCGGCGACGTCGGCGTGGGGAAACACGGGCTCCACATCGATCCGCATCGTCGATGCATTGGCGATGAGGCTCGATCCTTCGACCCCATCTACTCCGACCCCATCTAGGAGGCCTAGACTCCTGGGGCCCTCGCCAGCTGGTGTTCGCTGCCGGGGCTCCTCGCGCGACTCTCCCCGAAGCCCAGAGGGCAGCATCGACAATCTCGGCCCCCTGCGCGCCCCACTCGGGAATCGCCATGGCCGTCCTGCAGACCCCGAGGGCTGGCCCAGGGGTCCAAACCAATGGGAAGCAACAGGAACCAACTGCTGGCTTGCTCTTGCAACTCCCGCTATTCGGCCCCAGGGGCACCCGGGACGCACTTAGGACGGTCCCTGGGCCTCTCCCCACGAGGGTCCCCCTCAGGCTCCCACGTGGGCCCTGGAGAGGGCCACAAAGGAAGACCGCGAACGGACCCGGGAACATGGTCGGAGATCCGCTCCCTCCTCTCTCCTCACGCTGTCTGAGGACCCCAGGCAGGCTCCCCAGAGGCCCTCAGCGAGTCCCCCCCAAGACGCCCCAAAATGGTACAGTGGAGGCCAGTCCACAAGAAACCGTCCACAGGAAACCCAACCCTGAGACCCCAGGGCGTCCAGCGATGTTTGGCGTGGGAACGTCACGCCTTCCATTGCAAAACCATCGAAACCCAAGAAACCCAGGGCACCCCGGAGGCAAGCAGGGTGTTTCTTGGCATGGCCCCCCACTGTATCCAAGACGGTCAAAATGGTCCCCAAGACGGCTACGATGGCCACAAGGGAGCCCAAGATGGCCCCTAAAATGTCTCCAACACCGGCCGAGATGCGCCCACGATGGCCTCAAGATCGCCCAAGACGGCCCGAGAGCCCTCCAAGGCGGCCAAAGCGGCCTTCAAGAGGACCTCCAGAAGGCTCGAAGAGGCCAGCATCATTGATATCACTTGGGTGTTTGACTGATTCTGGCGATTGTGCAATGTGGGTTTTTCGATGGCGCAAGACGCCCCAAGAGCGCCCAAGAGGCCTCCGATACGCTCAAGATGGCCTCCACGACGGCCCTGAAGCGCCCCAAGAAGGGCCCATGTCGGCCCAGCGAGGCCCCCAATACGGCTTCCGACCGCGTCAGACGGGCCAGGAACGCCCAAGACGAGCGGGCATTGTACAATTCTCGCCTCCAAAATGCCCAAGGAGGCCTCCAAGAGGCCTCCAAGAGGCCCCCGAGGAGGCGCCCAGAAGGCCCCAAGAGTGCCCCAACAGATCCCAAGAGGCCTCCTCCTCCTCCTCCTCCTCCTCCTCCTCCTCCTTGTTTCTCCCTCTCGTCCGCTTCCCCTTCCTCCCCCAAGGTGTTGCCCGCAAGGTTCCCACATCGGCTGGGGGAATACACATTCCGATTGTGTGGCCGAACTCTAGCCACAACGTTCGGCAGAATAAACCCTTCCAAAAAGCAGTGCGGCGGTGATTCGCCGTGGGCGTCGTCGATCCGCCCCCCCCCTGTTGCTTGCGAGAGGGGTTGTTGACATGCCGAGTTGTTTGGGAGCACGAAATCCAATAGCTTGGCCACGTAAATCGACCAAGCGCTTCGCCACGTAGGCATTTCACAGAAAAGGCACGGGGGCGGCAGTGGTTCGCCGTAGGCGTCTTCGATGAGTTTGTCGAGGCATATTGACATGACCACACAATAAGTGGCCAATAAAGCAGCCATGACAGACGCGTAACGCCTCATGGCAAAGCCCCGACCTTCCTCGCACTGTAGCCGTGTGTCAACTGACAGCACGCTTGAGCTTGGGCTCGTCTGTAAGCACTCGTTTGCAGTGGCACACGCTTTGAAGGCGCCTACCAGCATGTATTTCACGGCGAAGGTGGACGAATAAGCCAATGCTTTTCGCGTCTGAAAAGAATGCAGTCCTTTTGCAACTACCCTTGGGAGTGTCCACGCAAGTATGAAGATTACTGGAAGCAACGGCTGCAGCGCAAGACCCAACACGGCGTCGTGGTTGACTACGCAACCCAATGTCAATGTAGTTCGAACAGATGTCACATCAAGATTCATGATCATGCCAATGTGCTCCACAAGCGGGCGGACACCATCTTCATCACCATTTGCGTTCCACGATGCTCCCAGAAGCTGGAAGTAAATCACCAACGCTGCCACCTTAGGCCGCATGAAGGTGACTTCAGGCCTCTTGACTACTGAGACAAGGGCAGACCACCGCTCATGCAGAACCGCTCGCATACGGCCACATGCCCGGCGCAACGTGACGAGACAGAAAAGAACGATACAGCCAAGACTGAATATAAACTTGCCGGCGTCCTGGAGACGTGAGAGGGCACGGCGCGAGCACTGTGTGCACTCCCCGGTGCGTGAGAACGAACCAAAGCCACTGTCACATTCTGCGCAGAATGCACCAGTATAGATGGAGGAACCCAGAAAGCAGAAACACAAATTTTCGGAGCTCTGCGCGGACTTCTTGGATCGGCGCTGGACCCCCCTCCCTGGCGCGCAGAAGGCGCCAGGGGCGGCGCTGGAGGGGCGGCGCCAGAGGCGCAGCCAGGGGGGCCCAGCGCCGATCCAAGAAACCCGCGCGAGGCTCCGACAATTTTTGTGCTTATGCCGTCCTTTGTCCTCCGAATAATTGGAGGAGCAAGCCTTCGCCGCTCCGCCAGGGCACGCTGTGCCTCCACGTCGGCACTTGATCCGCCATCCTGCCCTCTCGGCACATTGGGGCGTCTGTCATGATGCTGGTCTGCTGTGTGGCAGGGGTCTTAGAAGGGCCCAGGGAGACACGAAACAATAAACACAAATTCCAGGATTCCCACACACACTCGGCATATTTTCAGGGTTTCCGTCTTCCCCTCCACTTCCCGTATTTCCCGACGATTTCCGACGTTGAATTTGTGCTTGTGCTTATTTCCCCTTCAGACTAATGCTAGTCTGCTGTATGGTCGGGCTCTTAGTATTTCCAAGCCCCCCCCCCTCTCGCAGCAAGCGCCCTCAAACAAAAAACCATCCTCTCCGGCTCTGCTCGTCGGCATCATCTTCGGCCTGCATGTGTCTCCAAGGCCGCCAAAGACCGCCCTAGAATGACCGCATGACGACGTGGGTGAACCCAAAGACGGTCCAATGAGCCCCAGCCGGCTCCGATGTCCCCCCAGGATAGCCCGAGAGGCCCCAACAAGCGTCCAAGAGACACCCAGAAAGACCACCTCCAATGAGGCCTCTAGAAGCGAAACACATGATCAACCCAGAAAGAAATCATGTCTCTTCTGCTCCCTGAGCTTCTCGGCCTCAGATCGCATCGGGAAGGCCGCAAAGAACCCCAATGCGCCTCCCAGACGGCCCAGAGCTGCTCCGGGAGAGCAACCAGACAGCCCAAAGACTGCCCGAGAGTCCCCTAAGAATGTGCACTGGGGGGCTCCAATGCGGCGCCAAGACCCGCAATCGATTTCAGCCGATCTTCTTCCTGAGAGCCCGGTGGAGCCATCGCAGGCAAGACGGCCCCGAGACTCTCGACGGCGGGTCCCCCAGGAGGCCCCCAAGAGGGCCCAAAACCCACCAAAAACCACCAGCATGCCTTTAAAAACGGAAGGATGGAGGATGGGGAGGAGGAGGGATAGGAGGAAGGCTGACATCTCACGCCCATGTGCACCTGCGGCCTGCGCAAGAGAGGGGGAAGAGCGATGAAGGACGAGGAGGACGGGGCTGCGGACAAGACGGGGAAGGGGCGAGAACGGCGCCAGCTCAAACAGGGCACTGAGCCGGAGGGGGTCTTAAACTCAGCCTCGTCCCTGCTGAGCTGCCACGGTTGCCGGGCTTGCCGCAGGCAGCTCGATGGGATGGCTGCTGTGCGCGTGTCCCCGCCAGTATCCCCTCTTGGGTACAGCCTCTGCGGTAGTCTGACCAGGGCTCCTGCAGTCGAGGCCCTTCCACTCCCCAGAGCAGTGCTCGCAAACGACCCCGCTGAGAACAAAATCGCGTGGGCAAAACAATGTTGAGTCCACAAGCAGTTCCGATTCCCTCACCTGTTTGATCACCGGCGTCTCCGATACTGTCACTATGACAGCGCTCTGATTGCGATGACCCTGTACGACACATGTCTTCAACTCCGTTGTGCAATCACTCTCATCTTGAACCAGGGGCAACGATCCACGGGTGACGTCAGAACCTCGAACATCCAACCATTTAGGGAGGATGCCACGCGCAAACGACTGTTCCAAATCCAACATGGCCGCGGTGCTCCGGAGAGAAAGCGCCGCGAGAGGAGAGCGGAAGAACGATAATACAGGACCTGCTTCGCCATGGACATGCGAACCAGTGATATTCAACGAAGGAGAGGTCGCCGCAATCGTCGGCCACATGCGTAACAATCTCTCAAGTCGCCCGGACTTGCATCCGAAGCTAGCAAACATCGTCTGGTGTCCAGCGTCTATGCCGACACACGCGACGGGCACAGGCCTGCTGACGCATTTCATTACCACACCATAACTTGAAAATATTTCTTTTGTTGTCGTCTCAAAGCATGTGATTCCAACGATCGCCGTCTTCAAATTACCACTTTCAATACGCACAGTGCCGCTGACTTCAGTCGAAGTCGCACTGAGTGCCTGACCGACCGTGGTGGTATTGAAATCACCAAAGATGACGAGTGTCCCTGATATGAGCGCGGCATCTGATTGTAATGCGAACCCTCCTTTCCCAACAGTGATGTTGGCGAGCTCAAGAGTGCCAAGGATATCTGCATACGGCGCACGAATGGCTCCTCCTTCGCCTTTGTCGGAACGCGCGTTATCCGCCACAGTGCTTGCACGGAATAGGCGTGTTAGAATGCTCCTCTGCTGTCTGGTGAGGAGGTTGTCTAGAGCCGGTTGCAGCTCCCCTCGAGGGGGGCAGACTCCCCGAGGGGGGCCAAAACAGCCCAAACAGTTTCCCCACAGGGGGTGAGGGCCTCAAGATGGTCCAGCATGGACTGAATATGGCCCAAGAGTTCCCCAAGACGTCCCCAGGGCGCTCCCCGAGGACGCCCAAGAGACCCTCGAGAAGCAACACACATTCCCCAAACAGTGCGCCTAGATTTTCCCCTCTGCCACCAAGCAAGTGGATGGGTCTGGCGAAGACTTTCCACATTGCAGCCCGTGGCCGCCTCGTGGCCGCCTCTTGCGCTGGGTGGGTCCGGCGAGGTTTCGCCACGTTGCCGCCCATGGCCGTCTCGTGGCCGCCGCGTGCGCTGGGTGGGTCTGGCGAGGTTTCGCTACGTCGCCGCACGTGGCCGCCTCGTTGTCGCCTCCAGCTTGCACCATGTGTGCTGCAGCACGGAGCTCACATCACACAGCTTGCACCATTTCCATTTAGCTTGCACGGCTACGGTGCAGAGACTTACTGCTTGGGGCTCCCGCTTGCCAACATGCATTTCTTTGGAGAGTTTAACATGCTTGCCCTTTCAGGCTTACAGGCCCAAGACGGCCCCCACAGCCCCCCAAGACGGCCCACGGGGGCTTCGAACTGGCCCTCAGACGGCTCAGGGGGGCCCCAATACGGCATAGGGGCTCCAAGACGGCCCAAGAGGCCCCCAAAAAGGACCCCTGAGGGGCCCAAGAGGGGGTAATCGAGCTGGCATTTTGATAGCCTTTTCTTACAGTACTGCCCCCAAGACTCCCAACATGCTCCTTAGAGGCTCCTACGAGGCCCCGAAGACGCCCCCGAGATGCCAACGAAGCCTCCCAAAAGTTCCCCGTACAGACCACCAGAGGCCTCCCAAACGGACCGCAAGGGCCCTCGATATACCCTCAAGAGGCCCCAGAGACGCCTCACTATGCTTCTTCAGCTCAATCTCTTTTATGCTGCGCTGTTGCACAAACGCGGTGGGGGGTTTGCCGCAGGCAGCTGGATATATTCTAACGCGACTGCCACTCCGAACGCTAAATTGCACTGCGTCGATGGCTCCGCCATTGTTTTTTGCACTCGTGCCGTCGAAAGTGGCGTGGCCTTCGGATACAAAACTAGCCGTAGAAATACATCCACCACCACCATCGCTTTCACCGTCTGCGCGACAAGAACGGAACATAGCGTTCCCACTTTGTTTAATCTCCACGACACCTTCGGTGTAGATGGAACCGCCCGAATCCTTAGCAGTCGTGTTGTCCACCGGCCCCTGCTTGCTGGGGTAAGAAGGCGTCTGAAATATGGGGCTGTCCCACTCCTCCTGTCCCACTTCCCGAGGGTTCCAAATGCCGCTCTAGGAAGGGGGACCCTGGGGGGTGGGGGAACGAGCTCCCCAACGCACCTCTGGGGCTTCAGAGCCTCCAAATCCACCCTTAGACGCCTTCAAGATGTCGCACATGCTCTCCGAGACGGCTCAAAAGGGCTCCAACACGCCTAAGAGGCCTAGACAAAAACTCAGAAGGCAATGACAGACCCTAAACAGGCCGAGGGAGGCCCCAAGAGGGAGCCCGGACACTGGAACTCATCATGTCATGTCGGAAGACCTCCACCAAGGAACTGCAACGAACGGTTTCTACGTCTGCTGCATGTGACCGTGTGGCTCTAGGCTGCAGTGCTGCATAGTTGCTTCTGCATGGTCGTTGCACATGTTCTGTAAGTCTACGAGCATGCTGTGCCATGTGCTGATTATGCGCTTGCGTTGGATGTGTTACTCAAGTATTCGAGTATGCTCCTTACTCATATACATAATGTGTGCTCGTGTCGCAAAATGTATGCTCTTGACGTCTGTGGCAGGTGCATGGTCTTCCACTCGTGATGCCATTGTGACTTCCTGTCTGCTGTGACTGCGTGCTCCCACTGTGTTCTTGATGCGTACTCTTGGCTTGTATTCTTGCTGTATGGTCTTGGCTTCCGATTTTCAACTACTTTGCTGCTGTCTGTGTGTGGTTTGTCTTGGTGGATGTAATTGACGCGCGCACTCTTCGTACGTGCTCTTGCTGTCAACCCTTGTGAACGTCCTTGGTTTCTGCTGTTCTGGGCAACGCACATACAACTGATGTAAGTTCATCGTGTCGGGTCTTAATGCCGAACCTTGATGTGTGTTGTAGAAACATGTCCCTGCTTTGTGCCCTTGCTGGTTGTTCGTGGTGCTATACTGTAGATGTGAGATATGTTCCTGGCATTTGTTCCTTCGACATGTTCTGGAAGTAAGCCCTTGACGCGTGTCGATGAACCGTGATGCTTGCTGTTGCTGTATGTTCTATAGGTGTGTCCTGCTGTCTGTTCGTGGTGTTGCGGATGCTTGTTGCTGGTGCATCGTGTCGACGCGCGTCCGTCTATGCAGGTCAATCTTGTCTGTCATGAAACCATATTTGATGCATGTGGTTAACGCGTGCCCTTTGTTTATGGCGCTGGCGAAGATGGGTGGCGAATGTCCTTTACGTATGTCCATGCTGCATGTTATGATGTATGTGCCAACTGTGTGTTCTCGGTAAATGATCGGAGGTTGGGGGGTGAGATCGAAGTGGGACGGGGAGCCCCCCACAAGGACATCGGTTTCGGTTTCGGGTTCGTGTCGTGCGTGAGGGCGAGGCGAAGCTGCGTGGGCAGGCAAGAGGGATGACTCCGCTGTTGCTAGGGCGGGGCGAAACAATTGTCCGAACCTCCTCTGGTGGGCGGGCGGTGGTCGGGTTGTCCCGCCGTGGTGCCCCGTCGGTGTCCCGTCAGTGTCCCGTTGGTGTTCCGTCGGTGTCCCGTCGGTGTCCCGTCGATGTCCCGTCGATGTCCCGCCGGTGTCCCGTCGGTGCCCCATGTGTGTCCCGCAGTGAGATCGATCTCATTATCGATAGTGAGATCGATCTCGTTATCGATAGTGAGATCGATAATGCTATCGATGATGAGATCGATCGTGAGACCGATGCTGAGATCAATAATGAGGTCGATAGCGAGATCGATAGGGATATCGATGGTATGGTCGATAGTGAAGTAGATAGTAAGATTGATCGTGATATCGTTCGTGAGACCGATCGTATGATCGATTGAGTGGCCAGCCGACCTTCTTACCTCCCGAAGGGTGGTCGTATAGGTCTCCACGTCTGCTGCTGATGTTTGTTTTTGGTATGTTCCACGTGTGTGGGCTCTTAGTGTATTTGCCTGATCGCTGTTTTTGATGCTCGTGATTTATGTATGCTGTTGATATGATGTCGACGCCTGTCGTTGGTGGAGGGTCCCGATACTTGTCCTTGATGTTTTTTCCCTTCTCTCAAATGTTGGATATTCAGGTAGATTCTTGATGGTGGGGTTCTAAAGGCTTTGAAGCGGTTTTCTCCTAACGCCGCCCCACGCGCCCACGACGGTTCACACCGTGTTGAGAAGATCGAATGTCCACGTCCTTTCCGCCCTCAGTTTTGCAGCGCAGTCGTGCTGTGTGTGGACCATCATGGGCATTCATGACACAACTTGCCCTTGTTTCTGTTTGTACAAACCCACCCGACTTGTGTTAATTATCCAATGAGTGGCGAAGACAACGTAGCACATCCCAATGTGTCTTGAGACCGCATCGCGCCCACAACGGGTGTTACGCAATTTCGCGCCGACACATTTGTGCATGAACACTTGACGCTTCGCGCATCCACGCATCCCCACCAACCGATCCAGAAACGATCGCCCTGCGAGTTGTTTTGGTAACGGTAAGTGCTGAAGCATGCAGTAGAATATTCGCCCACCAATTTGTGGGACACCGAATCCTACCCTCGATGGGGAAACCCATCCACCCTCGCATCCAGCTGACCCCACGAAAACGACGACTCAACCGTACAGGCATTCCCGTTTTCTTTTTTTTTCGCCCCGCGAACCTCTTGACGGCTTCTTGAAGCCATCTTCGCGCTGCTTTGGACGCCTTTGGGGCTCTCTGGGGATCCTGTTGCGGCCCTCTTTGGGCCTCCTTCGGGGCTTTGGAGGGCCTCTTGGGCCACAGCGCGAAAAAGCAGAGTGACTCTTGGAATGTCTTCGGGCCGCAGCAAGTGGTGTCGACGACGACGCGACGAGAACGTTGCTTGCCGTCCCGGTGTGGCCGACAGCTCTCCCGTGGCAAGGGACAGGCCACCGGTGCGGCGCTTCCCCCAGCCAGCAATCCAACGGACGTGCCGGGGGGAGACAGCGCCCCCCCCACCCCCCCGGGGCGGAATGCTGCTGTCACCCCCAAAGAGGCTCGTTTTTGAACCGGAGGCGCCCGTCAAGACCACTCGTGATCAGGTCGCCCGATCAGTCCAACTCCGAGTGGGGAACCAATATGTTCTGAACCAATTCTTTCAATTCCGGCGTTGACTGCAAAATCGTGTTTTCTTTTTGTTGCGACCGAGGATCGGAAGCCGAATCCAAGAGGTAAAGCGCGTCTCTCTTTGAAGAATTGCGTGAGTGATCGCACCGGGCCCAGGTCCTGTGGGAATCCTAAGCAGATTCGTAGGGCCTGTCCTCGGTCGCACTTGCTGGAAAAATGTGTATGTGTTGCGACCTCGGTTCAGAGGCCGATTCCAAGAGGCAAAGGATTACTCTATTTGAATACTTACGCGTGTGGCCGCATCGACCCCGATTCCGACTGCAAATGTCATGCAAACTCGCGCTGTTTGGGCAAATTGCGTATGTTTCCCCAAACTGACCCGTCTCACTCAAAAGACCTTTGATAGGCGTGGCCGGGAGGCCCGCGCGAGCCTGCGGGCAGTGGCCGGGGCTTAGGCGAGACCACAGCTGCGAACTCCTTCCTCTTTCTCCGTCCCTCCCTCCCCTCCCATCCTCCTCCCTCCCCCCCCTGCCCTGCCTCCTCTTCCAACCTCGTCTCGCTGCCTTGGCTCAAAATCGACTTCTCTGGACCCTCCCGCTCGCGGGCCGCCCCAGTGAAGCGCGAGGCGCGACGCGGTTGCCCGCTTGACGAAGGATGCCAGACAATGCGCGACAATTGGAATGCACGGCTGGTTGGGCCGCAACAGTAAGGGGTTTCAGCGCCCGTGCTGAAACCACTGGTGTCGACGCATTGCCCACGCGAGCAAACAAAGAACAGGTAGTGAGCTTGTGGAGTGTTCTATCGGCCCGACTGCTTTCGGACTCTTTGAGCGACTTGCGAGCGGCGCGTGACAAGTTGATCGAGAACAACGGCGGCGGTGATTCCCCTGAGCCTGCTAGCGGGGGGGGCGATGTGGAAAATGCTGTTGCGGACGATCCCACTTGCGTGGCCAACCACGTCATCGACATGCACAAGGTGCTTCCACAAACGTTCTACGCCAGGTTCGGGCGCAAGGCGTTCAGCTTGAAATCGAAGGCTTTCCTGCTCACGTTCAACACGCAACACTTCTCAAAAGGCGTGGGATATGGAGGGAGTTTATGGACCGGACCAAAGGTAGGGTGCAGGAACACGAAGCGTCCTTCTGGAGCGTTGCCATGGAACGGTCCGTGCGCTCGTGCAACGTTGGGCGCGAGCAATTGTATGCGTGCTTCAGTTTGCAGATGACGGACTCGTGGGTGTTCAAAAACACCCGCCCCTGCGTCGACGTCAACAACGAGATGCGACGGCCACGCCACTGGCCCAAGGCCGCGCAGCGGGGGCACTTCGACTGCTCCGGGCACATGGAGGGCGCCGTGCACACGGACACGAACTAGCCCCCGTCGCAGGGGTTGTGGGCGCCAGGGCCAAGGTGGATGGTGAGCCTCTATAAAGAAGCACAAGCTCGGCCACGATGCGTACCTGCAGGTGTCGGCGAAGCTGAGGGGCGGGCGCGACCGCAAGAAGGCCTCGGTGGGCGTGGTGAAGGAGTCGGATGCCGCTCTTACCTTCGAGGCTGAGCGCGCTCGGGCAAGGGGGCAGATGACATTGAAAGCGCTCCCATTCAGACCTTTGCCGCCAGAGATTGAGCAGTGGAGGGTGAGATACGAGAGAGTGGGGGAACGGTGCAATACGATTGTGCTCCATGGCCTATCTCGAACAGGGGGGTCCCGCCTTGCCCGCGCCATATTTGGGGTAGACCGCGCAGTGGTCGTCGACGTCCAACGCGCAGATCGTCCTGACATGGACGTTTGCGACCGACGCCGCCGCTTGGCCGTCCTCAAGTTCGAGGTGCACAGCCCGCACTTCATTGCGAACAACAAGAAACTCTTCCAGGCGCACGTGGACTGTGCGATACTCGGCCAGTCGGCCACACAGCTGTACACGTACGAGGTCTTCCAATGGCGCGCTCCGACCAGCTCACCACGAACAACTGGGATCTGTCGACCCGTACGGTGGCAGAGAACGAATGGATCGCGAGCAATTGCGTGGCGGTGTACCTCGGTGAGAGACGAGGACGACGACGGGGGCGAGGGAAAAGACGACGACGAGGACGAGGGGGGGATTTCGACGAGGAGCGACGAGGAGTGACGGGGGCGAGGACGAGGACGACGGGAACGAGTACGAGGGCGACGGGGAACGACGAGGACGACGCCAGGGAGGACGCAGACGACGACGAGGACGACGCTTGTCTCCCTCGTCCCCGCCGTGTGCGCCGCAACCAAGCAATGCCCGTCTGGCCGCTCACTCAGCCGGAGGCGCCCCGTCGGCGCGGCGCCCGTTGTAGGGCGAAGGCCCCCCGCCTCGCGCGGGCGCCGCCTGCGTCGCGCCTGATGCGCAGGACCCCACTTTGCGCTGCGCTGTAGCAGAATGCTATCCTCTTCGCCGATCATCCCACCATGCCATTGTTCATTGGCCAGCTCGCCCCCCCCTATCCTGGCGCGCTGCTACGTGCTTACTGCGCGCGTGCTCGTCAGTCCCAAGCACAAGCGCTCAGTCTTGAGTGATCCTTGCTTTCCCCGTCCAGCACGTCTTACCTTCGCTTGCCCGTGAAGTTTGGTGACCTTGGCTCCGTCTAGCCGCGTCACTTTAATTGCAGTTCGTGCCTTCTTTTGGGTCTTGCCCATGGACGGTGCTTCAAAGCATCCCTTGTTGCTTCGCTGCTTCGCTTTCTGGCAACTCCCGAGATCGTGGCCACTGTGCTCGAGTCCGACTTCTCCAAAGACGCCTGCGTCTCCGCTGTGCGCGCCGTGCTCCAGCACGCGCGCGCGATAATTTCATAGTCTGAACGTGCTCATCTCCCTTTCCGCGCGCCCCGTCCCCCCCCCTCGCCCGTCGTGCCCACTTGGGCCCCGTAATATCTCTCGGCTGCCCTCGATCGCGGCGTGGATCTTCGCCGCTGCGACCGAGAAGCCCGCCGGCCCCCGCCCGCCAGGGGCGCGGAGGCGTGTGAGATGATTGGCTGTCCCCCTCCCTCCCCTGTCCCCCTCTCATGGGGTCTGAAATCCGATGAGAAGGGGGGGGCCTGGGAGGGGGTCCAGGGGGGGTGCCCGGAGGGGGGGGTGTCTCCGAGATCATCGATGCCCCCTTGGGGCCTCCGTTTCTACACTCCGTGGCGTCCAAGATGCCTACGAATCGACCCGCGCCTGTTCAGGCGGGGTTCCAACGCGCGCAGGAGTCCTCGAAGACATCCAAGATAGCCCCGCGACTGCTCGAGGGGCATCAAAGACGCCCCAAGAGGGCCCCACGATGACCTCCGAAAGGGCCCCAAGAAGCAAGAATCGTCCAAACCCGCTAGGGAAACGTATATTAATTGTCACATGTTTGAATTTTTGGTTTCAACAGCGTTCAAGATGGCTCAAGAGGCCTCCATGATTGCTCCAAGACTGCCCGCGAAGCCTCCATGAGGGCCAAGACCGCCAGCGAGGGTTCCAAGACAGCCCAGCAAGGCGCCCAAGATGGCCAAAAAGAGCCCCAACAGGACCCCAAGATGGGCCCAAGAGAGGTAGCTTGAACTGACATTCCGAGTCTTCCGCCCCAGGAGGACCCCCGAGACCGCCAGCAGGCGCCCTAACCTCCCGAGAGGCCCGAAGAGGACCCCAATAGGTACACAAGCTGCCCGCAGAGGGTCCCCAAGACGCCCCCGAAGGCCACGCCCGTTGACTTCGTCCATCCTCTGGGGGTCGGCGGAGTGCTGCGAACCTCTCAAATCATCATTCGTTACCGCTGGCGCCTTCCTGCCGCCCGCGCCGCCCAACTTTCGGCTCGACCATTTCGGCCCGAGGGCGGGCCCCATTGGCCAGGACTTGCTCCGCCACGTCTGGCCGTCAGCTCCCGCCGGGCGCCTCCGCTCATGGAGGGTCGCCAAAGCGCTCGGCCTTCGCGATGGGGGTCGGAAGTTGCACGGGGGCCAATCTAATCTGGAGTGGCTCTCCTCGCGGCTGACGAACTCAGGCGGGGGCGCGCCCGCGAGGGCTGCGGTGCACGTGCTATTCGCCAAGGTCGATGGCGACCAAGATTGGTTTCCATGGAAACGCTCGGGTGCGAAACGGGGCCAGGGGCCGTTGCTCGCGGCGACCAGCCGCCGCTGCGTTGCCGTCTCGGCGATGGCGGCCACTAAGAGAAACGACCAAGAGCCTTGCGCTGCCGCGGTTGTCAATACCTGCCCCGCCGCGACGCTGAACTCGGAGACGGGCAAGCTCTTCTGCGACAAAACGATATAGGAAGTGCTTGCGACCGACTGCTACGACTTCGACCCAGCAAGCGCGTGGAAATCTCAGCGCGCGGCGCAGAAGGTTTTCATGCCGAAGGCCGTCAAAGACCACCGCCTCCTCACTCCTCATGTCCCGCTACCTGCTCTGGTACGGGAAGTCGCCCGCCTGGTGGGCGCAGCGCGTGGTGGTTCGACTCGTGCGCGTCGGTCATCCCTGGGTCCCAGACCAGATGCGGCAGGTATTCGAGGGCAGCAAAAGGTACATCTCGGACGACGCGAACATATACTCCCCGAGCCTGCTTGGCCCCCGACGGCGCTGAAACAGCGGCGGTGGGATCGCACCGAGGTGAATTGGTTCGTCGTGCTTGCGCGCGGCGTGGTGCACGTGGAGGTCATGTCCGCGAACTGGAAACTCAACGGGAAAGGCATGGCTCTCTTTGTCGAGAACCCCCCAACGATTCTCCGCAAGATGCTCGGCAATGGCGCGCGGCTGCCGCGCCATGCGTTCACGAACCGTGGCGCGGGCATGCACACCCCAGTTAGCAAGGTTGTCAACGATTTCGCGGAGGCCATGAAGGCCGCTGGCGTGCACTTGTGCGCGGGGAAGGGCTCGGCCAGACAGTCCACCGACATGGGCGACGTGCTCCTACATGAAACCGCAGCGGTCATGGCTCCGCAGGCGAATGGCGAAGGAGCGCACGGATGGGTTGCCTTGGCATGCGACTGCGGAGCAGTGGGCGAGGCGCGCTCGCTGCGCCGTCGCAGCGGTGCACAGGGAGCAGGACGTTCCTGGCCTCTGCGGGAAGCTCCGCGGGCGCCTCGAGGACGTCGTGGCCTCGGGGAGGCGGCCGCCTCCCGAGACAAGGGGGCCGCACGGGATAAGTGGTGAGCTGCTATGCAGGCTTGCCCAGTGCGCCGATGGTAAGGGAGCGCGGGGGCAGCAAGGGCGCGGCGCGCGCCGTCGTAAGAGTGGCCCTGGGGGCGCACGTGCCCACGAGACCATCGACAATCCTGCGTCGCTGCCGATTCCATATTTTTCCCAACCATCCTGTGGTGTTGGGTCTTCGTTTTGAAGAGACGGTGCCCCGCGTCTCCTCTCCTTCCTTCCTTCCTTCCTTCCTCCTCCTCCGCCTCCTCTCCCCTCCCTCCCCCCTCCTCCCACTATCACGGCACACCCCTCACACGCTTCGTTGCCCCATAGGGAGCTCCACCGACGGCCCCAGTGGCTGCGTTGGCACGGCGGCGCCGCACCCATTTCGGCACACCCCTCACACGTTTCGTGGCCCCATAGGGAGCTCCACCGAAGGCCCCAGTGACTGCGTTGGCATGGCGGCGCCGCGCCCATTTCGGCACACCCCTCACACGCTTCGTGGCGCCATAGGGAGCTCCACCGAAGGCCCCAGTGGCTGCGTTGGCATGGCGGCGCCGCGCCCAATTTGGCACACCCCTCACACGTTTCGTGGCGCCATAGGGAGCTCCACCGAAGGCCCCAGTGGCTGCGTTGGCATGGCGGCGCCGCACCCAATTTGGCACACCCCTCACACGTTTCGTGGTCCCATAGGGAGCTCCACCGAAGGCCCCAGTGGGCGGCGCCGCGCCCATTTCGGCACACCCCTCACCCGTTTCGTGGCCGCATAAGGAGCTCCACCGACGGCCCCAGTGGCTGCGTTGGCATGGCGGCGCCGCAGACATATCGGCACACCCCTCACACGTTTCGTGGCCCCATAGGGAGCTCCACCGAAGGCCCCAGTGGCTGCGTTGGCATGGCGGCGCCGCACCCATTTCGGCACACCCCTCACACGTTCGTGGCCCCATAGGGAGCTCCACGCCAGCATGGCTCCGGAAGGCTCCACCGAAGGAGTGGCTGCGTTGGCATGGCGGCGCCGCACCCATTTCGGCACACCCCTCACACGTTTCGTGGCCCCATAGGGAGCTCCACCGAAGGCCCCAGTGGCTGCGTTGGCATGGCGGCGCCGCACCCATTTCGGCACACCCCTCACACGTTTCGTGGCCCCATAGGGAGCTCCACCGAAGGCCCCAGTGGCTGCGTTGGCATGGCGGCGCCGCACCCATTTCGGCACACCCCTCACACGTTTCGTGGCCCCATAGGGAGCTCCACCGAAGGCCCCAGTGCTACCGCCCTCATGCGTCCCGTACGCCCAGGACAGCGTTTCGTGGCACGCCTTTCGTGGCCCCATAGGGAGCCCCACCGAAAGCGGCACCCACAAAGCGTTATTCACAATTGCATATGGTTGGGTCCTTCACCAGGATAATTTTGAGCGGATGGAGGGGAAGAGGGGCCCGCTGACTCGCTGCACCGGTTCTTGTTCTTCCAGGCCGGTGAGGAGGAAGAGGGGCCTGCGGACTCCCTCGACACCTGGCCTTCCTGCGTCGGCGAGGCTGCTTCTGGTATGGGCACCGCCGCATGCTCGCGGAAAGCATTGGGGCGAGACTGGATGGGCGACCTGGACTCGGATCTGTCCTCTGCAAGGGGCAACCTGTCGAATGACCGCTGATCAGGAAGTGGGCGAGGATGAACAGAGGGCGAACGTGGAGGAGGAGGAGGAGGAGGTGGAGGAGGAGGAGGAGGAGGAGGAATGGGGGAGGGGGAGCACGAGGAGGAGGAGGGGGGGGAGGAGAAGGTGGAGGACAACGTTGATTTGTGGGTTGGAATCGGGCCATGCCCTCGAATGGGACCAAGCGAATTGCGAAATGTTCTCTTGTGCAGTATGCCAGTTCGAATCATCACCGCAAATCGTGAGGACGTCTCGAGCGAAACGGGGCCGAATCCATACCAAACCAGGGCCAAACCAGGCGAACTGCGAGGAAATCTCGAGCGGAACCAGACCCAAACTACTCCAAGCCAGGGCCGCCAAATCAAGCAAATTCTGAAGACGCCTCAAACGAAATCAAGCCTAAACCAAATCAAAGCAGGGCCAAACCAAGCAAATTGCGAGGAAGTCTCATGCGAAACCGGGCCCAAACCACGCCAAGCCACGGACAAGACAGGCAACTTTTGAGGACGTGTCATGCGAAATCGGGCCCAAACCAGGCCACACCAGGGGCCACACCAAGAATTTTGAGGATGTGTCACGCGGGGCGTGCGGCCAAACCAAGCCAAACCAGGGGCCAAACCAGGCAAATTCTGAGGACGTCCCAGAGCAGACTCGCCCAAACCAGGCTCCATCCACACTCCTTAGCAAGGATATTCTTTGGGACTGGCGGCCGCGGTGATGCAAGGCTGGCGAGGCTGGCTACTCAAAGGCAGCCCTGGATTATTTTTGGCCTGGCGGCTGCGGTAGGCAAGGCTGGCAGAAAAACCTTTCTCTTAACGTCGAGCTCGGCGGCGAGCCCGGGGGGGGGAAGAGGGAAGGGGCGGGCCTTCTCAGAAAGCTCTGAAATCCACAAGCCTTCTGAGACGTTTTCTCAGTCTTCCCGGAAGACGCAGACAACTTTTCAGAAGGGGCGAAAGCTTCTGAGAAATCCCGCCGCCTTCTGAGAAGGCCTTCTCCTTCTCATTTCCCGACCCTCGCTCGCCGCTGACAAGCAACTACAGCTTGCCGGGTGGGGAAACAATTGTTGGTTCAGTGACTTTTTTCCTCCCGCCTTATCGCTTACAGACGCCTCCGAGAAGGTCGACGGCCTCCGCAGGCAGCCCAATTAGCCACCAGGATCCCCAACTGGCCCCAGAGGCTCCCAACTGGCCTTCTAGAGGGCCCCCGAACAGCTCCAAGACGCCCAAGTATCGCCCGAAGGCGGCCCACGACTCCCCTGCATAGCCCCATGACCCTCCAAAACGAATCTAAGATCCCCGACAAAACACCGAGTTCGCCCCAACAAGCCCCAGGAGCGCCCCACGGGAGCCCCAGAAGGGCCCGGCAGATCCCACGCTGCCCCACGAGGGCGACAGGAGATGCCCACATGTTGTCGCACACGTGTCCAGGCCAATTCCCCCCAACTCTCACCGATTGGAGCACTTGCGTGCTGGCTCCTCCCTCTGAAAGCCCGCCATGACTCCCACTCTGCAGACCAAATCATTGCTGTCTCCTGCCGCTGGCAATGCCAGAACAGAATAACAAGGCTGGCGTTGACCGCTCGAGGCTTATTTTTTCACCGTCGCCGTCCTCACCCGCATTACTCCTACTATGGCGTCGATCCTCCTCCTCCTTCTCCTCAGCCTCTGCATCTCTCCTCTTCCTCCTTCGTCTCAGCATCACCCTGCTGCTCGGAGCTCTCAAAGGTGACCTACCACAACATGAACAGCAAGAGCCCCCAACAGGTCCCAAGACATGGCCAACTGCTGAAGGAATTGCCACACGAACTCCCCAACCTCTGGCCTTTCCCTCTCCCCCTTGCCCCTCTCCCTCCTGGGCATCACGTCGCTCTTCGTCGTCATCCTGCGCTTTCTATTCGGGCAACCCATGCAGTCCCCATTTCACTCTCGCCGTCTATCTTTTCAGCCGTCGGCGGAACGGCTTACGCCTTATGAGTAAAAATAAATTTCTCCACCAATCACTGTCGGGCTGGTGGAAGCGCAGAGTCCCCCACCATTGGTGCCAGCATGCGTGCCATTGAACACTGCCCGCCCGCCCAAATAGAATTTCGAAGCTGCCACTATTGCGCCGCCATTGTGTCGGGCTCGTGTATCGTGGAAATACGCATAGCCGTTCAAAATTACTTTCTCGCCGCATATGCCGCCACCAGACTCTGTGGCATAAGAATTGTCAATCGTAATGTTCCCATTCACCATGATCTCAACAGCATGCACTGCTCCTCCCAAGAAACCCTCGGTCCTCTGCAAAGACAAACGGCCATTGGACGATATAACCAATGCTTCGGCATACAAGCCGCCAGTTTCGGAGACGGATACGGCATCCTGAATCTCGACGTCTCCTTCCACGCGCATCTCAGTCCCGCACTCAATGGCCGCTCCACGCGCGGATGCGTACTCTTGGTGAGCGCGTACTCCTCGAATCTCCAGCCGCCCACCTGCAGCTACATATATGCCATGTGTAGTAGACACCCCGGCACGGTTTTGCATATCTTTTGGGTTGGCCACACTCACGTACCCGCCCCGAGCAATCGAAATGCCGTGTGCTGTTATTGCAGTGCCACTGGTGTTTGCGACCCGCAGACTCCCACCAGATGTGACAGACAACTGATACTTCACGTTAATCGCCGGCATGGGGGAATCCTGTATACTGAGGACACTGTTGGCTTCTATAGTCAAGTCCTGCCCTTGAATGAAGCCGCCTTCCAACGGCGAACCAATCATCAGCTGCTTCCCTGTCCCTTGTAAACGGCTGCCCGCGGTGATAAGTACGTCGCCAAGCGCGCGAAGCAAAACTCCTTCTGATAACAACGAACCATTCACTACGATGCTAGCGCCTGCAGACAAAAACGGTGATCCGTGCGTTCCAGTCCTTCGGATGATGATGTTTCCCTCGAAGGTGAGCCTGCTCTTTACGACGAAAGCTGCCCCATCTACTACAACGAGGACTGCAGGTTCGGCGTCCAGACGGGGCCCCAGGATTGAACAACAATCACTGACTTGTTCACCGAAGAAATAAGTGGCCCCAGGCGTCAGTTCTCGTTGGCACAGTAACTGCAATGCACCCTGCAAGGCTGACCATCGCCTGCCGAACGCTGGCATTCGGCATGCACAATTCTGCAGAATCTGTCGTGAGCCAGAAGTGGCTACAAATAGCGATGATGATGGTCGAGTAGGCGGCGAGGGCTCCCCCTCCCCCGCTAAAGGACCCTCCAGGTCCCAAGTCCCAACAGCATTCTGGGCCGGGGTGGTTCAGCGCGTTTCCTCCCCCATCCTCCCCCCTTCTCTCCCCTCGGGGAGGGGCTCACCTCGGCCTCTCAGCAGCAAGCGCCCCTCCTCCCCCCCCCCTTCCTGCGACTCACCAGAGACAGTGCCAACGCCCCCCTTACCACCTCTGTCAACAAAAAACAATACAACATACACTCCGCGGCAACTTGTGAACTATTGTCGGGCGCCCCGCGATCACCTCGGCTTCTGAGTAACAACCGCCCCCTCCCCCCCGTCCGACCAGCGACTCACCAGGGACAATGCCAACACCCCCCTACTACCCCTGCCAACAGAAACAGTACAACATACACTCCGCGGCAAACTTGTGAAGCAGTGTCGGGCGCCCCGCGATCACTGCACATGCATTCTTGGCAAAGGCGACCGGGGGGGGTGGCATACTACTCGTACGTGCTCCCCCCCCGCGCGGGCGGGCCCGCAGCCCCTGCCGGAAACCACCGGTGCGAAGCGCACGCTCCAGCAACCTACTCGACCGTGCGCGGGCGCCCCGCGATCGTTCGGCACTGCTCCTCAATAAGAGGTGATGGTTCCCCAGTAAAAGATGATGGGGCTGATCCTCCTCCTCCCTCTCCTCCTCCTCCTCCTCCTCCTCCTCCTCCTCCTCCTCCTCCTCCTCCTCGCGTCCCCTACTCCGAAACATATGCAACATCGGTCTCCTGACCAGCACGCGCGGCGCACCTGGTGGGCGTCGCGCACCTGGCTGGTGTCTGCATCCGGTGGCGGCTCCTGCCTATGCTTGCACTCGGCTGCTGCTGATCTTTTGGGGTGGAGGGCGGGTGGGGATGAGCGAAACAACAATCCTTCGGAGGGGTACCTTGACCCTTCCCCCAACCCTCTCCCCACGGGTCTGGCCGGGGGGGGCGAGGGGCTAGAGCGCCCAAGGGGGCGTCAGCGAGAAGGCAAAGCACATTGACTTGTCATATGTTTGGGCCCATGGTGGCCTCCTGGGGGGGGAGCGAACCTAATTAACACAGCCGGAGCTAGCCGTGATATCAGACAATCCAGATGGCGGGGTTTCCTCAAGGTTCCCCAGTCGCTATGCACTGCGATGATATGTGCCATGCCTATGCTCTGCGCTGCCATGCCAGACCATGCCAGGGGCTGTCATGCCATGATGTGTGCGTCTCCCCCCAACAATGCGTGCGTTTTTTTTTTTTTTTTTTTTTGTTTTCCTCCTTGTCTTCCAAGGAACTGGTCTCGTTTGTCGGGTCCGCCGCCTTGTTGCCGCCGTCGCCCGTCGCCGCCCGTCGTTTGTGCTCGTTCGTCGGGTCCACCGCTCTGTCGCCGCCGTCGCCGCCCTGTCGCCGCTCGTCGTCTGGGCTCTTTTTGTCGGGTCGCGGCCTTTTGGACGCCGTCGACGCCCCGTCGCGGTCCTCGTCGCCGCCCGTGGCCGCCGACCCGCTGCACCCCATCTCCCCTTTGCACTCCGATCGATTGCAATCCAGTCGATTCCGATCCAATCGATTGCAAGCCAGTCGATTGCAACCCAATCGATTGCAATCCAATCGATTGCAATCCAATGCATTGCAACCCAGCCGATTGCAATCCAATCGATCGATTGCAACGCAATCGACTGCAACCCAATCGATGGCAATTCAATCGATTGTAATCCAATCGATCGATTGAAATCCAACCGATCGATTGCGATCCAATCGAGCGCAATCCGATCGATAGCAATCCAATCGGTCGGTTGTAATCGATTGCGATCGATTGCGGTACACAAATTTCACCACTCAGATCGCACCGCAGAGCTTTCGTACACCACATAGCTCAGACCACATAAGCGAATACGTTAACACAGGGTACATAAATTGCACCCCGCAGCTTGCACGGCATAGCTTATACCACATATATGAGTACGTTGGCTCATAGCACATATATCACACCACATAGAAGCGTACGTTGGCCCCTGCCACATACATCGCACCACGCAGCCAAATCGAATGCAACCGGTTGCTTGTACCAAACGCTTACACCACATAGCTTGTACAATACAGTTTGCACAAGCAAAATGCAACAACCTTTTGTTTTGGGTCCGCGCTGGCAAACCTGACATGTACACATCTACATGTATACGCACCGAGGTATACTTACATGTGTGTATACATACAAACATGCACATGTTTTTTTCGCTGCAACGCATCGACAACTGTACACAGCATCGACTCCGGCGGCAGCAAGGGTGGACAAATCTTGCCCCCCCAAGATACCGAATGTCGGCATGAAAAACTACACGAGACAATTGACGCCCCGTGGAGCGCACGCTGGGGAGGAGGAGGAGGAGGAGGAGAAAGGCAGAAAGAGAGAAACATACCAATTGGCTGGTGCGTCCAGCTCCGCCCACCACGATAGACAGTATAGAGAAAAGTGAAACAACAATGTACCAGCACCACCCCCAATCAAATGTGCGCGTGAACGCAGCGTGCCCTGCAGCCCCCGCCTTGCACCACTGCTCGAAAACGTCATTTACCGCCCTGGCTGTCGGCGTAGGTTTCCCGGCCGCGAATGTGGTTCAAAACTAAATGCGCAGCGTGCGTGGCGAGAGCCTTGAGGGACAGGGTTGCGTCTTCTGCGTTCCCTAAAAACAAGAAGCTGTCCAAGCCAACGTTTGCAAACCGCAGAAACTGTTGTGTTTTAGCCTGGCAACAGAGGGGCGATGTGCATAATGTTCAGTGCAGTCGCGAGCAATGCTCGAACAACCGAAACAACACGCCCGTTCTTCTTGAAATCCTCTCGCTGTGCACCAATCATTCCGTTGGGCCCTGAGCGCCGCGGATGTGCCCCTCGGAGGCGTGAGCTTACGGAGTCTGGCACACATTGCAGGCGCCCGCCTGGCCATAATGCCGATTGGCGACGAAGCCTTCCACCTCGCAAGCTTATGCCTGAAGCGGGTTTCCACCTGCAGCCGCCTGTTCGGGTGCGCGCAGAGCGCTCCGTACAGTGCACTGTGCACGGCAGCAGGACCGATGCGGAGCAGGCTCGCTTGGTCAACTGCTCTCTTCAAAGCGGAAGCGACATGTGAAACGTATGTACCAGCTCCTCGATTATGCGGCTGTTGCCACTGAAAGGTAATCGGCAAACACCTCTGCCAACTGCGCTGCCCCAAAAAAGAAATTTGTAACAATCGTGCCGGCGACCCTAAGCTTGGCGGCCCACGCGGCGTCGGAGAAACATACAAATTCCACCGTGAGCCCGATCAGAACTTTCAAATTGCACCAACCTGCGGCGCTCCGCCAACCACCTGGGCCAGGCGACAACCGATCAAGGGCAGACGTCTCCTCGGCGAGTACCTCTGCAGTCGGCTCGCAGAAATGCCAAACAGATGAAAGACAACAGACAACGAATGTTTTGCAAACCCGCGCGTTAAAATGCAATCCAAACCCGCATTCCGCCCACTGGCGAGCTCGTTTTGCATACTTGGCAAGGGCTTTTGCCCAAGAGGCCTCGGAACGGACCGTGCCCCGCCTCGAAGCGAAGGTACGTGGCGCTGGTGGCGAAATGAGCGCCAGACCATTCGGGCATCATGTCTTGCACGCTGCGACGGAACTTGGGCCCCGTAGTTTCCCATCAAATGACCACCACGGTTTTCGACATGTTCAAACGAAGGCCTGAAAACAAAAACAATTATTTGGGCACCCAGAGAAGGCTCGGGGCGTCGCGCCACCAGTTGCGAACGAATGCGCGTTGCTCATTTCTAATCGTGCTCATTTATACCTGTGCTCGTTTCTACTTATTCCTGGCCCTCCCCGTGGCCAGGAAAAGGCCCAGGATAGAACAATTAGGGGTGACAAGGCTTGTGCCCCCCAAGAATCAAAGAACTTTCGAAGAACTAAACATGAACAGTGTGTACACCGTTGTCGTCCGCAAAAGCTCTCACCATGGCTGGAGGGCAAATGCGCTGAATTCTGCAAAGCAACATGTCTGTGACCAAAATAAAAACAAAGGTGGCAACGAGCATCCTTGCCGGACGCCGCTGGCCATCTCGAAGCCTTCGAAGATCTGGCCCTTGACTTTGATTCAGCACACGTTGCGCCAATAAAAGCAGCGGGCGACATTGCGCAACGCAGGTGGCAGCCCAATCTCTTCCAGCGCCTCTAAGAGAAACTCTGGGGAAAGGCTTGGGAAAGCACTGCCAACATCGAAGATGATGATTGCAGCATTTCTCTCCGATAGGCTCGCCAACGTGCTCTCGTGGTCAACGGCGCAAACATTACGGAGCAACGAACGACCAGATAGAACACCTTGCTGCATGGGAGATGCAGTTTCCCCGCCAGCGGTTTCAGAAGGTTGCGATAAGCACTGGCAATCAGACGATTGTCTTTATTAATAAAAGACAGCGTGGTCCTGGTGGGTGCCAGCTGCCTTTTTCGGCAAGCAGTATCAAGAAAACTTGAATTCAAACCTCTGGGAGACTGCTGCGCGCGCTCGCGCGCCTCATGCAATATTGGCGCCGCTAACTGTTCGATCTGCTTCCAGGCGCGGTACGGGGCGCCGTCCAGCCCTGGAGCGTAATCGGAGGAGGAACGAAATGTGCCAACAATATGCTCGAACTGGAGTTGCCAACGGGGGTCATCGCTGTCAATACCCGCCTGGCTGAATGAGTACATCTCTCCTGGGCACCATGCATGCATATGAGAGAAATCAGCTGAATGACGAGAGAAGGCGCTGCCTCAATGCTCCCGCAACAAATCAGCCATCCCCTGGGGTTCCACCTCGAAAAGCCTCAAATCAAGAGACGCCGCCGAAGCTAACGTCGAGCCCCCTGCGGGGAGTAGGCGCTGCAGCTTGCGCATGATGTGCTCTTTACGCGCAGAAACTTCAAACTCTGGCATTGCGCCACGGCGCAATTTGAGAGACTCCACCTGTTCCCACACTTCCTGGCGAGCCAATTCGACACAATGGTCCCTCAGAGCATTTGGCACAAACGAACGAGAAAGGGCTACAGAGCGAAGATGCGGATACCAAACGAAGCACTGTTCAATCCTGTCGGGCCTCTGCTGTTCGAGAGCCCAGAGAAGACCCATAGCAGTAAACAACTTATCCCGGCAACGGTAGCCACAATAGGGCCGGACTGCCGTGACAGCTGACAGCACGCGCGGCGCATGGCCACCTTCAAAGTGCCAATCTTGTCAACCGGCAGAGCCTATGGGGTGAGACGCATTTCCCTATCGAATTCTGCCTGGACGGCTGAAGAAATCTCTGGGTGGTTCATTGCCTCTAAACGGAAGGCGGCACTGTCGTTCCAGCCGCGCGCTCGTGAGGCACTGCGGCGACCAAAATAAAGAGGTCTATGCGCGGACAGGTGAGGGGGAGGAGGCAGCTCCGAGCATTCGACATGCTTGTCCAAAGGCTCGCAACGATATTGATTACAGTACAACCAGCCGATCCGATATTTTACGATCCTGGTTTCACCAGTGAATTTGTCCTGCGACCACTCTTCAATGTCGAATTTGGCATCGGGCTGGGAGCGGAAAGCTCTGTGCTCGGCCACGTTCGTTTGGCCAAGCCCCTGCCCAGAGGACTTCTGTAGACGGTCCAACGCGTGCTCCGTGAAATTGAAATCCCCGAAGAGGGACAGAGCATGCCTTCGACTTGTCAGTAATCAAAGTAGACGATCGAGCGGCAGTCGAACGAGCATTAAGATAAACAGTCCAAATATCCAGACTGCCCCTGGGCCCTGGGGGCGCAACACAGCGGCCCTGCCCTCTTCGACAACATGCCAATCGCGACGCTCAAACTGACAGAAAAGTCTGACCGACCATCAGCGCAATACCCGCCTGCGTTCTGCTGAGGTGGTTCCAGAAAGCTGCAATGCCGCTGGGCGGGGTGAAAGCAAGTTCCCGTCCAGGGGTGCCATGCACCTCCAGCAAGCCAACAACGTCGACTGACTGGACTATATGACTTCCCAACTGCTGCCGTCTCCGTTGGTCTTGCAACTTACTCGAAACAAACGGCGCATTCCATGACACGCCGGAGAAATTTCCAGAAAAAAGGGAAACGGTAGACAGAAACACAGGCAGACGAGGAAAGGACATTAACGACCGGGGGAGCAAGAAAAGAGGAGAGGGGAGGCGAAACAACGACAGCGTGCGTGGAGTCACTCCCTCAGGGCGCGGTCCACAGTGCGGTCTACATATATGCACATGTTAGCCAACGTGGACCCCAACCAATGTGTGTCTAACAATCCATGGTGTACACTGTGTGCGGATCAATGCATCTGGTGCTATCCATATGGTATCATCTATGCTGCGCATTCAATGTTGTGCGATCTGTGTGCAGCAGTCTATGTGGTGCAATCGATGCGGTGCAATATCTGTGGTGCAATCTGAAATGTGCAATCCATTTTTTTGCAGTCCATGTGGTGCAACCTGTGTGGTGCAGTTCGCGAAATTGTCAACTCCCGTGCTCGCGCAATCACCCCACCCACCCACCCGCAGGTTGGTTTGCAAAACCCATGCGGCGGCGATTGCGGTGAGTGCTTGGCGTTGGCTGATGCGTCTCCGCGGACAAGCTAGCCCGCGCATGCTCGCGCGCGAAGCGGCCAGCTAATTTGGCGCGACCGACGCGGCCGCGGTGGCGCTGACCGCTGGGCACATCCCAGCGTGCGTTTCATTGCGACTCGGCGACGTGGGCGGGCGCGGTATCATGGCAACGTCGACGACGGTAGACACGATGATGGTAGTAGCGATGCTGGTGGCGATGGTGACAACGACGACGGCAAGGCCAGTGACGGCGCCGATGCTGATCACGCCGGCGACGGTGACGGCTTCCTCGCCTCGGTGATGAAGGTTTTGGAAGGAGTTCGACATGCGCGCGTGGCCGACGCGCGAGTGGCCCGCATGGACTTATTTGACACGGGTCGTGCCCCCCACGACGCGCGCGCAAAGGCGTTCGAATGATTTCGACATGCGGCGCGAAGGGGCCCGTTTGGCAGACTTGAGCGAGCATTAAAAAACCAATGGTTTCCTTAAGAATTCGTAAGAGCGCGAGCGCAGGCCTTTTTGAATACTGATGTTGCAAAACCATGTGTTTGTTCAATGTTTTTCGGGGCGCTCGAGTTTGACCCCCCTACGACACCTAAGGTTTCTGAGAGATTTCCGCATGCGCGCGCGCGACGATGCACGCGTGCAATTCGTCCCGTTTGTTGCAAGGTCTTCTTGGGCACTGTTAGTATTTGATCAACGGATGTGCGCGCATAGTATCTTTCGCATATGAAGGGGGTGGGCGATACCGGCCTACCTGGGGTGACATGAATTTATATTTCGGAAGGATTAGGGGACATATTCGTATTCATATTGCAACACGCGAAAGGGGGGGGGGGGCGTGAAGTTTTCTTTGAGGGTCGATCCCAAGATTCTTGTAGGAAAGAAATCTATGCGGTGCGAAATCTATGTCGTGTCATCCATGTGGGCCAGTGTAGGTGGTGCGCTCTATATTTTCAAAATTAGGTGGCGTAATTTCAGGATGTGCAATCTATGTGGTGTGATATATGGTGTTATGTGATACGATATATATATATATATATATATATGTATGTGTATATATATATGATGTAATCTATGTTGTGCGGCGGCGAAGTGGCGAGGCGGAAACGGGACGGCGACTGCAAGCACGGAACCACCAGACCGACACCCAGGCCCAGACGACGAGAAGCGACGAGACGGCGACGGGGCAGCGACGACGAGCATAGAGCCGCCAGACCGACACTGAGGCCAAGACGACGGGCGGCGACGAGGCGGCGACGGGGCGGCGACGGCGAGCACGGAACCGCCAGACCGACATCCAGGTCCAGTTCCTTTGAACAGAAGTAAGAACCCCTAAATGCAAACACTGTTTGGGGAACCTTTCTGGACAAGAACGGGAAGCGCCGCTTCTCTGAGCTTGCGTGCGCACGCGCAGGGTTTTGCACACAACGTGGAATGTGTGCACATGGGGTTGGTCGTCGCTGGGCTTCCCTAAACGCCCAGATGGTTGCCATGAGTAGCTTGTGTTGAGTGGTTGCCTCTGGTTGGGTTGGTCAGGTGCTGCGCGTGGCCTGTATGCGTGTGTGTGCTTGTGTGTGCGTGTGCAGGTTCGTGTGCGGCTGTGTGCATATGTGTGCCTGCGTGAGAGCGTGTATGCAATATGTGTTCTGGGGGGGCCGGGATGGGGGAATGTGCGGTGTGCGTGCCGGGTGTGTGCTGGGCGGGCGGGCGGGGGGGGGAGTACGGTGGGCGTCCGTTTTAAACCGCATGGCCGTTTTAACCCGCCTGGCCGTGGAAGGCTATCTAGATCAAGCATGGCCGTTTTAACCCGCGTGGCCGTTATAACCCGCGTGGTCGTTTTAACCCGCATGGCCGTTTTAACCCGCCTGGCCGTGGAACGCTACCTAGATCAAGCGTGGCCTTTTTAACCCGCGTGGCCGTTATAACCCGCGTGGCCGTTTTAACCCGCATGGCCGTTTTAACCCGCCTGGCCGTGGAACGCTACCTGGATCCAGCGTGGCCGTTTTAACCCGCATGGCCGTTTTAACCCGCATGGCCGTTCCAACCAGCATGCCGTTTTAACCCGCCCGACCGTGGAACGCTACGTAGATCATATTCGACCGAATTGGCGATCGATCTGAACAACTCCAATTTCCGAGGATGTCTCGAGCGAGAGCCTCACTTTCAACACTAAGACGTCTTAAAACAACTGTTTCAACATCCCCGTTTTTCGAGGATGTCTCAGGCGAAATGGTCATTTCCGAATATTCGGCCGATTTCGCGACCGATCTGAACAACTCCATTTTCCGAGGATGTCTCGAGCGAGAGCCTCACTTTTAACACGACGACGTCTTAAAACAACTGTTTCAACATCCCAATTTTTCGAAGATGTCTCAGGCGAAACTGCCATTTCCGAATATTCGGCCGATTTCGCGACCGATCTGAACAACTCCATTTTCCGAGGATGTCTCGAGCGAGAACTTCACTTTTAACGATACGACGTCTTAAAACAACTCTTTCAACATCCCCGTTCTTCGAGGATGTTGAAAGCGAAACGGCCATTTTGAAGGGAACCTTTCCGAACAAGAACGGGAAGCGCCGCTTCTCTGAGCTTGCGTGCGCACGCGCAGGGCTTTGCACACAACGTGGAATGTGTGCACATGGGGTTGGTCGTCGCTGGGCTTCCCTAAACGCCCAGATGGTTGCCATGAGTAGCTTGTGTTGAGTGGCTGCCCCTGGTTGGGTTGGTCAGGTGCTGCGCGTGGCCTGTATGCGTGTGTGCGTGTGTGTGTGCTTGTGTGTGCGTGTGCAGGTGCGTGTGCGGCTGTGTGCGTATGTGTGCCTGCGTGAGAGCGTGTATGCAATATGTGTTCTGGGGGGGCCGGGATGGGGGAATGTGCGGTGTGCGTGCCGGGTGTGTGCTGGGCGGGCGGGCGGGGGGGGGAGTACGGTGGGCGTCCGTTTTAAACCGCATGGCCGTTTTAACCCGCCTGGCCGTGGAAGGCCATCTAGATCAAGCGTGGCCGTTTTAACCCGCGTGGCCGTTATTTCCCGCGTGGTCGTTTTAACCCGCATGGCAGTTTTAACCCGCCTGGCCATGGAACGCTACCTAGATCAAGCATGGCCTTTTTAACCCGCGTGGCCGTTATAACCCGCGTGGCCGTTTTATCCCGCATGGCCGTTTTAACCCGCCTGGCCGTGGAACGCTACCTGGATCCAGCGTGGCCGTTTTAACCCGCATGGCCCTTTTAATCCGCATGGCCGTTCCAACCAGCATGCCGTTTTAACCCGCCCGGCCGTGGAACGCTACGTAGATCATATTCGACCGAGTTGGCGATCAATCGGAACAACTCCAGTTTCCGAGGATGTCTCGAGCGAGAGCCTCACTTTCAACACTAAGACGTCTTAAAACAACTGTTTCAGCATCCCCGTTTTTCGAGGATGTCTCAGGCGAAATGGTCATTTCCGAATATTCGGCCGATTTCGCGACCGATCTGAACAACTCCATTTTCCGAGGATGTCTCGAACGAGAGCCTCACTTTCAACACTAAGACGTCTTAAAACAACTGTTTCAACATCCCCGTTTTTCGAAGATGTCTCAGGCGAAACTGCCATTTCCGAATATTCGGCCGATTTCGCGACCGATCTGAACAACTCCATTTTTCGAGGATGTCTCAAGCGAGAGCTTCACTTTTAACGATACGACGTCTTAAAACAACTCTTTTCACATCCCCGTTTTTTGAAGATGTCTCAGGCGGAGCGGCCATTTTGAGGGGAACCTACCCGGACAATAACGGGAAGCGCCGCTTCTCTGAGCTTCCGTGCGCACGTAGACGGATTTTCATGCAACGCGGACTGCGTGCACTTGGGGGGGCCGTCGCTGGGCTGTGTAGTTGCCCAGATGGTTGCCATGAGTAGCTTGTGTTAAGTGGTTGCCTCTGGTTGATTTGGTCAGGTTTTGCGCGTGGCCTGTATGCGTGTGTGCGCGTGTGTGCTTGTGTGCGCGTGTGCAGGTGCGTGTGCGGCTGCGTGCGTATGTGTGCCTGCGGATGCGCATGTATGCAGTATGTGTGCTGGGGGAGACAAGACGGGGGAGTGTACGGTGTGCGTGCCAGGTGTGTGTTGGTCGAGCGGGCGGGGGGGAAGTACGGTGTGCGTACGGGGTGTGTGCGGGGCGGGCGGGACGGGGGGATGTACTATGTGAGTATGGTTTGCGTGTGGTGCGCGTCTGTATTTGGATATTCATGTACTGGGTGTATGTTGTATGTTACGTGCGTAGCGTATTTCGTATGCCATTTTTTCTTTGTGAAGCCGACGGTGATATTATATGGCGATTCTGTGGCTTAGGACAAAATTATATGGCGATCCCGCGGCCCAGGAAAGAGTTATATGGCGATTCTGTTGCCCAGGACAAAGTTGTATGGCGATCCCGTGGCCCAGGACAGAGTTATATGGCAATGCCGTGGCCCTGGACAAAGTGAAGAGGAAAGGGGAAAGCAGGAGGAGGATGTAGTGTCATGATGCATCATATTACATACTAGCGTTCTGTACATCCCGCCACCGTGATGAAGCTAACGAGGATGATGACAATGTGATGATGATGACGACGATGATGATAGTGGTGATGACGAGGATGATGATGAAGACGATGAAGAGTATCTTGGACCGTCTTCTTGCAGTGCTCTTGGAGATTCTGGGAGCCCTCCTGAGCCCCTCTTGGACCGTCTTGGTGATGATCATGATGATGATCAGGATGATAATGGCGATGATGATGATCGGGTATCTTGGACCGTCTTGGAGCATTCTTGGACAGTCTTGGAGCCCTCTTGAGCTCTTCTCGGACCGACTCGTTTCGCAAACTCCCTGGATATCACCGTTTTTCGAAGATGTCTCGAGCGAGAGCCCCATTTTGAACTGAAGACGTCTCGAAGCAGTTCGTCCACTATCATATTTGTTCGAGGATGTCTCGAGCGAGAGCCTCATTTTCAAGGTTTCGACGAATTCGCGAGATCCCTGGAGATCTCACTTTTTCGAGGATGTCTCGAGCGGGAGCCTCACTTTTGACGTAAAGCGTCTTAGAACAAGTCCTTCAAAATCCCACTTTTTATAGGATGTCTCGAACGAAACGGCCATAAAAGGGGGGAATCCGCCAAGCGATGCACCCCGCCCGGCCGGGAGCCCGTTGTCCCTCGCGTCTCTGTTCTTTAGATATACTAAGGAACGCTTCCTGTATAAAACTCCCACCACCTTCTCGTTCCGAGAAGGCGCTTCCCGTCATCCGCCAACGAAGAAACCTTTTTCAACCGCGAGCCAGTTGCCCCTCGCGAGTTTGTTCTTTATCTATACCTTATTCATTATCGCCTAGCAAACTCCCATCACCTTCTCGTTCCGAGAAGGCGCTTCCCGTCATCCGCCAACGAAGAAACCTTTTTCAACCGCGAGCCAGTTGTCCCTCGCGAGCTTGTTCTTTATTGATACCTTATTCAGCATAGCCTAACAAACTCCCATCACCTTCTCGTTCCGAGAGGGCGCTTCCCGTCATCCGCCGACCTCTTGTGGGTCTCCAGGCGTGTGAAATTGTCCCCTCCCCCATTATCACCCCCCGGGGACCCCAAACCGGGATTTTGACCCCCTCCAGCCCCGGGTGGCCCTGGACCGAACTCACCCGGGGCGGTCTGGGCTTCCTGGGCTCACTCTTGAACTGCACGACAGCACTTGACGTCTCCCAAGAAGCCGCCAAGACGATCCACGAGAACCCCAAGTCGCCGAAAGATCGCTCCACGACGCCCAAGATTAGCTCAAAACGGCCCAGGAGGCCGCCAAGACACCCCACGAAGCGTCCAGGAGGCCTCCCAATAAGCACCCAAGAAACCAACATCTTGAAATTCCTTAGGGAAACGTGCATTTTCAGCATATCCAACTTGTTAGTCTTCACGGCGTTGAACAGTCCACGAGGCCCCCACGAGACCCCCAGGACCACCCCAAGACGAGGCTCCCAGGAAACAAAGACAGCCCAACATAACTCCAACGTGGCCCAAGAGGCGCTCTAGACGGCCCAAGAAAGCTCCAAGACGGCCCCAAGAAGGGCCCAAGAGAGGGACCACGAACCGCGAATTCCAGCGCCCCGCCCAACGAAACTCTCCGGAGGACCCAAGAGGCCCCCAAGAGGCCCCAACAGGCCCCCATGAGGCACCCAAAGGGCCCCAAGAAGCCCCCAAGAAGCCCAAAAGGAGCCCCAAAACGGCCACCAAGACCCGTCGAAACTGCCTCGAAGAGGCCCGCGAGAATCCTCGCCACGAGATCCCAACGGGCATACCAGAGCGTGCCACACACTACCTTGAACTTGAAGCATTTTTGCTACTTTTCTTCGACCTGGCTTCGGAATTCTGCCCGAGAGGTGGCAGACAACAGACCCTGGATCCCCCTTGGAGCCCGAACGCATTGGATTTTCGACCCCCGCGGCTCCGAACATTCGCGCGCTGCCTCGAACGCTTCCGCGGGTCTCACGCGCACGCCTTGCACTTCAACGTGCGTCTTTCGATGGCACGCGCGAAATGCGGTCCAACCGTGAACTTCGACTTCGGGAATTTTTCTTGGCAGGCGCCGAAGCACTGGAACGCTTGCCAACTGCGCGCCGTGAGCCCGCGCCGGGAGGCCGCCCGACGGCGCGCCGCGAGCGCGCCCCCGCGCTCGCGCTGGGAGCCGCCGCGGTTCCACCGTCGTCGCCGTCGCCGCCGCCGTCGCCGCCCTCCGCCATATCCGCGCCCTCACGGTGCGGGTTCTGGGGCGCGATCCCGCGGATACGCGTAGCGCGGATTGGTTACGCGCGGGGCATCCCCGGAAATGCCGCGGGTACTGATATGTTTGTCGCCCACGAGAAAATTTTTTGACACCCTTGGCGTGCAGCGGGAAGCCGTCTCGGAGCCGACCGGGGGCCGCCAAGGAACGGATCGGGACGAAGCGTGGGTCCCGGAAAATACGATAACAGCAACGAGGCAACAAGAACGATGTCGAGCGCCGTGTCATGATTCAGACAAGCCTCGTGGAACGCAGTCCTGGAGGCGCAATAGTTTATAGATGGGTCGGCGGATGTGGCGTAAGCCTGTAGAATATATGATATTCTTCGTTGTGCGATGCTACGACCTGCTGATTTGGTATGATATGCTAAACAATGCTTGCCCGCGCCGTCCAATGCAATGCTATGCTACGCTCGGCAACCTTGTGCACTGCCATGACATGATAATAATCCTACGCCATGCCATGCTGCGCTGAAATAGGTTGCGGCATGACATGGCATCGCAATGCTCCAAATTGCGCAGCATTGCGCTGCGTATGTGTGCCTTCACCAACGAGGGTTTTCCAGTCTAGTGTTTTTTTTATCACTGGGCGCAACTGCTCTAAACAGTGCTTGCGGTGTAAGGGTCTGGCTTCCGTTCGAAACAATTGGCCTGCGGTTGCAGGTTTTCCGCCCGGTGGCCGCCTCGTGTGCACCACGTGCGCTGACTGGCGGCTCCAGGTTTTTCGGCTGGTGGCCGCCAATGGCCGCCTCGTGGGCGCCCTGTGCGCTGGCTGTCCGTTCCGATTTTTCCGCCCAGTGGCCGCGCGCGGTGTCCGTGGGCGCTTCGTCGACGCCCCGTGCGCTGGCCGGCGGTGGAGGCTTTTGTTCGTCCGGTGGCCGCCCGTTGCCGCCTCGTTGGCTGGCTGGCGGTTCCAAATTTGCCGCCCGGTGGCCGCCAGTGGCCGCCTCGGAGGCTCCCCGTGCTGGCTGCACCGCGTAGCGTGTACCACATCGGTTGCACCACACGAGGTTGCACCACACAGGTTGCACTTCACGGATTGCTCCACGTCGTTTGCACCATACAGCATGCACGGCATATCTTTTCCTTTCAAAAGAAGAATAAGCTTCACCACCCTCTCCCCCCGGGGTTATCGACCACCCCTGGGACACTGCAAACTGTAGAAGCCTGCCCCGTCGTCCGTTATCCGTATGACGCCATATCATTCCAGCCACCCGTTTATGCCCCCCTCATCCCTATCAAACAAAACTATGCGCGCGCACTCGCGTATCGCAAAATACTATTTCCAACGACCCCTGGCAGAACATGGCACTAACTCCGCACGCGCGCGCACAGGTCGACATCATACCAAACAGACGAATTTCCCAAATATGTCAACATCGAAGCACTTACCGCCAAACTTTCACGTTTCTGCCCGCGCGCATTTGGAACGGCAAGGCAATTATAGGATTTTAAAAGGAATCTCGTCCAGAAGCCACATGCTCAGTTCACAGCGCGGTGCATCCGAGCTGATTCAGCATGCGCCCTGTGCACAAATCAGCGTCAGACAAGACAATGCGGGCTGCAATGCGTTGCTCTGCATTGCAAGGCGTTGCTTTGAATTGATTTGCGTTGCTCTGCGTGGATGTGCGTTGTAACTCATTGCTTTGGCATTGCTTGGTCCCACAAAGACGGTACCATATTGATTTTCTTTCCTAAGGGAAAATTGATTCTACTGCCCCCCCCGGGATTATCCGCCCCCTTTATTCTAGATTGCAATTTACACGTGTTTTGCCCCATAGTCCATCTTGACCATGAACGTAGACCATCCCAGGGGAATCGGTAGCCGCCCCCCCCGCCAACCTCTGCAACATATATGCAACAATTGCTATGTGCGCGCGCTCGTTTATCACAATTGTTCAGTTTCCAAGAACCCTGTGCAACAGATGGGACGAAGTGCGCACGCGCGCGTAGTCGCGCGCGCATGCCGAAATCCTTCAAAACTTTTGGTTTCGTACGGATTTTCAAATCGAGTATACAGAAAGCAAGTGAAACACAGGGTTTCGCAACACGGGTTCTTAACACAAACTTGTGTGCGCGCTTTTGCACATTCGGAAGGGAACCGCATTTTTTTGTTGGTATAAATCGGGCCTCGCGCGCACGCGTGTCGAAATCGTTCGAACGCTCTTGCGCGCGTGCCGTCGCGAGATTCCTTTGCGGCAAATTGGGCGATGTGCACGCGCGCGCGTCGTCGCGCACGCATGCCGAAATCCGTGAAACACCTGGGTTACGTCGCGATTTCAAAACATAATGTCCAAACACATGCAGAAAACATGGTTTCGCAACATCAGGTTTCAAAGAAAGCGTGCGCTCGCGCTCGGGAATTCTTGAAACAACCTTTTTTCCGTTCCAGCATTTTTCGTGCTATTCTGCCAAACGGGCCTCCCGCGCGGCATGTCGACATCATTCGCACGCCCTTGCGCGCGTGCTGGGGGGGGGGGTACGGGGGGGGGGGGGGCACGATCCGTGTCAAACAATACCAGGCCACTGTCGCGCGTCGGCCGCGCGCGCATGTCGAACTTTTTTCCCAAGCCTTCATCACCAACACGAGGACGCCGTCATCGTCGTCGGCGTGAACAGCATCGGCGCCCGCACTGGCCGCGCTTTCGTCGTTGTCAACATCGTCACCGACATCGCTACTATCATCATCGTGTCTACTGTTGTCGACGTTGCCATGACACCGCGCCCACCCAAGTCAGCCGCCGACTCGCAATGAAGTGTCCGCTGGGATGCACCCAACGGTCAGCGCCACCGCGGTCGCGTCGGTCGCGCCAAACTAGCTGACCGCTGCGCGCGCGTGCTTGGGTTGGCGCGGCCGCGGAGATGCACTAGCCAACGCCAAGCATGCATCGCAATCGCCACAGCATGGTTTTGCAAACCAGGTTTCGGGTGGGCTGGTGGGCTGATTGCGCGAGCAGTGGATTGTCAACTCACTGCGAACAAAAAAAAATTGCACCACGTAGAATGCACCACGTAGGTTTTCGTTTTCATGAGAAAAATAGAATCTACCCCCTTCCCCCCCCATGGGTTATCGCTCCCCCGTGGGGCACCTCAAATTACATATGGTTCTACCTTATCGCTCATGTTCCACATGAATTCATACCATCCCAGCTAAGCGGGTTATCGCCTCCCCCATCCCTGTCAGACAATACTATGCGCGCGCACCCGCTTATCGCACGACCTATCTTTTCAATGACCCCTTGCAAACAACTGCACAACACCCGCGCGCGCACATGCCGAAATCATACGAGCACGCACCAGTTCTGCAAACAACATTCTCTTACAACGAGCACAGCACAAACTAACATTTGCCGTCGCGGATCTTGCGCGTTTTCGGTCCGCGCGCGAAGGCCGGAGCCAGAAGAGAAGCATCCGATTGCAGTAATCTCGTCTATAGGGTCGGCATTCGCAACTCGCCACGCGGTGCCTCTGCGTGGAGCCACTGTGCGCTGGGTGCGCGCACCCGTGCCAAACAATAGTGCCACGCGGGCCACACGCGTGCGCCGCCATGCGCGCGTGTCGAAACCATTCCAGCACTCGAGGTTTCCGAAAGATTTCAAGAGAGAACTCTTCAAACGCACAAGAATAACACATGTCTCTTTCAACAAAACACTGGTCGGGTTTCTCGAATTCCCGTGCGCGCCTTCCTCACTTTGGCATCACCGCCGTCATCATCATCGCCAATGGCCGCCATAGCCTTTATCTCCGACGCATCGATATCATCATCATCATCATCATCATCATCATCATCATCATCATCATCATCATCATCATCATCATCATCATCATCATCATCTTTATCGTCGTCACCAGCATCGGTGCCGTCACTGGCATTGCCGTCTTTATCGTCATCATCGCAACTACCATTGCTGCTATCATCTTCGTTGCCGATGTTGTCGGCGTCATCATGATACAGCGCCCGCCCGAGTCACCGACCCACACTGGCCTTTGACGCGCGCTGGGAAGTTCCCATCGGTAAACGCAATTGCGGTTGCGTCGGTTGTGCCAAACCAGCTGACCGCTCTGCGCGCGAGGTTGCGCTTGCTAGCGCAGCCGCAAACACGCGCCGACTGGTGTCACATTGTCGCCGCAATCGTGGCCGCATGATAGTTAAGCAGATCAATGCGCGGGTGGGATGACTGCGCGAGCAATAATGGTATGCCGAGGTTGCGCCACGTTGCAGCCCGTGTCGCCACGTTGGTGCACCGTTCGCTTGCTGGGTATGCCAAGGATGCGCCACGTTGCTGCCCGTGCCGCCTTTTGGGCGTCTTGCGCTTGGGGGGGAATGCCGAAATTGCGCCACCTTGCCACCCATACGGCCTCGTGGTCGCAACGTGCGCTTGGGGGGTACGCCGAGGTTGCGCCACAATGCCACCCGTGCCTCCTCGTTGGCGCCCCGTTCGCTGGTCGGGTACGCCGAGGTTGCGCCACGTTGTTGCCCGTGTCGCCTCGTGGGCGCCCGCTTGGTGCCCCGTTCACTTGGGGGGGGGGGGTATGCCGAGGTTGCGCCACGTTGCAGCTCGTGCCGCCTCGTGGGCGACCCGTTCGCTGGGGGGAAAGGTCTGCCGAGGTTGCGCCACGTTGCCGCCCGTGACGCCTCGTGGGCGCCCCGTGCGCTTAGGGGGTATCACGAGGTTGCGCCACGGTGCCGCCCGCGCCGCCTCGTGGGCGCCTCGTGAATGCCGCGTTTGCTGGGCGGGTCTGCTGAGGTTGCGCCACGTTGCCACCCGTGCCTTCTCGTGGACGCCCCGTGCTCTGAGCTTATGCGACTTAGCTTTCACGATATAGCTTTCACCGCGTAGCTTCCTCCACATATATTGCACATTATAGTTTGCATCACAAATCTTACACCTCGTAGCTTGCACCTGCAGTTCACACCACCCCGCGTACACGACATAGCTTGCACCACACAACTCGCACCGCATAGTTTTCACCTCATCAGCTCACACCACATAGCTTGCACCGCGTAGCTCGCATCTCCGCAGTGCAATGACGCACTGCTTGGGGTCCACGAAGGTTAACACCCTGTACTCCAGGACCACACTTTTGTTTCAGATGTTTTCGCGCATCTCGCAATTCTTTCGCGTGTGTGCGGGACCGAACATTCGACGTCGGCGGCGCTCTGGGAGGTGATGGTGGGAACCAGTGAGAACTTTGGTGCCCACTCGGTTTCCCAGATATGGCAGAAACCGGCGCATTCTCCCAAACTGTCGGCCACCTCTTTCCCAACATGGTGGAGATCAGACATAATTTCGGGCAACGCCTACACATTTATCCTCAGGGAAGGCTTTGACAGGAGAGTGTGACCCCCTGTGCGCAAGAATGTCGAAAGGCGAACGTGCCTGAGCCTTCGGGTTCCCATAGGGTTCCCCGATCACTTCGCTTTGGTTCGCCCTGTTTCGCGGAACTGCTCTGCGTAGTATTGCATCGCTTTGCCTAGCGTTGCATTGCCTCGCGTAGCATCACAATGCTTTGCTTCAATGTGCATTGCTCATGCATTGTTTTGCAAAACATTGTTTTATTTCGCACTGCATCTGTGACTTGCTTTGCATTGCCTCGCTTTGCCATAAATGAAGAGGGAAGCACACAGAGGGAGGACGAGGGTAAAGATAATAACGATGGTGACGAGGAGATGGACGACTAGGACGAGGAGAAAGACGACGAGGCTGAGGAGAGGGAGTACAAGAAGACGGGGAGGACAAGCTGAAGAGAGATGACGAGGGACAATAGGACGACGACGACTACGAGCACGAGGACGAAGACGACCGAATCAGAGGAGGATTATTCGGAGGAAGGCGATGACGGAAAGGAGGAGGAGGATGAGGAGGAGGAGGAGGAAAGAGACACCAGAGAGGCACAAGAAGATGAGGACGGTGAAACTGAAGACGAGGAAGAGGATAATGCGTAGAACGAGAAGGCGACCATCAGAGGCGACGACGGCGGGGAGGACGAGCGGGAGCAAGAGGACGACGGAGAAGAGAAACGCGAGCAAGACTTGTGGAGGCCACGTGGGGAGCTCTTGGGGCAACGTCACAAAATGACCGGGGGGGAGCACGCTCTGGGCACTCTTCGGGCGTCTGAAGCCCCCGCGCCGTCAACTGCGTGGATTTGGGCGCCGGCACCGGCGCAGCTGTGGACGCAATCAGGAGGGTGGGCCTGCGCACGCACGCAGACACGCCTGTGCACAGCATGTGCGCGCGCCCGTCGCCAACGCACTGCCTGTGCACACCACGGGGCCTCAGCTAACTATAGGGCCAGTGTACCCCAGGCCAGTGCAGGTAAAGCGCAAGCCTGCTCGCGTACACGCAAGCCTGGTTGCCTCCCCTGGGGGCAGGGGGCGCGATTACACCACCAATTTGCTAACGGCCAGCTGAAGGCCCTCCCTGGCGCGCGCGCCCCCGGGAATCGTCATTCGGGTATGACGGAAGACACTTTTTTTGGCCTAGCTCTTCGTCGTCAGACCTTCACGATGCGATTAACAGGCCAGAAGGTGGGATGTGGGCGCTATTTCGAATCGCTCGCTGGCGTTCAGGTCGTTCGCTCCACGAGGACAATGTGACTTACAATCGCTAGGGGTAACAATGGTGATGATGAACGCGCCTCTTCTTGACGACAATCACAGTGGATCAGACAGCTGCAACACGCAGTCGTCATGCACAGCGAACGCGTGTTGCGTTTAGAGGTGGCGCTGATCGACACTGGCTTCTGGCGAGGTCGGCTGCTTACCATCCTGTGGGTTCCTCGGCCTTGCAAAGTGGTGGTAATGATGAACATGATGGTCCTGCATATCACAAAGACGTGCACAGACGATCACGTTGATGGAGAAGATGCGTGTTGGAATCACGACTTTTGGGAAAGTGCACATGTGATAATGATCATTGTGTCCTAACCATTACTGCTGCAACTCTGCCTGCGCCGAGCGCTCAACACACTGAACGCCGCCAGCTCAGTCCTATAATCTGGGCCACGAGTTGCATCTCTTTCGCAATCTCGATGAATATCCACCGCATGGCGCATGGCGTTCAAATACTTGGATCCTCCGTAACGAATGCACGACCCGGCGTGAATGAAATATCCGCCACCGCGTCCTTCAGCACGCAATGAAATAATGCTGCGCCAGATGCTGCCCATACGGCTCCCGTGAATTTTCTAAAATCCCCCTCGCGTCCAAACTCACGACCCTCGCTTCCCGACGCTGCGTGGGCATCCCGAGGCCTTGCAGACGGCCTTTCTGGTGTGCAAGCTGTTCGCCGGGGCTTCCAATGTGGGTCTGGAGGGCCAAAAACATGCCGAAGAGGCCGTAAGGCTGACCCAGCAGGCCCCAAGGGAGAACCCCCGATAGGTCAGCACAGAGGCCGTGAACAATCCAAGCCATCGAAACACATCTGTTCCCGCCCATTTCATACGTTGGGGGTCTTGTTATCAAGGTCATGCCTCCGCCGCGGCACTCCGTTATTTCGTCCCGCTCTCCCCCGTCTCAACCTTGCTCGATCACTCATAGACCACTCATACTCAAACTGTGATCAGACCACTCACACGTAGACCCGCTCGCACTCAGACTCAATCATACTCAGATCGGCTAACTCATACTCGTATTCAATCATGGTCAAGCCCACTCATAAACAAGTGTGTGCTGCCACTCAGACGTACTCACACTCATACCCACTCGTATTCATGCCCCGACATACTCATATCTCAGACCAGTCATACTCAATCTCACTCAAGATCAGACTCACTCGCGCTCAGACTTCCTCACACTCAGATCAAAGCATACTCAGACTCACTCATCTCCATGCTCACTCATACTCAGCTCTACTCAGACCCACTCACACTCATATTCCACCGTGCTCCTAATCATTAATGTCCACTCGTAGTCACACTCTGGTATAATGGAATGGCCGTTTTCGGAAGTAGGAATGCCTTGCTTTTCAAAGTCCCACGGCCACCGTGATGTTGCAAGCGTCACAGTTCGCCTTCCCAGGGGAAGGGGGTATTGCACGGGCCTGTTCGCGTCAAGATTGGTGGGGCCTCTCAGGTAAACTGGATGTTGTCGGAAACATACGCGACTCCGTTCAGGGCCTCATTACCACCGCGATGTAGCAAGCATCGCGCTTGGGCCTCCCAAGAGGCAGACGCCATGCAGTATTGCACGGGCCCGTTCGCGTCCAGATTGGCGGGGCATCTCAAGGTAAACGGGCAACTTTCGGAGGGACATGCGTCTCCGTTCAGAGGATCATGATCGCCGCGATGTACCAAGCATCGCACTTGGGCCTTCCTTGGAGAAGCCGCCATGCGGCATTGCACTCGCCCGTTCGCGTCCAGATTGGTAGGGTCTCCAAAATAAGTGGTTGTTTTTTTCGGAAGTAGGCGCGTCTCCGATCATAGCCCGATTACCTCTGAGATGTAGCAAGCATCGCGCCTGGGCCTCTCAATGGGGGAGTCGCCATGGGGTATTACACGTGGCTGTTCGCGTCATGATTGGTGGGGCCTCCCAAGCCAACTTGCACTTCTCGGAAATAGACGCGTCTAAGATGATAGGCCCGTGATCACCGCGATGTAGCATTCATGGCACTTTGGATATCCAAAGAGGTAGCCAGAAAGGGGGTCTTGCACGGGCCCTTTCGTGGCCAGATTGCTGGGCCATCTAATGTAGAATGACAGTTTTCGGAAGCTAGTGTCTCTGCTCAGAGCCTCATGACGCTCGCGATGAAGTAAGCATCGTGCCTGGGCCTCCCACAAAGGATACGCCAGAGGGGTGTTGCACGGACCGGTTTGCGTCCGGACTGGTGGGGCCTCTCACATGGAATTGCTGATTTTCGGAGGTACATGTATCGTCGTTCAGAGCACCATGACCACCGCGACGTAGCAGGCATCACGTGTGACATCCCAAGGCGGAGCCGCCGCAGACTTGCACGGGTCCGTTCGCGTCCAATTAGCGGGGTCTCCCAGCGCCCCACTTGTAAGATCCCCAGCGAGTGTTCAAACTTACTCGTAACCTGGTCCAATCCCCTTCAAACCCACACGTATCATAACCGCGTATATTCATCCACGCATGCTCCAGCTCACTCGCACCTGGACCCATTCACATCCAGGCGCTCGTGCGCAGACCCACTCATGCCTAGCCACTCGTATTCAGCGTCGCTCACGTTCAGGCCCACTTGCGCCCAGATTTCCAGAAGAGAAAACGTGAAACCATAGATGTGCATATGGGGGTCTCCGCGTAAAGTGTTTCCGGGGCTTTGCATGCCAAGAGACCCTGCGTGCTCGAGATGGCCCCGATACAGCCCCAGAGCGCCCCAATAACTTCCCAAGAAGGCCCCAGAAGGACTCTCGGATGGTCTGACGCCTCCAGGAGGGGCTCAAGAGGGCTGGCGAGCCCCTGCCTCTGCGGTTTCCTCCCTCTATTCCGGCACGTTGCAATCTTTTCTCGTTCGTGGAGACGGCCGTTGCATGTCGCCAGACATGTGGGCGGCGATCCAAAGCGGGTCTTGCGCGAGATGACGTAGCGACCTTACGCAGTGGCTAACGCGGTCCGCCGGCGCGGCACGCTACATTGGAAACGAGGGCGCTTACACGCGACCTCACGCGAGCAACTTACGCGCCAAAGTCGGCGCAGTCGAACCCGTTATTTTTTGGCGCCGCTCATGTGGAACTGGGAAAGAGGCGCATCACACGTGACGGCTCAAGGAACTGGGGGGAATCTGGCCTTCAAGGCCAACGGACGACCCAGCCGTGTATGGCGGCCCTCTGGATCCAGGGGACGACAGCTGTCACGTGCGATACTGTCCTGGGCGGTTGGTCCGCTCAGGGCACTGGGGAGAGTCTGGCCTTCAAGGCCGACGGACGTAGGAGGAGGAGGAGGAGGAGGAGGACGGAGGAGGAGGACGGAGGAGGAGGAGTGCAAGTACCCAAAAGAGGAAGAGACGAGGGCAAGCGGGCAAGAAGCGAGACGAGGGCAAAGACTGTCCGCTCCTGTCCGACTACCGCGCGACTACTTCCAGAGCGATGCTTTGATGGCCCGCGACACTTCAGCTATCGAAGCTGGGGTCGGCGCGGCGTGCTTCATTTCGTAAAAGCAGTTAAAGGCGAGCGCAATCCACTGAGTCAACCGCATTGACGAGATCTCGTTTGCAGGCTCAGACGGATAGGCTGCGACGGGACCAACGTCCCAAGTTGTAAGCGCATTGTGGAGGTTGGGCGAGACGGTGGAGCAGGGGAGGCTCAGGAGGACCGAGCGGGCGAGGTAGTGGGGATTGAATCAGGTGCTGCTGGGCACCCTACCACGCACGACTTCTGCAGGCGAACGTGCATGCTATGGGGCGTCGTCCATTCACCTGCGAGTGTCTTATATACCGTCCAGCGACAGATCATGCGGGCAGGGTGCATGGCATTCGTGCGAGCATTGCAGCGCGTGGCGAGTTCTGGGAGCGGGCGCAGCTGATGGAAGCCCCAGGCTGCGATACACTTCACGAGCGTGACTGAGGATGGCAATGAGAAGGAGGCCCGCTGCAGCGTGAGCGCAACCGCGCGCTGCACCTTTGGGCGGTGCGGTGGCTCAGCAATCGGGGCCTCGTTAAATTTGCTGGCAGCTGGGCGGTTCGCCGCGGCCGCGGCAGCTGCAAGCAACGGATCGGCGCTGAACAATAGCTCCCGTTCTCCACGGGGCGTGAAAGTGGCTGAGCAAGTGGCAGCGGCGACGGCTGAAATCTGAGCTGAGAGCGGGGCAGAAGGCGGGCGCCATTCAGCAATGGCACTGATATCTACTTTGCGAAGTGCGACAGGCAGGAGATTGTGCATCTTAAGGGAAATGTGATGTTCACTGCGGGCGAGCTTCTGATTGGGCGGAACGGACCGCGGGAAATAGCTGAGCACTGATACGACTGTTGTATTATGTAGGCGAGCGGTGGCAACACTGCCACTCTGCGTGAGCTGAAAAGAATGCGCCCCAAGTGTGGCGACAGCCCACTTGCGGGGCTTCGCGGGGAGGGGCGCAAGCAACTGAGCTGCGGCAAAGGGCTCACTGTCGGCGCACAGCGTGTTGAACGAGAGCGTGGGGAGGCCAGTGTCGACGGCGCAGCCGCCCAAGAAGCGTTTGTCGTAGTCGTGCATGCCGTTGTAGGTCTCGACGAACGAGGCGGTGTGGCGAACGGGCAGGTCCATGGCAAACATCCATGCCGATCCGCCCACTGGGTAGCCCTGGGCCGCCCCAAAATCGAGCGGGAACATGAAGTAATGACCGCCATCAGCTTGGGGGGAGCTGTTGGGGGCGAAGTCCAGCTGGCGAGAGAGGTTCACCAGTCTTCTAGGGCACCGAGGTACTCCAGCGACGTGAGGAGCCAGCTACGGCCGAGGGGCAGGGGCGCAGCCGCGAAGTCGAAGCTGTTGAAGACGAGCATGTGCTTGTCGGCCTCTGGTAGAACTCCTGCTTGTCGCATCTCGATGTCGAAGTTGGCGGCGTGCTTGGTGAGGTTGCGGCCCACGACAAGGTCTTGCTGCGAGTAATGGGCCCGCTCTGCCACGGCGGTTTTGGTGAGGAAGTTGGCCGCATCAGCGATGGCCTTGATATCGGTGTACTTGAGGATCCGCGGGCAAGTGTCCACAGGGAGGCAATCCGAGGTGAGCTCGCCTGTGATGTTGTCGCGCTTCGGCAGGATCGCGTGGCCGGAGTCGTACAGGTCGAGGGTGGGGACGGAGTTGGGGCAGGGATGCCAGATGGTGTCCTCCATCAGGTCCAGGGGCTCGCCGACGGCAAGCTGGTCGCAGCGCGGCAAGAGGACGAGCCCGTCAACGGACAGCGGAGCGCGGAACAGAAAATTTTGATGTGCAGCTTGGCGGGCGCGCCGACGACAATGAGGGGGTGGCTGAGCATGTGCGTGACGATGTATTGCTGGGTCTCGATGTCGCGGCACAGCGCGTCCACCTGCATCTTGAACCCGGCAGAGGCCGTGAGTGCGAAGAGTCCGACGTCGTTGGTGGGGAACTTGGCGGCGAGCTCGGTGGTGGAATGCAGGCGCCAGGCGAAGCGAATGTTCTGCCGCCAGACCACCCAATGATGGCTAGACGCGCCACGTGGCCTCCGCCGTGTCCGCGAAGAGCGACTGGAACGACGAGAGGATGGCTCCGCGCTCAAGGTCGCGGAAGATGGCGTACTCGAACGCCTTCTCGTTCCACTCCAGGATGGCGGGGTCGGCTTGACCCTTGACGTCGAGGCGCGCGACTGGCATGGCGTTGCAGTGGATCTCGCCCTTGGCTCGGTAGGCTCTCCAAGACTTTTGCGGATGCCGATGTTGAAGGAGCTGGGGAAGTTTCTTGCATTGGATCTCGGTGCGAAGTTGCTTAGGCGACTTGTCAGGGTTGAGATAGATGTCCGTTGGTGTGCCCGAGGTGTCGACAGATGTGAAGCGCTTCCGCCTGCCTCCCGCGTCGCGAAGGGCTCGTGGGAGCGCCATAGCGCGCGGGGTGGCCACATCGCGCCCTCCTTTGACTTGAAGCACAAATCTACGAGCGGGCGCGTCTCCGTGGAGTTCGACAGCGTCTGAGCCCAGGTTGGCGGAGGCGATCCACTCCTGAAGGTCATTGAGGAGCGCGTCGGGCGCGATGAGCCGCTGAGCCCCGATGGTGAAGATCGTGGGGTCGATCTCGCGGTCCCAATCAGCGAGCTTGGTGAGATCCGTGATCGGCGCCTGGGCCTCAGCGAGCGCGAGGGTCTCACGCATCTGGTCGATCTGCAGCCACATCTTCTTGTGTTCCTCAGCCTGTCGATCTTGTTCTCTGCGAGTGCGGGCGACAACATCATGGAGGGTGTCGACGCGTCGTTCGGTAGCTTGAACTTGCTGTGCGAGCAGTTGGCGAAAGCTTTCGCGTGAATCATTGGGCAATATGTTGGCTTGAGCTTGCAATGTACTAGCAACGTGCGCAACTTGAGCTTGCATGAGATCTTGGAGAGCTTTGTCGAGATCGGGGTCCAGACCTGGAAGACGAATGGGAGTGCCTGGCGTGGCCGTGTCGGTATCGGCGGTGGTTCCGACGGCGGGAGCTCCTCCAGCGGCTGCTGCGCCTCCAGGGCGCCAAGGGTCAGCGGCGGCGAGAGGAACGTGACGTAGAGCTTCACCAGGAGGTTGCGGGGGTGGCACAACCCCTTCGTCTGCTTGAAATTGGCGTGCGTTGGCAGCGGCGGCAGCGCGTGCTGGAGCTGCAGCTTCTTCTTCTCCAATGTCCATGGCGATGTGAGGTGGCTGCTGGTATGATCGAGCGGATGGGCGACACGAGCGGGCGGCATGTCCAGATGCGCGGCCCGATCGTGGTGCATCCTGAGTAGCGGGGACGGCGTCGCCGAGCGAAAACATGGTGGGAAGCCCTGCAGCTGCTCGCCCACTTTTATCAGCACGGTCAGGGAGAGCTCGTGCAGCGCGATCTTGACCGAGACGTTCACGCTCTCGACGCCGGGCCTTTCTTCTTCGGCTAGCAGATGGTGCGCTTCGGGAGGTAGAGCGATCTTCACTGGAGGATGACATGGCTGAGACTGATGACTGCTGACGAGCGAGCTGCTGTTCTGCTTCAGGAAGTTGATGGCGCGAGCGTCGGACTCCAGGGCCTTCGCGGGACCACCACGTGGAAGAAGCTGTGGCTGGGGAGCGAGCAAGTCGACGTCCAGCGGGTTATGGATGTGGGCGACGGCGACGTCGGACCGGCCGAAGTCCAGCTTGTGCGCGGCGACGGGAGAAGGAAGGCACGACCGCGCAATATGAGAGGCAGCCTGCAGTGCCAGAACAATGAGCAAGGATGGGCGGCCGCAAACCCCTGAGTGTGGCGGCAGGAAGCTTGGGTGCCAGCTCACCCCTGGTGGCTGGAAACAGTTGGGAACTGGCCTCGGATCAGAGGTCTCCATGCGGCCGCAGCGCGACATGGTGACTTGAGCCAAAATGGCTACGGAAGGAGGAGGAGGAGGAGGAGGAGGAGGAGGAGGAGGAGGAGGAGGAGGAGGAGGAGGAGGAGGAGGAGGAGGAGGAGGAGGAGGAGGAGGAGGAGGAGGAGGAGGAGGACGGAGGAGAAAGAGGAGGAGGAGGAGGAGGAGGGGGAGGAGGAGGATGAGGAGGAGAAAGGAGGAGGAGGAGGAGGAGGAGACAAGGCACTGGGGAGAATCTGGCCTTCAAGGTCGACGGACGAGCGTGCCGCGGATGACGGCCCTCCGCATCCGGGGGGCGACAGCTGCCGCATGCGGCGCTGCGCCGGGCACGGCGGGCCCTCGACCCGGTCGCCACGCGGAGCGCCGGGATGACACGGCGGGGGAGCCTTTGCCGCAGGCGCCTGGACATGACAGGGATTGCAATGATGGATGCCTGTAGGGTCTTGCCAGCGTCCGCCGAGAACACGAATGCTGCGAGAGTGGCCATCGTGCAGGCGTGGAGGGAGTTGTTGTGCGGATCGACGTAGGGGCCCAAGAAGAGAAACGCCAGCGCTAGAACGACAGCCATCATGCCCGATATCCACGGGCGCTTAATTGCATAGTATACAAATCCAGCCTTGAACAGCATGATGAATATACTGAAAAGACCAGCGTCGATATTGAAATGGACGAAAGCACCTTTCGCACCAATAATCTCACCATGTATCTGCTCTGTTTCCCATTCTTCCATCACCCGCATTACGCGGACGGACTCGTCGATTCGATCGATCTCGCTTGAAGCGAGGTAGCGAATCGAGTCGCTGAACACTGCTGACTGGCCTGGCTGGTCGTCCTGCAGTCTGCTCAGAGCCGTGCTCGAAGCCTCTTGAAATGCTGGTGCGGTCGAGCGGATGCGACGCTCTACTCTTGCTGGTGCCCCGTAGGGCCTCACCAAAACAACTTCATACAAGCAAGCCGCTTCGCGAACATGGTGTCTAATCCGCCACCGTGCTCAGGACACGCACCTAGTGCAGTGCCGCCCAGTCCTTGATTGCCCTCAGGCTTTGAGCGCTGCATGCTCACATGGCTTTCAGGGGCTAAGGGCCCTCGATCTCCAGGTGCTTCCAGGGGCCCTCGCGGACTCTTGCTCGCTGCCAGGGCGCCCCGCGTGACTTGTCCCGAAGCCCAGGGGCAAGCTTGGTAACCTTAGCTTCTAATACGATCCAAGATGGCCCCATGGCCCCGTCTCGGGGCCCTCTTGGGAATCTGTTGGGCAATCTTGGGGGCGGGCCCTGGGGACAGACCAAAACATCCACAAAACATTTATCCCGGCGAAAGGCCCAACCCTATGTAATTTGAGTTCTGGGTTGTGGCTATCGCTTTTGGTGGAGCTTCCTATGGTGGGGCTCCCTATGCGACCACGAAGCGTGTGAAGGGTGTGCCGAATTTGGTGGGGAACCGCATACGAACTGCGCCGCGAAGGCTCTCGGTGGAGCTCCCTATGGGGCCACGGAGCGTGTGAGAAATATGCCGAAATAGGTGGGGAACCGCCTGCGAGCTGCGCTACGGATGCACTCGGTGGAGCTCCCTATGGGGCCGCGAAAGCGCGAGGGGTGTGCCGAAACGAGCGTGACGCCCACATGTGAACATGTGGACTGCGTCACAGAGGCCTTAGGCTGAGCTCCCTATGGGGCCACCGAGCGTGTGAGGGGCGCGCCGAAACGGGCGTGACGCCCACATGCGAACGTCGCCACTGGGGCCTTCGATGGAGCTTCCTATGGGGCCACGAAACGTATGAGGGGTGTGTCGAAACGGGCGTGACGCCCATATGCGAACTGCGCCACTGAGGCCTAGGTTGAGCTCCCTTTGGGGCTACGAAACGTGTGAGGGGTGTGCCGAAACGGGCGTGACGCCCACATGCGAACTGCGCCACGGAGGCACTCGGTGAAGCTTCCTATGAGGCCACGAAACGTATGAGGGGTGTGCCAACATGGGCAGATGCTGATGGGATGAGGGTGGGGGGGTAGGAGGAGTGAGTGGGGAGCGTGGGGCGCTGTCTCTTCAAAACGACGACCCAAATTCGCACGATGGTTAAGACTATAAAAACCAGTTGCTAGCTTGACTTTTTCAATTCCCACTTTTTCGGCCTCAAGGGCGTCACGTACGCACCCACTACGGTCTCAAGGCCTGTCCCCACGAGGGGCCCCAGAGGCCCTTAAGGACGCCTGTTCTCACTGCTACGCCTTCTCTCGCAACCCAAACAACAAGGCGGGATTGGCCGAAGGCCGCCAGATAAGTTTGTCCAGGCAAATAGACATGACCACACAGTATGTAGCCAACACAGCAGCCATGACAGACGCGTAACGCTTCATGGCTAAGCCCCGACCTTCCTCACATGATAGCCGTGTATCAACTGACAGCACGCTTGAGCTTGGGCTGGTCTTCAAGCACTCGTTCGCAGTGGCGCACGCTTTGAACGCGCCTACCAGCATGTATTTCACAGCAAAGGTGGACGAAAAAGCGAACGCCTTTCGAGTCTTGAAAGAACGGGTCCCTTTTGCAACTACCCTTGGAAGTGTCCACAATAAGATGAAAATTACCGGGAGCAGCGGCTGCATCGCAAGACCCAACACGTCATCGTGGTTGACCGCGCAACCCACTGCCAATGTCGCTCGAACAGACGTCACGTCAAGATTCATGATCATGCCCATGTGCTCCACAAACGGACGGACACCGCCTTCGCCACCTTTCGTGTTCCACGATGCGCCCACAAGCTGGAAGTAAATCACCAACGCTGTCACTTTAGGCCGCATGAAGGTGACTTCAGGACTTTTGACGAATAAAACAAGTAAAGACCACCGCTGATGTATAGCCGTTCGCATGCGGGCACATGCCTGGCGGAATGCGACGAGACAGAAAAGACAGATGCAGGCAAGACCAATCATAAACTTGCCAGCGTCCTGAAGACGTGAAAGAGCACGTCGCGAGCACTGGGTGCACTCCCCTGTGCGTGAGAACGAACCAAAGCCACTCCTACATTCTGCGCAAAATGCACCAGTATAATTGTAAGAACAAAAGTCAATGGTTCCACCAGGGCACGCCGTTTCTCCACGTCGACACTTGATCTGCCATCGTTCCTTTGGCACGTTAGGGCGTGTACTATATTGCTTGTCCGCCGTCTGGTCGGATTCTTGGGTGATTCTAGGGCCCAACGAGCTCCTACGGGCTCCGAGGTCCCCCCAAAGTATCCCAAGCAGCCCCAACAAGCCTCCAAGAGATGTTTAAAAAGATCTCCAGTGAGGCCCCCGGAAGCGAAACACATCGAACATCCAATGGGAAATTCTTGTTAGGTTTTGCTCCCGGGGATTTTCGGCTTCCAGAAGCCCAAAACAGCCACCAAGACGACCTAGAACTGCCCCGAGAGAGCCCACATACGGCCCAAAGACTGCCCGAGAACCTCCGAAGGCGCAAGAAGGACTCCAAGACGGCGCCAAGGCCCGCCCAGACGTGCCCTACGAGGGTTTCGCCGAGCCTCTTCGGAAGGGCCTGGGAGCCATCGCGCATCCAAGACGGCCTTGAGGCTCCCGACGGCAGGACCCCAATGATGTCCTCGAGAGGGCCCATGAGCCCAAGAGGCCACCAACATGCTTTCAAAAGGAGAGGACGGAGGATAAAGAAAGGAAAGAGTGAGGAGAAGAATCACCGTGTTGGGAGGAATGGGTTGGGATGATGAAGGGCATGAGCAATAGCATTCAGGTGCAGTGAACGATACCTTCGGCCGCCTACGGATAGTGAAATCCTCGTTTCTCCCAGCCCCATCCTCCCAAGCCGATAAAGGTGCTCCTGAAAGAGGAGGACAATTGACGCCTCGCCCCCGTGTGCGCATGCGGCTTGCCCAATGGAGAAAGCGGAAAGAAGAGAGATGGCGGAAAGAGTAAGGAGGAGAACGAGGCTGCGTACAAAGAGGGGGTGTTCAACATCCACGCCAATTCATCAACAGAGCACTGAACTGCGCGGCCACTGTGGCCAGGTCTGCCGCAGGCATATGGATGGGGTAGCTGCTGTGAGCGTGTCCCCGCCAGTAGCCCTTCTTGGGTACAGCCTCTGCAGTTGTCTGACCAGGGCTGCTGCAGTCGAGGCCCTTCCACTCCCCAGAGCAATGCTCGCAAACAACTCCATTGAGGACGAAATCGCGTGGGCAGAACAATGTTGAGTCCACCAGTAGTTCTGATTCCCTCACCTGTTTGAACACCGATGTCTCCGATATTGTCACTATGGCAGCGTTCTGATTGCGACGACCCTGCACGACACATGTCTTCAACTCCAATGTGCAGTGGCTCTCATCTTGGACCAGGGGCAGCGATCCACGAGTGACGTCAGAGCCTCGAGCATCCAACCATCTGGGGAGGATGCCGCGCACAAACGAGTGCTCCAAATCCAGCGTGGCATCTGGACTCCGGAGAGAAAGCGCCGCCAGAGGAGAACGAAAAAAATACAACACTGGGCCTACTTCGCCATGGAGGTGCGAGCCTGTGATGTTCAGCGAGGGAGAGGTCGCCGCGATCGTCGGCCACATGCTCACCAGCCGCTCGAGGCGCCCAGATATGCACCCGAAGCTGGCAAACATCGCCTGGCGTCTGGCGTCTGTGCCTACACAGGCTACGGGCACGGGCCTGAGGACGCAATCGAGTGCCACAGCATATTTTAAGGATATGTCCTCTGTTGTCGTCTCGAAACACGTGATTCCAGTTAACGCGGTGTTCAGGTCAACACTCTCAATGCGCACGGTGCCGCTGACTTCGGTCGAAGTCGCACTGAGTGCCTGACCGATTGAGGCGGCATCGGAATCACCGAAGATGACGATTGTCCCTGATATGGATGCGGCATCTGCTTGTATCGCGAGCCCTCCTCCTCCAACAATGATGTTGCCGAGCTCAAGTGTACCCAGGATATCCGCGTACGGCGCACAAACTGCTCCTCCTTTGCCTGTGTCGGAACGCGCGTTATAGATCCCAACGCGACTGCCACTCCGCACGCTGAATTGCACTGCGTCGATGGCTCCACCATTGTACTGTGCACTCGTACCGTCGAAAGTGGCGTGGCCTTCGGCTACAAAGCTAGCCGCAGAAATGGATCCACCACCACCATCGAACATACCGTCTGCACGACTTGAGCGGAAAATAGCGTTCCCACCGTACTTTATCTCCACGACACCTTCGCTGTAGATGGAACCGCCCGAATCTTTAGCAGTCGTGTTGTCCGCCTGTCCCCGCTTGCTGGGGTGAGAAGGCGTGTGAGATATTGGGCTGCTCTCCTCCTCCTGTTCCGCTCCCAGGGGGTCCACAATGCCGCTCTAGGACGGGGGACCCAGGGGGAGGGGGAACGAGCTCCCCAACGCACCTCCGAGGCTCTCAAGGCTCCAAGATGTCCCAAAGGCCCCCTCAGACGGCTCCAACGGGCTTCAACACGCGCAAGAGGCCTCAATCATAATTCAAGAAGCCCTGGGGGACCCTGAGAAAGCCGAGAGAGGTCCCAAGAGGGAGCCTGGACACCTAAACAATTCTTTGGTTTCGGGCGATCCCCATCATGAAACTGCAGAGAACGGTCTCGAAGTCTGTCACGTGTGACTCTACGCTGCCGTATGCTGCATCGTTACTTGTGTATGGTTGTACATCTGTAATGTATTATTTATATGCGCACGTGTTGTTTCCGTGCGCTGTTTGTGCACAATCCGTAAAGTGTTAGGGTTATGGGCTCCTACTGCTGGAACAAGATGCAACACAACCGATGTCGTTGATGTGAATTCCTGTCTGCTCTACTTGCACATTGTTACTGTGTGCTCGTTGTGTATACTCTTGGTTTTGAGTCTTGATGTCTGCTCTTGTTGTCTGGTGCAACATTATGTTCTTGCTGTCCGTACGTGATGTATGTCTAGGTGTCTCTTATTGACGTGCGCTTGTCGTATTTCTTTGACGTCCGTTCTCATCGGTGCGCACTGTGTGTTCAGTTAGGTACCCGATGTATGCTGTTGGTGTATGCTCTTCGTGCCCAATCTTTGCCTCCAGTCTTGCTGAATGTTGTAGACGTGGTCCTCTGATGTATGTTACTGCTGGCTGTTCTTGGTACTGTGTTGATGATGCGTGGTGTTGGCGTATGGTGTTGGTCGATGTCGGTGATGCAAGTTCTTATTGTGTGTTCACGCTGTCCACTATTGATGTGTGGTAGTGTGCTGTGGGTCTTTCGTGGTGATGCTTGCTATTGCTGCATGGTGTTGATGTGTGTCTTGGTTTCTGTCTGTGATGCGTGCTCTTTGTGATCGCTCTTTGTGCCTGCAATTGATGCATGTCTTGCAGGTCTATTGCGTGGCATATCGGTGATTATTGCTTGCCTATATCCTTCATGTGTGCGTTTCATGTTCGTTATCGGTGTTTAGTCCTGATGTCCGTTCTTGATATCTGATATCAAAAGATGACTTTGCTGCTTATTGGTGTATGCCACTGGTGTCGGCTCTAGGTGTATCTGATTGGTGTCTGTTCTTGATGCCTGCCCCCGGTGTACGCTCTTGACGTCTGCTCTAGTTGGTCTGCTCGAGATGCCGGTGTCTTGGGCCACCTTGGGGCAATACTTGGCCGTCTTGGAGCAATTCGGGGGCTGGCCTGGAGACCACTCGGGAGCTTCTGTGGCCAGTGGGGGCAATCCTGGTGGCATATGGAACTGTCTGGGGGGCCAACTGAAGGCCTCCTGGAACTTCGCGGGGCTTCTGGAAGCAGAAGGGCTAGAGAGACAATGCCATTGAACTAACAGTGCTTTCCCTCTTCGACAAGCTGCGGTTGTTTGTTAGAAAGAAAAAGCAAGCCAACTTGACCTTCATACAACGACCGCCAGGTCCTCACAATCCCCGGTGATCCCTGAGTATCCCGCCACGCCAACCTTGCAACTCTAATCGTCGAAATGTTTGCTTTTGTCGCCTTCTGTTTTCCGTCGTTTTTGACATCCAGAAACCGCTTTCGGGTCCCGGGAGCGTCAGAAGCGGACCCAAGATGGAAAAATCCCCCCAGAGGAGTCCTCTGGACGATTCTTCGACAGGATTTGTTGCAAAATCTGCATCTTTTTCCAAAGGTGTCGGGGGGTCCCACCGATTGGTAGCATATCCAGTTTTTGCCATTTCCAATTTCCTGGACGCTTCGTATCACCAACATTCAGGCCCGTGTGCGGTGCCGCAAAACAGATTTCGGAGCCTTTTAAAATGCTCCACGATTTTTTTTTGAAATTCCCGCGCCTAACTTGAACACCAAAACGATGACCAGGCTGGCCCCGATTTCGGCAGGCTTCAATGATGTTCGTACGGGGCTCGGAGCGAACGCGGGGATGCTCGTGCTTCGCGCCCTCGGGGAGATCGCCTGGGCCGCCTCGGTTTTTTCTTGGCCCCTTATTGGGCCCTACTCGGGGCCCTCTTCGGCCTTGGCGCTTCTTGGGCCTTCTTGGGGCCGTCTCGGATCATTTTGGGCAATATTATGAATGCATCTGGCCTCCTGCTGTGCATGGAGTAAGGGTAGAGCCAGCGTCCATATCACTGATCCGTCAATAATGATGGCGGGCATCGATCAGGCACACAGCATACCTGAGCCCACTCGGCAAAGGGATAAAGAGGACATGGGGTGCAATATTAAGTACAAAACGCCCCCCTGCGGGAATGCCTCTCCCTATCATCAGAAAAAGTTCATCCCGTCTTGGAGTCGTGTTCGCCTCTTCCAACGAGAACTGGAGTGGGTGGGCGGTTAACGCGAAGCGTCTCGAATAAAAATGTACTTCTCCACCAATCACTGTGGGGCTGGTTGAGGCGTGGATTCCCCCTCCATTGGCGCCCGCGTGGGTGCTATTGAACACTGCCAGCCCATTTACATATAATTTTGAAGAGGCCACTATCGCGCCGCCATTGCGTCCAGCTCGCGTCTCGTGAAAATAAGCGTAGCCGGTCAAACTGATAACATTGCCACTGATGCCGCCACCAGACTCTCTGGCATAAGAATCGGCAATTGTAATGTTCCCATTCACCGTGATATGAGCAGCATGCACTGCTCCTCCCAGAAAGCCTGTTGTCCGCTGAAAATGCAACCGACCACTAGACAATACAATCAATTCTTCGGTAAACACCCCGCCACCGTTGCCTTCAGATGTGGCGTCCCGAATGTCGACGCTTCCCTCCACGCGCATCTCAGTGCCGCACTCAACGGCCCCTCCATGCGCGTACCCGTCCCCAACTTTAGCGCGTGTTCCTTGAATCTCCAGCAGACCACCTGCAGCTACGTAAATGCCATATCTAGCAGACACCCCACCACCGTTTTGCTTACCTTTTGGGTTGACCACACTCACGCATCCACCCCGAGCAATCGAAATCTCTTGTGCTGCTATTGCCTTGCCACTGGTGTTTGAGACCCGTAGATTACCACCACGTGTGACAGACAACTCGTACTTTACATAAATCGCTGGCATGCGGGAATCCTGTATACTGAGGGCGCTGTTGGCCTTCATAACCAAATTCTTCCCTTCAATAAAAGCGCTTTCCAACGACGAACCACTCGCCAACTGCTTCCCCGTCCCTTGTAGACGGCTGCCCGCGGTGATAAGTATATCGCCAAGCGCTCGAAGCGGAACTCCTTCTGATACCAACGAGCCACTGACCACGATACGAGCTCCTGCGGACAGCGGCGGTGATCCGTGAGACCCATTCCCTCGGAGGATGACATTTCCTTTGAAGACGAGATTGCCCTTCACGACGAAACCTGTCCCATCTACTACAACAACTGCAGGTTCGGCGTCCAGAGGGGGCCCCAGGATTGCGCAATAGTCATTGGTTTGCACACCAGTGAAATAAGTGGCCCCAGGCGTCAGTTCTCGTTGGCACAGTAACTGCAATGCACCTTGCAAGGTCGGCCATAACCTGCCGAATGCTGGCATTCAGAATATAACATTCCACACTCTGGCTACGGATAGCGATGATGATGGTTGGGTCGGAGACATAAGTCCCCCCCCCCACCCCGCTAAACGACTCGTCAACTCCCAAGCTGGCCAAGTAGCTCTCGAGAATGCCTATCTGCAGGTGTACAAGCCGAACGCACCGTAATGAGAAACAGCGGAGATGGCGGTGGCTAAGCATACTGCTCGGGGTATGAGGGATTCCTGCTTTTTCTGTGCAACAGGGTCGGCGGCGATCGGGGGTTCCCCAGGAGTTCTTCGAATTATGAGGGGGCTCCTCTGGGCCATGGATCGGGTCCCTGGGGCTGCCCCAGGGGTTCCCCAGTTGCTATGCAATGCGAGGATCTATGCCATGCCCATGCTCTGCAATGCCAAACTATGCCATTATTGGCGATGCCGTGATTCATGCTGTACATCACAGTGCAATGCTACGACATGCTGCCGTGATATGGATTGTTACCCAACAGAATGCGACATTGTAACATGCGATGTAATGCTGACTTGTGCAATATGATGCTATGCCATGCGTATGCCGTGCAGTACTGCTATTGATATACCATGGCATGCTAGTCGGCCCGGCGCTATGCGTTCATACCATTTGATTGCGGTGCTTTGCGTTACATGGCATCACACTGCCCTACATTGCGCATCTGTGTGACTTCAACAGCGGTGGCTATCCCCACTGGGATAAAGCTGGTCGCAATTTCTCCTGACAGTGCGTGCGCTTAAGGGGTCTGACATCTGTTCTGACCACTTGGCTTGCGGTTCTGACTTTTTTGCCCGGTGACCGCCTGTGGCCGCCTCGCGGGCACGCCGTGTGTTGGCTGGCGGCTCTGGACTTTTCGCTGGTGGCCCCCCGTGACCGCCTCGTGTGTGCCCCGTGCGTGGCAAGCGGTTCCAATCCCACCCGCCCTCTGGGCGAAGGTGGTGTGACGAGATGTTCCCCAAATAGGCTTGCCTACAGTGAAGCTGGAAAAAGTGGAAATTGGAAAATCGGTGAAAGCGGATGTGGCCAGGGCTAGAAACACTGGCAGTGGGTGGAGCGAGCCCGAAACAGTAGGGATGCGGTCGCTAGGGCTAGAACAAATAAAGGGAAACTGGCCAAGGCTGGAACGAGTGGAAAGGCTGACCCCGCTCACTTTTTCCAGCGTCCATATAGAGGAGCCCTAGCTCAGAGCATAAAATAATGGTCCAGTGCCCCCACCCTCAAAGTGGCCTTTGCATCGTCTTGATTCCAATGGCTTCCTCTGCAAATGACCTCCTCTGCTATTCCCTCCGGATTTCTATCGGATGTCATGGAGACCGTGTTAAAGTCCTAGAACATTGTATAGGATTACCCTGGGATCTCCCATAGATCGTTAAGGATTCCTAGAAGGATCGCACCCTGATCGTCGGGGGTTCCTATCGGATTCCAATGTGATCTCTTTGGATTTGTAAGGGATTCGTATCGGTTCCGTACCGAGTCTCAAACTAATCGTATAGGGTGCCTGTAGAATATCATGGGAATCGTATGGGGTCCCGAGAGGACCGCAGAGGGTCGTAAAGGACTCATATCGGACCCCATTGGACTCGTATGGGATTCGGATCGGATTGCGATGGGACCTCGTTGGGATTTTATAGGGTTCCCATGGGATGTCGTAGGACTCGTATCGGATTCTATGGTCTCACTGTAAACGTACAAGACTTCTATTTAATATCGGGTTATTCGTATTGACCCCCATCGGAGTTCGTACGGTTCTTACAAGGTGCGTATAGGATCTCATCAGCATCCTCCAGACTTCCTGGAGTTCATAAGCATCGTCTTGGATTCAGGTCGGATCTCATAGGAATCGTATAGAAATCCCGACTGGATCGTATAGGAATCGTATGGGATATAATCGAGAAGAGCCGGGTAGATGGTACAGGATAATCGGGTACAACATGATGGAGTAGAGTGGAACAGAGTGAAGTATACTAGAGTATAACAAGGTAGAGTGGAGTAGAGTACAATAGAGGAGAGTATAGTAGGAATGCAATCCAATAGAGTGGGGCTAAGTTAAAGTAGGGTAGCGTAGATAGAGTAAGGTAGACGGTGAAGAGCCGGATACGATCGAGTATAAACAAATAGAGTGGATTAGAGTAAGGTAAAGTGGAGTTCACTCGTGTACAGTAGCGTAGGATAGAGAAGCGTCGAATATAATAGAGCAGGGCAACGTAGTGTAGCGTATAATCGAGTCGGTATAGTTCTTTATTTGGAATCAGCGCTGGCTGATCTTTTCTTCCCTCTTCCAAACCCTTCCTTCCCCTGCTCGCCCCTCCCCTTCTTAATCTACACCCCTCCCCCACCCGAACGGCGACAGCGACAAACCCGGGATCATGCCGACCCCACCACCAACCTCTGTCAGCAACAATACAAAGTGCACTTTGCAGTCGAATCTGGATCATGCGCGGACGCCCCGCGATCACTTTGCATTGGTTCTTGGCAGGGACGGCGGGGGTGCCCTCATACTGCCTGCTGTACGCAATGCAGACACCCCTCCCCACCATCCCTTGACGAAATCGACGCAGCGTGCACTTTGCACCAACGTCGGGATTCTGCGCGGCCGCCCCGCGATAATTGTGCATGGGTTTTCGAGGAGGACGGGGGGGGATGGGGAGCAGCATGCTGCCCTCTGCGCGCAAAGCCAACCCTCCCAGCAATTCCTTGCACGAGCATGCCACAACATGCGCTCTGCACCGACGTCTGGATCCTGTGCGCACGCCCCGCGGCCACTCTGCACTGGCTTGTGACAGGGGCGGCGAGGGGGGGGGCAGCGTGCTGCCAGCTGTGCGCAGGCCTACCACTAAGTCGGGCATGTCCCCCTGCAGGCGGACTCTTGACGAAAGACCAAAGATACCCGAATCATATTCAAAACTTATAAAACATAACCAAACATCGTCCCCAGACGATTTCATTGATTATTTCTGAATATATTCCTCCTGTAGAGGGACATGCCCGACTTGAACCTACCACCCCTTCCAGCAGAACGTGCAGAGCTCACTTTGTCAGGAAAGAGGGGGGGGGGGGAAGGGGGGGCGGCATGCTGCCTGCTGTGCGCAGGCCCGCCACCCCCGTCACACAGCACACGCAGCATGGTCTCGGGTGCACGCCCGCAGGCGATACACAGTGCTCGCAAGCCCGCCGTCACTTTGCATTGGTGTTGACAGGGACGGTGGGAGGATCGACGCATTGCCTAAGGTGGTGCACCTGCTGGCATGTGCGGTGCACCTCGCAGACTTCCCGCGCCTGGCTGGCGTTGCATTCGTTCCCGGCCCCTGTCCATGCTGAGACTCGAGTGGCAAAATGCAATGTTGGGAGTGCGGGTGGGAGTGAGCAAGACGGTTTGTTGGTTGTGGGTAGCTGGGCCGCAACATATTATCAATGCGCACCCCTCCCCCGCCCGACCGGCGACCACCCGACCAGCGACCAACCCGGGACCATGAGGCCCCCCCGCCAACTCTGTCAAAAAAAACAGAATGCAAAGTACACTTTGCGGCAAAATATCGGGTCGTCATGGTAGGGGCCCCGCAAACACTTTGTATGTTTTTCGGGGCAAGGACGGCAGGGGTGCCAGCATATGGCCTGCTGTGCGCAGGACCACCATGCCCGTCAAAAACAATACACGAAATGCACTTGCGGCAAAATCGGGATCATGCGCGGGCACTCCGCGATCATCTCACATGGTTTTCGACACGGATGCTGGGGGTGCTAGCATTTTGCCTGCTGTGCGCAGGCCCACTAGACATCATGATGGCCACTCCGCCGTTGTTGCGCATCGGTTTTCGACAAGGACGGTGTGGGCCGACACGTTTCCCGATCTGCGCGGGCTGGCACACTCTGCGCGTGCTCCGGACGTGGCCCACCTGGCGCGACGGGAGCGTGCGACACACTTGGCGCATCTGGCCCACCGAGCGTGCCCGGCACGCTTGGGCCCCAGGGGCGCATGGCGCGCCCTGTGCGCCTGGCGCGCCTGGCACGCGTGGCACACCTCGCCCCAGCGTCCCGCACCTGGGGTCTGTCTTGGTTCCCTGCGTAGCTGTCCATCCAAAGACGACCGCTGAACATGCTGAGACTCGGGCATCACTTATGTGTTGGGAGGGCGGGTGGGATTGAGCCAAGCAGTTACGTCTGGGAGAAATGTTTTGATCACTGTTCCTGATCCATATGCACCCTCTCCCCCACCCGACCAACATGCCCCCCCTCCATTTTTTCAAACAGCACTACAAAGTGCACTTTGCACCAACATCTGGATCATGCGCGGACGCCCCGCGATCACTTTGCATGGTTTTTGACAGGGACGAGGGGGGGGGGGCAGCATAATTGCTTGCTGTGTGCATAGCCAACACTCCCAAATCATTCCCAGCACCCGAAAGAATACAACATGCACTTCGCACCAAAATCTGGATCATGCGCGAACGCCCCACGAGCACTTGCGTTGGTTTCTGGCAGGGGCGGCGGGGGGCGGGCATGTTGTCTGCTGCGTGCAAAGCCAACATTCTTCAATCATCTCTTGCAAAAAACAATACCAAGTGCACTTTGCACCAAAATCTGCTGACCCTGTCGGCGTGTGCGAGATGCTGTTTCATTTGGCTCGTCGTCGTCGTCGCCGCCGTCGCCGCCCCCCTCCCCTTTCCCTGGGCCCTCCTCCTTAAGCGCACCAGCGATCTGGATCATGCGCGGACGCCCCTCGATCACTTCGCATTGGTTTTTGACAAGGACGGCGGGGGTGCTGGCATACTGCCTGCTGCTTGCAGGGCCACCACCCCTTTCAACAAATACTCCGACGTGAGGACCCCGCATAAGTATCTCTGCAACGCTAAAGAAACTCGTCACCGCTAACAACTAGCGATTGCGATGATGCCAAGATACCAGAATGCGTGGATGCGACCTGCGGGACCTTCAGGACCCGTGAGGGCTGTGCGACCTGCGGGGCTTGTTGGACCTTTGGGGGTTATGGGGCCTGTGAGACCAATGGGACCTGCGAGCCCTGTGCGACCTGTGGGACCTGTGGGACCTGCGGGCCCTGTGGGGCCGCTGGGAACTGCCGGACTTGTGGGACCAGTGGGGCCTGTGGGACCTGCGGTGCCTGTGCGGCCTGTGGGGCTTCTGGGCCTGTGGGACGTGTAGGACCTGCGGGGCCTGTGGGGCCCTTGGAGCTTGTGAGGCCTGTGGGCCCTGTGAGACTTGTGCGACTTGCGTGCGGGGCTTGTTGGACCTGTGGGGCCATTGGGACGCACGGGCCCTGAGAGACGTGTGGGACCAGAGGGGCCCCTGGAGCAGGTGGGACCTGCGGGACCTGTAAGAGTTGTGGGGGTCGTGGAACCTTTGCGACATGCGGGGCCTGTGCGACTTGTGGGTCATGTCAGGCTTGTGGGACCTGTGGGGCCAGCACGACACGTGCGACCAATGAGATCCGCGAGACCTGTGCGCCTCGTGCAGCATTTGGGGCCGGAGAGGTTTGTTGGGTCTGCTCGACTTGTTCGGCTTGAAGGACCTTTTTTTTGACATCCCAAGAACGTCGAACCACCATTCGCCTCTTCGCGCCAGAGTGAACCCTACCTCGGCGGGGAAGCGGGGAAGCTGGACTGCCGATTTCCGCGTCCACTCCGTCGTCGACACAACAAGGTGAGCAGGACAGTGTAGCGCCACGCGAAGAGGAGGAGGGGGAGGAGGAGGACCTGTGGGACCTGCGTAGCCTGTGCGCCCTGTGGGGGCCCATGGAATTTGCGGGCCTCCTGCTCGATACATCTGCACAGTTCACCCACACACGAGGACCCCGCTCGACACGTCCTCGCGATCTGCCTCCCGGGGGTGCTCAAATGCAGTGTCTGCCACAACACGGAGACGGTCCGCGGGGACTGCAAACATGTAGGGCTCCCGCTCGAGACTTCTCAAGATGCCCCCCAAGAGGCCCCAGGAGGCCCGCAAGAAGCCCAGGAAAACACCCAAGAGGCTCCGAGGAAGCCCCCAGGAGACCCCAAGAGGGCTTCAAGCGGCCTCCTCTTTTCTTTCCTCCTCCTCCTCCTCGTCCTCGTTGTCCATCTCCTCCCTCTCCTCTTCCCTGCTCTTCCTCTTTCAACTGTTTCACCAAGGGGTTACACGACGGCTGGGAGAACACATAGTCCAAGAGCTTGGCCAGACTTCGACCCAATGTTTGGCAACATTGGTATTTCCAGACGGCAGGCGGCGGAGGTGTTTTGCCGTAAGCGTCGTCGATCCGCCGTCCCTGATGCTTGCCACAAGGGCGCTGTCGTGCCAAATCTACTAGTTATTTCAGATGTGGCAATATGGCCAGTATGGCTTTACTATGGCCCAGATGGCTCCAAGATGGTCCCAGATGGCCTCAAGACGGTCCAGGAGGCCTCCGACACGACCCAAGAGGTCTCCAAAATGTCAAAAGAACCACAGGACTGCCCAAGAAGCGCCCAAGAGGGTCCCAACAAAAGCCAAAAAGGCCACAAGACGGCCCAACAGGTTCCTGATACTGCTCCCAGACGGCCTCAAAGACATTCGAGACGGCCCTCAAACGCTCAAAAGAGCCCCAAGACGGCCCAAAAAGGCTCCAACCCCAATACGGCCTCCGAAGGCGTCAGACGGGCCAAGAGAAAGCCACAGGACGGCCCGAAATGCTCCCAAGATGCCCCCAAAGGCCCCCCAAGAGACTTCAAGAGGCCCTAAAAATGCCCATCAGAGATCCCCAAGAAGCAACCAGGAGGCCCCAGGAGGGCCCCGCACGAGGCCTTTTCCGCCTCCTCCTCCTGTTACTTCGATTCCTTCGCCAACTGTTCCCCCAAGGGCTTCCACAACGCCTGGGGGAACACATCGTCCAAGAGCTTAGCCAGACTTCGGCTCAACGTTTGGCCGCATGAGCGTTCCCCATAAGCTGCGGGTGGCGCTGGTTCGCCGTAGATGTCTTCGATATCAACTGTCATGGCACGCGGTGTGCAACTGTAGACGGAAACAATTAGTGGACCCCCCCCCGCTCCCCCAAACTCAAGTTGGCACGCGCGGGGAAGACTTCGGTCGAAGTGCAGCTCGTTCAACCCACCGCCAACATTGATCATTGGGGGGGCGTTGACAGGTAAATGCGCCACGAGTGTTCGCTAATTTCTTTCGAGGCCTGAATTGAATACGCCCGCTGCAGCCGAATAGCCATGCCGTTGCTGCTCCTGCTCCTTCTGCTCCTACTCCTCCCCCTCTCCCGCCTCTTCCTCCTCCTCCTCCTCCGCCTCCTTTTCCTCCTCCTCCGCCTCCTCCTCCTCCTCCGGTCCCAAGCGGGGGCCTGGCACCATTCTCGTAGTGTCAGTGCCATATTTGCTCTGGGGCGCACCAGCAGGTTCCAAGGAAACGGTGATGCGGGAACGGGAAGGCGGCCGCCTCTTTCAGGACGAGGATGAGTTTGGCTCCCGCGCATCCTGGTCAATGCGGTCTGAACTGAACCTTGGCCCGCTGCCGTGGCGTCAACTGCAACAACAATCGTGCTTTTCCGGGACGGTTGGTGCCGTTTGGCACGTGAACCCCATAGGGCTTCGCGCCCACTCCCAAACGCGGATCCTTGGCGGGTTCGAGATCAGTTCACTCACCCAGTGTCATCGTGGACCCCATTTGCACGTGCCCGTCTTCTGTTACCCCAAGCTGGCCCTGCTGCTCGTTGAGCATGCGGCTTAAAATCGTAAGCAGGTGAACCGTGCCAGCACAGCCCCCGTAGAGTCGGGTGAACCATGGCTGCAGGGAACCGTCGGCGGGGCAGCGAGTCACCAGGCGACCAGCCCCCCTTATGCCCGGTGTCACCTCCTCGTCATTGCGGCATGACGCATGACCGCATGAGACATAAACATTGGTCCCAAACAATGGTCCTCCTCCTCCTACTCAAGGGCTCCCAACTTCGCGCTTCGCGCTCCGCGAAGCGCGAAGCGCGAATAACTTCGCGCCCTCGCGCCGCCCCCCCAAAGGGAGAATAGGAGGACGAGGAGGAGGGGGAGAAGGAACGAGGACCGCGAAGCGCGAAGCGCGAATAACTTCGCGCCCTCGAGGGAGCCCTTGAAACAATGGTCCTCCTCCTCCTACTTCCCCTTCTCTTCCCCTTCCTCCTCCTCACCTCCTCCTCCTGCCTTCTCTCCCTCCTCCTCCTCCTCCTCCTCCTCCTCGTCCCCCTCCCCGTCCCCGTCGGCCGTCGGCCGTCGGCCGCCGTCGGCCGTCGTCGTCGTCGGCCGTCGTCGTCGTCGTCGGCCGTCGTCGTCGTCGGCCGTCGTCGTCGTCGTCGTCGTCGTCGTCGTCGTCGTCGTCGTCGTCCCGTCCTGCCCCTCCTCCCTCCCCCGCCCCCTTTGCCCCTTCTCCCCCCCCCCTCCCCCCCACCCCCTGCCTCGCACGCCCCCCGCCCCTCCCCGCCCTCGCTTGCTTTCCCGAGCGGCGCTCTCCTCCGCGGCTCCCCCTCTGGGGCACCGCCTCCCCCGCAGCCTCGGCCGCGCCACGGGGGGGCGCCGGGCACCCGCGCGCGGGGGACCGATGGGTGCGGAGGTGCCAGGGCGCCCGCGGCCGAGGGGCAGCGCTCTCGTGAAGCGGCCTAAAGGGGGCATAAGCAACTCTACACAGGCTACAAGATTTCCAACGCACACACAACATACATGTGTATATATATATATATATATGTATATGTATGTATGTATGTATATATATATATATATACAAGACTGCAGCGGCGCTTCGCGCCATGCACCTTGGTCCTTGAAGTTTGGTATGCAGGCGGAATCGAAGGATGGTGAAGCCGACAATTGAGCGATAACTCCTGGTTGCCTTTTCCGGCATCGCCGCTATAATAATGTAATTCGTTATCTTCCCTCCATGTTTCGTTTTCCTTATGTTCGCCATACCCTGCGCATTCTCCCCATCCTCCTCAGCTCCTTTTTGCGGAGGCTCCTCCTCGGAAAGCCTCTAGGGGCCTCACAAAAGTTGCTTCAGGCTTTCTTCAGGCCTTCTGGAGGCCTCCTGGGCGTACTCTAGGGGCCTCCGGGGGCTTCCTCGGGCCACCCTGCCTCCAACCGCAGTCTCCCTGAACGACCGAATCACGATTTGGAATTCTTCGGAGGGTGTCTGTGGGCCATCTTGGGCCGCCATGGGGCTCTCTGAGGGCCATCTTGGACCCATGTTGTGCCGTTTTGGGGCTCTCTTGGACTGCCTGGAAGCCCTTCGCCTCCCAGGCGGCTTCGGACGCCTAGAAGACCGCCGTCTGGGAGCGTCGGGAAGCCGACAAGAGGAGAACCCTAAAATTCACCAAAAACCATAAGAAAATCAATGATTTTTGCCTCGGGGGGCCTTTTTGGGAGTGCTCTTGGAGGCCTCTTTGGGGCCGTCCTGGAGGCCTCTTGGGCCATCTTGAGGTGACGTCGGTCACTCTTGGAGCGCTCTTGTGCTGTCTTGGGGGTCTCTGGGACGTCTCCGATGACCCCCCTGATCGCCCTAGGTGTGCTGAGAAGGCTTGGCAAAACGCCCTGCGAGGCCCGGTGGCCGCTTCGAGGCCCGTCCGGATTGTCCCAAAGCCCCAGATCCCGGGAGTCCGGTTTTGGGGGGGGGGATGGGTTTTCCCCCCGCCCGGGCTTGTAAAAATATAGGAAGGGGAATATACATATATGTATATAGATCGTTATTTCAAACGTGTTCCCTGGATCTTCCACACCCCCTCCGCCTGGCCAGGCAGCCATCCCTCCGCGATCGCGCGCTCGGGCCTGCCTGCCCGGTTACCCAGCTCCGCCCACCGCGCCGCGCCGTGCGCTGCCGTCGCGACCCCGCAGGGCCCTCCCTGGAGCAGAGGGCAGCTCTCTGGCGCCCGGGTCGCGGCGCGTGTTCAGCGCGAGCGTGCCCGCGCCCCCCCGGGGTTTCTGGCCACAGTCGGGAACATTTTTTGCTTGGCGTGCCGCTCCCCTCCGCGGGGCGGGCGTCGGGGAAGAGCGGAAGAGCTCGGGGCGTGGACGCTTGGGAACTGCGGGGGTGGATGGCGTCCCGTGCCGAAGCGTGGCGGGCAAGGACTGGCGGAGCGACACGCTGAGCAAGAGTTCCAGACCGTGTGGCTTCGCTTCCCCCCCACACAACCTTCAAGTACGTGGTGGCGAGAAGGGAGGAGGTAGGAGGG
>CAUYUJ010013370.1:238082-260582 GCA_963575745.1 Prorocentrum cordatum
CCAGCCCTACAGGCGCGGTGAAACACTGGGCAGCACACGGGCTGTGCGTCGGCGCGGAAAGAAAGCAATTGCCACTCTGCCCACGTTCTGCACACCACTCCCTGTCGTTTCTGCTCGCTGCACCGATCCCACGGCCAGGAACTTTTCCTTAGCGTGCCGCGGCGGCGGCTCTGGCGACACGCTATGCCCTGCAGGCGGATCGCGTGTCGCTCCCCTCCGCTAGTCGAAGGCTGGGAAAAGCTCTCAGGACGTTGACGCCTGGGGACCGGGACGTGGTTCGCGTGTCGCGCCGAGGCGTGGTGGGCCAGCACTGGCGGAGCGACACGCTAACCAACAGTTCTCGGCCGCAGATTTGCCCAGCGATTCATGTCCTCCCCAACGCTGAGCTCCCCGTCTCTTCTCCGCGCAGATGCGTCGGTCATGATGTGGGAGCCTTCTGGTCACTACTGGCGGTCTGATGACCGCTCGTCGTCGTGCTGATGTGGGCGACAGTAGGAATAGTGCTGCTGTGAGGTCTGAACTCTGGCTCGAGCTCCTTCGGTCCACCCCCCTCCCCCCCCTCCCCCATCCACTCTCCTCGCACTCCGCCCCCACCTCGCGCGCACGCTAACATGGATTACGGATCCACGGATCGGGGACGGCACCCCCGAAACATGGCGCCAAGACCGTCTTGGTTGGCGACAGAGCGCGCCGCTTCTGTACGGAAACGGGGCCCGTCGCTAATCCCCGCGCCTTACTCCACGTCTGCGCCTGCTCGACGCACTCTCCTCGCACTCCGCCCCCATCTCAGCCCTTGCCCCCCCCCCTCCCCCCCAACTTCCTCCGTGCCCCCACGCAATTCACCCGCTCCGTGAATCGCCCTTCCTCCTGTCGCCCTCCCTCTGCTTCTTGTCCTTCCCATTCTTCCTCCTCTTCTGCTTCCTCCTTCCTGCTCTCGCCGCCCTCGCCCCGGTTTCTTATTCTTCTTCATCCTCCTCCTCCTCTTTTTTTTTTTTCTTTCCTCTCTCTCTCTCTCTCTCTCCTTCCTCTCCCTGCTTCTAGCCCCCCCCCCTTCCCCCTTACGCCCCTGTGTTCTTCCTTCTCGCCATGCCATCACCCTCCCCACTCTCACCTTAGAGGCCCGCCCCCCCGTCATCGCGCAATCGCGGAGCGGGGCTGTGAGTCGGCTCCCCGCTGGCCGAGGAGGCTTCCACGGGGGGGCCAGGGTCGATGACCGTGGCTGGGTCCGCGATGTGCGATATATATATATATATATATATATATATATATATATGTATATATACACATATATACATATATATACACATGTATATCTATGGATGTATACATACTAAAACCATCGCGTGCGCTCAAGTTCTAGCTGGGATCCTCGTAATCGTCACCGTCGCCATCCTCATCGCCAGCATCTTCATCGTCATCGTCATCGTCATCATCACCATCACCATCACCATCAACACCATCATCATCACCACCACTATCAGCAACACCATCGTCATCACCGTCGTCATCATCGCAATCGTCATCATCGTCATTATCGTCACCCGCATCACCATCATCATCGTCATCATCGTCATCGTCATCGTCATCGTCATCGTCATCATCATCATCATCATCATCATCATCATCATCATCATCATCATCATCATCGTCATCATCATCATCATCATCTTCATCTTCATCTTCATCTTCATCTTCATCGTCGTCGCTGTCGTCGTGGTCGTCGTCGTCGTCGTGGTCGTCGTCGTCGTCGTCGTGGTCGTGGTGGTGGTCGTCGTGTCGTCGTCGTCATCATCATCACCATCGTCATCGTCATCGCCATCATCGTCGTCGCCTTTGTCGTCGTCGTCGTCCTCGCCCTCAGCATCCCTCTCCAAGACCGAGCGTCTTGGTAACTGGGGTTGTGGACCTGAGGCCGCCATGCCTGGGTGATGGGCCAGTGGCCTGCTGGATGCCTGTTCCGATATGGGTGGTGGAAGTTTTTCGGAGGCCTCTTGGAGAGCTCTAGGGGGGCTCTTGGGTACTTCGTGGTTGCCTCTTGAGGCCCCTTGGGAGTCTCCTGGGGGCCTCTTGGAAGCCTCTTGGGGCTTCCTGGGGGCCTGACCGCAGGGGGCTTCCCTAGGGGCCCCTTGGGGGCCTATCGGGGCTTCCGGGGGACCTCTTGGGAGCCTCACGGGGCTTCTTGGGAGCCTCTTGATGGCCTCCGGGGGCGTCCTAGGAGCCTCTCAGGCCGGAGACCTTGAAATGTCGCGCTCTTCGGGCTCTCTTGGGTCGCTCTTGGGGCTCTCTTGGGGCGCTCTCGAGGCCCTCTTGAATTATCTGGGGAGCCTCCTGGGCCGTCTCTGGGCTTTCTTGGGAGCCTCTTCGGCCGTCTCGGAGCGATCTGAAGGGCCTCTGACGCCGTCCAGGACCGTGGGGAGGCGGAACATGCGAGAGCGCAAAAATGCTTAAAAAACCAACGGAAAATTTATGATTTTCGGCTTCTGGGGCCCTGGAGGCGCTCTTGGAGCGTTTTGGCGGCGTCATCGGCCGTCCTAAAGCCATCTTCGGCGTGTCCGGGGCCTCTTGGGGCTCTTGGCAATTGGTGTGTCGTGGCGTGTTTGGGAGCGGGCCCGGGCAGTCCTGGGAGCACTGGGATCCCCCCAATGCACCCATGGGGAGGTACGGCACCAGCCTGGGCCCCCCCCCCCCCTGGGTTACTCCGAGAGAGAGAGAGAGAGAGAGAGAGAGAGAGAGAGAGAGAAGAGAGAGATCTCTCTCTCTCTCTCTCTCTCTCTATATATATATATATATATATATATTCCTCTTCCTATATTTTTACAAGCCCGGGCGGGGGGAAAACCCGTCCCCCCCCCCCCAAAACCGGACTCCCGGGATCTGGGGCTTTGGGAACCTCCAGACGGGCCTCGAAGCGGCCCCGGGGCCTCGCAGGGCGTTTTGCCAAGCCTTCCCAGCACACCTAGGGCGATCAGGGCGGTCATCGGAGACGTCCCAGAGACCCCCAAGACAGCACAAGAGCGCTCCAAGAGTGGTCGACGTGACCTCAAGATGGCCCAAGAGGCCTCCAGGACGGCCCCAAAGAGCCCTCCAAGAGCACTCCCAAGAAGGCCCCCCGAGGCAAAAACCATTGATTATCTATTGGTTTTTGGTGAAGTCTGCGGTTCTCCTCTATTCGGCTTCCCGACGCTCCAAGACTGCGATCTTCTGGGCGTTCGAAGCCGCCTGGGGGGCTCCAAAATCGCCCCACAACCATCCGAAAGAGCTTCCAGGCAGTCCAAGAGAGCCCCAAAACGGCACAACACGGGTCCAAGATGGCCCTCAGAGAGCCCCATGGCGGCCCAAAATGGCCCAAATACACCCTCCGAAGCATTCCGAATCGTGACCCGGTCGTTCAGGGAGACCGCGGTTGGAGGCAGGGTGGCCCGAGGAAGCCCCCGGAGGCCCCCAGAATACGCCCAGGAGGCCTCCATCAGGCCGTAAGAAAGCCTGAAACAATTTTTGTGAGGCCCCCAGAGGCTCTCCAAGGAGGAGCCTCCGCAAAAAAGAGCTGCGGAGGATGGGGAGTGAGCGCAGGGTATGGCGAAAATAAGGAAACAGAAACATGGGGAAAGGATAACGAAAAACATTATTATAGCGGCGATGCCGGAAAATGCAACAAGGAATTATCGCTAAATTGTCGGCTTGACCTTCCTGCTATTTCGCCGGCATGCCAAACTTCAAGGACCAAGGTGCATGGCGCGAAGCGCCACTGCAGGCTTGTATATATATATATATATATATACACATGGGGAAAAAGCAGCAGCATGGCCCGTGGGATCTGTTTGTCGTGCACCTGTGACATGCATCTTGGGAGCCCTTCGGGGGCTTCTGGCGGCGTCTTGGGGGCCTCCGGGGCGCTTCTTGGAGTCTCCTAAAGGCTTTTTGGGGCCGAAGGCCCGAAAGGTCCGTTCGGATTCCCTGTCTGGGCCCCTTCTTAGAGCCGTCTTGGGGCTATCTTGGACCGTCGTGGAGGCCTCTTGGGCTGCTTGGGTCCCTCTCGGGCTGTCTTGGGGCCGTCTTGGGAGTCTCTTGGGCCGTCTTTGGGCGATCTCGGGAGCCTCTTCGGCTATCTTGGAGCGTCGGGGAGCCGAAAGGGTGAGAACCACAACAAATCCTCAAAAACAATAGAAAAACAACTTTTTTTCCCTCTTGTGGCCCTCTTGAAAAGGCCTCTTGGAGGCCTCTTGGGGCGTCTTGGAAGCCTCCTGGGCCGTCTAGGGGCTATCTTGAGCATCTTGGACCGATCTTGTGGCGTCTCGGAGCCGTCATGGACATCTTGGGTGCTTCCTGGGGCCGTCTTCGAGGCCTCGCCTCCTGGGCCGTCTGGAGGCCCCCTGGAGGCGCCAGGGCGGGGGTATTGAACAAAGGGGGCCCGATGGTTTCGAGATGGGTGGGCCCCCCCGGCTGGGGACCTGGTATTCATCCATATTGGGTATGTACACATCGACGATAGATCAGCGATGGGCCCCCCCAAACATGGAAACTTCGAGCTCCTGGGCAACGTGCAGCACCCAAGCCCCGCTCGGCGAAGACAGGGCCTCTGCAGGCTTTCGGGTCTCCGCTCCCCCCCCCTGGGCCGAAGGCCACCCCGCTCGTCGCCCCTGCAGATCGCCCGCCCGCAGGATCCTCAGGCGTGTCAGCGCGCCTCTCTCCGCCCCCTCCTCCTCGTCACCTCCTCCCTCCTCCTCTCCCCCCCCCCTCCCTCCTGGCCCTCCTGCCCTCCCCCCCCTCTTCCCTTCCGTTCCACCTCCCCATCCCCTCTCCTCCCTCCCCCCTCCCCCTCCCTCAGTTTCTCCTCCCTCCTCCCCCCCCCCCTCCCTCCTCCCCTTCCTTCTATCCCTCCCATCCCATCCCCCCCCCTCCCTTCTCCCTGGACCGCCGACGCCGCGACTCTTCCGCGGCGTCAGCCCCTCGGAGCTCTCGCCCGCTGCCCCAATTACAGTGAGGGCATTTGATAAGGAACCATTGGACACGCTACTGCTTCGACTTCAAAGCATTCTAAGCCAGGAAGAGGAACTCAACTCCAAGCGTTCTGTGAAACAGTCGTCCAGGTCCGGATCTACGAACATTCTACGAACAAAGAAAAAAGCTCTCAGAAAACGCCCAGGGTCCGGTCCAGACTCTTCCTTTTCTCGAGCGGAATCTGGAGTCCATGAAAGCTGATGTCTTTTTCCTAAGACTTCTCATGGGTGTGAGGAATCCAGGGCCTGGAAGCCAGAGGAACTCCAGTCGTGGATCGGCCATGGAAATCACCGCCGCCCGTATCGCATGAAGATTCCTCCAAGATCTGAAGCCTCCTGGGCACACTCCTCAACGGACGTCCCCACCGTCGGGACCAGACACCTTCGCGGCGGGCACTCTTTCTGCTGATGGCCCTCGGCGCCCGGCCGGGAACACCGCCGCCGAGGGGCGACACACCATGAGAAGATGCCAACCGTGGTATCTTCGCAACCTCTGGAGGTCATGGGCACCTGTCCTTGAGCAAGGACCGACCGTCCCGGCATTCCTATAGGCCTACCAAGAAGTGTTCTAAGAACCCAAACAGGTTCTAATTACGAAAACAATCTTCTTAGAACATAAACCCGATGTGTAAAGACTCACAGCCAGAAACGTTCTAAGAACATTTCGTCGAAACCACTTAAGGTTCTTAGAACATTCTTGGAGGGGCCTATAGGCGAGACAGGACGCTTCGCCACTGCTTGATGTTCATCCCCCCCTCGCACCGTGCACACATAGCGACGGACAACTTTTCCTCATTTTTCGGCTTCCGGGAATCCTTGCTGGGCCTTGGGACCCTCAAACAGGGACTCGGCCGTCCCTGGGAAGGGGTCCAGCGTCGAGACCTCTGGGGGGCCACGCTATGAGAGACTCACAACGTCGGGGGCCGCATTCGGTTCTCCCTCCAAACCGGCCTCCGGACCTGCCCCAGAGTGCGCTGCGACCAGCACTGCAAGGCGCATCAAGTCGTGGCGGCGAGGGCGCCCGTGGAGGTACAGATAGAACCGGAAACCGGTAGAATATCCCTACAGTGGAGGCCAGTCCACAAGAAACCTTCCACAAGGAACCCAACCCTAAGACCCTACGATGTCCATTGATTTTTGGTGTGGGAACGTCACGATCTCCACAGCAAAACCATCGAAACCCAAGAAACCCAGGGCACCCTGGAGGCGAGCAGGGTGTTTCTTGGCATGGGCCCCCACGTGTACCTCCGCCGCAGACACTCGAAATCGCGTGGCTTTGATTACGACCCGCTCCCAGGTACCTGCTTTGCCTCACGGATCGTTCTCTCGATTGTCCTGGTTCCCCCATCACATCTCCCGGACACCGAAAGTTGGGCACACGACGGAAGCAACATCGAGACACATTCGGACCGATATCGGAAATCTCTGAGAATCGGCGGGCTTGGAGGATGCATCGGGCGCCGCGACCGTTTCAGAGCGTTCCGGAACGGATCTATCTCGATTCTAGGCCCGTCCGATGCTTTGCCTCGCGGATCGTTTTCTCGATTTTCCTGGCTCCGCCAACACATCTACTGGACACGCCAACACATCTACTGGACACCGAAGGTTGGGAAATCTGCAGGCATTGAAGACCCTACGACGTCGGATGTCTGGACCCCTGTCCTAGACCTCCAAACCCCCTCAGCGAGGCCAATTTCCCATCCCGGGTCTTCAAAGGGGCTAAGGGAGGCACAATCGAATCGGTGCAAATTCGGGGATTTTTGCTCTACTGCCAGATCTCCTGGATTCTCCTCTTCCCCTCCGGTTCCCGCACCTCCCCACGTTTCCACGGAGGTCGACGTTTTGTGTGCGCTCGTGACGATCTTCCCTTCTGGAAGGTGGCGAGCCGCCTCCGGCGCGGCTTTTTCGAGCCGTCGGCGGTCTGGCGGGTTGGCGTGCTGAGGCAAGGATCCTGGTGGAAACGGGTCCTGGCCCCCAGACCTTCTCCCGGGGCCCGGGGCAGGTTCCCTGACCTTCCAGAGTGCTAAACAACAGCGTTCCAGAGCTGTAGGCCTGTCTGGACCGCCTCAAACCTCGACGGGAGTTTGGACGTCGCCGTCCTGGTGCTATTTTTCAGCCCTCCTGGGAGGTCTGGCTTCTTCGTCCCGGGCCGTTGTCTGGCGGCCCCTGGGCCCAGGGAGGGCCCACGGGCGCCAGAAGACGGCGACAAGCCCCCCGGGGCTCGTGGACCCGTTGCTGTCAGGACCCCTCCTTTCCATGCTGATGCAGGCCCTCTGCACTTGTGGGATCCCAAGCCCAGATAGCGGAGCGCCAGACGGGCGCGCAAAGGCCTCCCGAAGGAGTTTTGGAAGCCCCTGGAAGGAGCTTCCGAAGGAGCTTCTGGAGAGCGGCCGGGCATGCGCACTGGGAAACGCTTAGAAAAGGCTTCTCGGGACATATTAATAGCTCACAGGAGGCGCAGCGGGGATTCCTGTGGGAAGCCGGAGCGAGCTCCGGGGCTACCCTTCGGCTCCGGCTTCTTAATCTGAAACCCTCTTAGCTCTCAGGGAGCTATCTGGGAATGACTTTTTTACTATACTCAGCGCTGGTGTACAGTGCTCAGTGTGCTGCTAGCGCGGCCCTATTTGGGACCTCTGAGGCAAATGGCTGCGGAGGTAAAAGAGCGTCGCTGCAAACCCGTCTCTCCCGCCTGTGCTGAACCGTGTATGCAGCTATCTTGCCAGAGACGGAATCCATACCGATCTCCACATGGGCGACGATCAAAAACGGGTCGTACGCGAAATTACGTAGCGACCTTACGCGGTGGCTCACGCGGGCCGCCGGCGCGGCACGCTACGTTGGAAACGAGGGCGCTCACGCGCGACCTCACGCGAGCAGCTTGCGCGCCAATGTCGGCGCAATCGAAGCCGTTTTTTTGTCGCTCATGTGATGCTCGAACTTCACCGTCACTGGGCACCCCTCCCGCCAGGTTGGGCCAAGTCGGCGGCCGTGCCCGGGGGGCGCGCCCCCTAGCGGCAGATCCTGAGGTCCAGATCTACCCCAGCGGCGTGAAGGGCGCGGCGCCCGGCAGAGGCCTCAGGCTCGCGCCATGGAAGTCGCGGGTGGTGGACTCCCCCTCGACCTCTGTCGGGGCTGACGCGCGCCCTACAGCAGGTGCTCAGATGATCTAGAAAACGCAGGGGGCGTGGTGTTTTCTCGTTTGCAAAGTCGACGTCGTTCTTTCCGTCTTGGGGGCCGTGCTTCGGCCCGTGGCCCGCCTGCTCTCTCTCTCTCTCTCTCTCTCTCTTTCCGCTCCCAGTACGTGTTTCATACGTTTGTAAGTATCACCATGCCGCCTGCCTGACATCCGCAATCCAAAGTGCCGTTTTTCTTACAACGCTTTGGTCGGGCCAGGAGCGAAACATCGAACACGGAAACAAAACACGTCTCAGAGCAGGCGCATGCGATAGGAGGACCCGCTTGGCCGCCCTGTGGGGAGCTGCCATCGCAGAGGCGCCCAGACAGGCTGCCCCCAGAGGCGGGCTCCCCCCTGCGATTGTTCGCCCTGGCATATCCCAGAAGGGGCTTCATGGCCCAACCAAGTCCCCCAGAGGCCCCCACAGGCATCCATGGGGGGCGCCCAGGATACCCCAAGCTGTTCACGGAGCGTTGCAGGGGGAGGGATCGCGCACAGGGGTGGGGCAGAACGGGCCGTCGGGAGGGGTGGCGTGGTGTGTGTGTGTGTGTGTGTGTGTGTGTGTATGTGTGTGTGCGTGTGTGTGTGTGTGTGTGTGTGTGTGTGTGTGTGTGTGCGTGCGTGCGTGCGTGCGTGCGTGCGTGCGTGCGTGCGTGCGTGTGTGTGTGTGTGTGTGTGTGTGGAGTGGGGCGCAGCGAAGGCTCCGCAAGGGGGAGCGGGGGCCTCGACACGTTGCGCGCAGACGAGCCCCAGACGTGGGCCTGGCCCAGCCTCCACGGGGGGAAACCGGGGGGCGGTCTGGGCACCCACGCTCCACCTCGGGCAGCAGCCCCGAGGCGCTTCGCCCAGGGGCGGGGGGCCGAGACCGCCGTGGGCACGGGGGGGGCCCGTGGAGGCCAGCCTGGGCCGCCTCCTGGGGCTGCCCTCGCGCAGCCCGCAGCTTCGCCAGCCCCGCTCCTGCAAGGCTTCGGGGGCTCTCGCAGGCGCCCGGGGCATTCGGGACGTTTGCCCGCATTCTTTCCTGACTGTTCGAACCACTTTTTGGACCCACGGGCTGTCTCTCAGCATCTGCTGCTCTCTCCAGGACGCCATAATCGTGCAGTGGCCGAAAGGCTGGACGGCCAACTGTATTGAGCCTGGGCCCCCAGAGGCACGTCTCGGGTTTCGGGGTCAACAGTCGAAGAGATGTAAGACTCGGGTTCGGGGCACTCGGGTTGGCCTGACGGGGCCATCATAACAATGACGAGACCCAATCTGAAACTTGACGCGAGCCCCCGCTGCAGATAATCCAACGAACACCGAGCCGTCCAAATCCAGGATGCGCTCGTCAAGAAGCGTCGGCAAGCTCGAGTTCAGGCACACTCGAGTCTTGCATCTCCCCGATCCAAGAGAGAGAGAGAGAGAGAGAGAGAGATGAGCATTGTTTAACCGATCCCCATCCCCAGCGGCGTGGCCTGGGCCCCACTGGCCGATTTAGCCCCCCGGATGGGGACATAGGCCGTTCCCTTCGGGCTTCGAAGGGTGTATCCCCAACTGGGGTGGTAATTGGGTGGGGGCCTCGATCGGCGGTGGACAAACCTCCCTTTAGTAAACTACCCTCTAGGGGAAACGGCCGAGGACCGAAACCGACTGAGTCGGACCCGCAAACATGACGGCCGCGACGCCCTCTCGCGGACCGAGAACGGCCAATTTGCTGATCGACGTGTCAGGGTAGGAGGTCTATCAACCTCCGACTCGAAGGGGACGAGGATGGGGATGGAAGCTCGGTTTAACGATACGAAAGAGAGAGAGAGAGAGAGAGAGAGCCCGCGGATCGGAACCCGAACGAGCGTTGGGGGCCATCAGCTCGCGAGCTCTCCGCGCACCGGGGGGAAGCCCACGAAGGGGACTGGGGCGGAAACTTCGGTGGGGCCTCGAAGGGGCTCGGGATGGGGACGGGGGCTCGGTCTCGCGAGGCCGAGAGCCCGCGGATGGGAACCCGCACGCGTGTCGGGGTCGCCAGCCCGCGAGCGCTCCGCGCACCCGGCGGGGAAGCTGGACCGCCGGAGGCCTGGGCGCCTACTCTGCCCACTCCCCGTGTGCCGTCGAGACTGTGGGGCCTCCCCACGGCGCGGGCTAGACACCCGAGACGAGAGCGTTGCGCTCCTCGCAAGGTATAACTACTCGCAAGCGGCCCGGATCCCCCGCGGGGGGCCTACGACAAATTACATCAAGGCAGACACGTGCTTTTCCGGACGTTTGCGAAGTAGGCACTCTGCGAGTAGTGGAACGCGCTCGGTGACACCCCCAGGATGAAGTCGGGCACGTCCCTCTACAGGAGGAGTATTCAAAAAAAGTCAAACAATCGTCTGGGGACGATTTTTGGAGAATTCTTGAGCATGTTGTGGGCATATTTGAACATGATTTAAATTTCTGTCCTCCAAAATCCGCCTGTATGGGGGACATGCCCGACCTAACCCCAGGACAGCACAGCCTCTGTCTTTCGCAGCCGTCAGAAGAGCGCCCCGGAGCCCGATGGCACCCCTCCGAGGTGGGGTCCGAGCAGATGGGGTCGGAAGATTGCACCGCATCGCCGATGCGCCGGCGATGCATCGGCGATATCGATGCATCGGCGACGCCGGTGTTACATTGGCGCCATCGGCGTGGAGAAAATCGGGCTCCACATCGAGCCGCATCGCCGGCGATCCTTCGACACCATCTACTCGGACCTCATCTGGGAGGCCCAGAACTCGCCGGAGGCCCGAGCTGTGAGGCAAAAGGCCAACCTTGACTTCTTGCTCGTGGCGCCTGTCGGTCTGGGGCTCCCCTTACCCGTCGGTCGGAAGAAGTGGGTAGAAGCATGAAGTAGGAAGGCGTTGGAAGTAGATTGGGCTTCCACCCGCCCCTCTAAAGTGGAGGGAAGAGGGGAAACCACTCGACTGTTGAAGTAGGAAGGCGCCTGAACTAGATTGGGATCTGGGAATCCAAGAATACCTACTTTCAATGACTGGCGTGTACCCCTCCCTCACCCTCTGCTCCTCGTCCTAGAGCCGCGCGCTCTCCCCAGACATCCGACCATGAGCTTCCGTCAGTCCGCGGCCCCTGGAGGTCCCGACCCCCTTCCCCGAGGCCAATTCCTCGCGACCCTTGGCCCGCTTTTGACGGCCCCAGGGCCCGGCCACCGGCCCGGGGGGGGGCCGAAATCGAAAAGGCGAGAAAACACCGCTTCTGATGGCCCCAGGGTCCGAACAAACTTTTTGGGGCCCCTGGGGTTCTGTTGCTCCCGTCGTACTTGAGGACCACATCCCAGAAATAGTTTCGAGCACCCAGAAAAGTGTCGAAACAGTGTCGAACGAGTGTCGCCTCCCAGGGCCCGACACGTGAAAACCCTCAAAGTTTGATGCTTTCTTGGTACTCGCAATTCTTTCCGGTGGTCAAGGCTAAAGTAGGTTGGAACATCATAACCCTGGGACCATCAAAGCGTTTTTTTTTTTTTTTTTTTTTTTTGTGAAAAAGGCGGATAGGAAAGCTCAGTCGGATCGGAAGGGTTGCCGGTTCGACTTGATCGGAGTCGGACCGGATCCATCGGATCGGCATGGGTCCCGAAAAACGGCCCCGGGAGCCGAAATCGAGAAACGCGCGACTGGACTCCCTGCCCGCGCCGCGGGGCAGCGCCGACGGGCCGCCGCCCGCTGGCCGAACCGCGCCTGGCCAGGCAGGTGCAGCACCCGGCCGCGAGAGGGAGGGGTCGAGGCGCCACCCGTCGTTGGCGGGGCGGCCGCTGGCGGTGTGCAGCGTGACGCGCGGACCGCGGTCGGAGTCTCACGAGCCTGCTGCGGCGCGGAAGTGTTTGTGCCCGTCGCTGGTGCGGTGGCGGGCTCCTTTTGCTCGGCGTGCCGCGGGCGAGGCCCCTGCGATTTGCCGTGCCATGCAGGCCGATAGCGTGTCGCCCTGTTTCGTGGGGCGCGGAGGCCCGAGGCTTCGGGGCGTGCGCAGCGTGCGTGCGCCGAAGCCGTCGTCACGGCGAGGCTGTCGTCACGGCGATGTGTGGGCACGGCGAACCTGCACGCGGTGGCCAAGACGCCCGAACGTGCGGCATCGCCTCTCCGCCTGCACACCGACTGGCAGCCAGCGGCCGACCGCGCCCTCACAAGCAGGGGCGCTGCGCACGAGCTCGGCGCGGCCGACTGCGCGAGCGCGTGGCGACGGAACTCCGCTTCGGCCCGCTGGGCCTCCAGACGCCACCACGGCGATGGCGCACAGGAGCGCTGCGCAACGAGAGCGGCTCGTGGCACTGGCCAAGCCCACGGCGAGAGAGAGCCTCGCTTCGCGCAGAGCCAACGTGCAGGGCGCGCCCCGCAGCTCGCCCCTGAGGCGAAGCTCGCCGCACGTGCGCTCGCCGACCGCTCGACGGCGTGGCTTTCCGCTGCTCGCCCGAGGCCGCCTGCGCGCCCCTCGCCTGTCGACTCTCGACGGTCGGGCCTCCTCCTCCTTCCTCCTCCGCGGCCGCTCTCTGCTCTTCAGCTCGCCCGGCGGACTCGACCTTGCGCGCCTGCGCCCGCTGGCGCTGCCACTTAAACAGCATGCTTACCGACCGCTCGGCGGTGGCCCGACCTGCGGTTGGTGCTGCGGCTACACGCAAGAGTGACCCTGGGTAAGAGTGACCTTTGGTGCGCGGCTTTCTGGGGACCGCGGGGGTACCAAACACAAGCGCGCAAGACGCTACTATCGCATCGCGTTCGGCGATAGGGGGACCCAGTAGGCCCGCACCAAATGTCATTCCAGCGAAGGGTCACTCTCACGTGAGGTCGAGGTGCCGCGGCAATCCGAGCTGGCGCGGTGCCAGGCACCAGCAGCAGGGCCCCTGCCTGGCCGCACGCCCAGCGGCTGGGAGTGCGGCCGGCGTGCGCGGCATGTGGCGCGCGCCCCGCAGGCGGCCGCTGGCGAGGCGGCACGCTCTGGGCACGAGGGAGAGGGGGCCCCTGGGGGTTGCCCCCCGGGGGCAGCTTCCTGCTCCAACAACCTTCTTGATGGCCCTGGAGCCCTGACGGGCTCAGGAGGAGGAGGAGGAGGAGGAGGAGGAGGAGGAGGAGGAGGAGGAGGAGGAAGAGGAGGGAGGAGGAGGAGGAGGCCATTTTTTGGGGTCATTTTTCTGTTCGGCCCCCTGGCGCCCTGCCCGCGGACAAAACCAGGCGCCGTCGAAGCGGCGGTCACGCCGCGCCGCCGTCGCCGAAGGGCGACTCCCAGCCTGCCGCCGCGCGCGCCCGCGCCCAGCGTGCCGCGGCGGCGGGCGAGGCGAAGCCGTGGAGCGCGGCCGCCTGCCAGGCGTCCGCCACGGCGGGCCGCAGCCCCCAGCGCGGCGGCCGCCCAGCCCCAGCGCGGGCCCCAGCGCCGCCCGCCGCGCCAGCGCCGCCGTGGAGCACCGCCGCGAGCCGCGCCTGCTCCTCCTCCGTGGGCGCCTGCGGGGCCAGGAGCCGAGCCTTGCTCTTCGGCTCCTGCAGGCGCATCAGGGGCCGCCTCGCATCCGCCGCCCGCTCGCCAGGGGCAGGCCGCCCCTTGCAGCTGCCCAGCAGGCCAGTCCCTGCAGGAGGGGACCTCTTCCAGAAGCGGCAGCCGCACTTCGGGCACCAGGCCATGGCCCCGTCGCCGTTCTCGAGGCGCGAGACGACGATGCAGTGCCCGCGCACCTCCCGCGCCGCGCCTGCTCCAGCCACAGCTGCCTGCAGCTCGGGGGCAGCCGCAGCTGCATCCACGAGCTCGACGGCGGCGGCCCCTGCGGCGGCGGCGGGCGGCTGGCCGAGCTCCGCGCCCGCGGCGGCCCCAGCAGCAGCAGCAGGCGCCTGGCCGTGCTCGAGCTCGGCCTCGAGCGCCGACGCAGCCACCTCCGCGTCGGCCAGCTCCGCCGCGTCCAGCGCCGCCTGCGGGATGTCGTAGACGAGGTCGGCCGTGCCCACCACCCCGTCGGAATCCAGCTTCTCGTGGTCCACCATGGTGGCGGCCAGCTCGCCGACCCAGCGCCCTAGCTCCTCCACACGCCAGGCGCGCGCCTGGAGGAACCAGACCAGCTCCTCGTCGATCGGCCACAGGGCGGCGCCTCTCTTGGCCCACATGTCAGCTGCCCTGTTGCCTTTGATCATGAGCTCCTCCTCCCAGGAGGACGCCGCGGCGAGCGCCCTGTGCGCCTTGACCTTGCGCACTGTGGCCGACGGGCCAGGCCCTGCCCACCACTCCTGTCACAGGTGGCGGCGCGCCTGCAGCGGCGCGAGGGCCTTGCCCCGCGAGAGCGCCAGGCCGACCGTGCCCGCGCAGTCGCAGAGGACCTCGAGGCCCGAGCCGTCGTCCGACGGCTGCCAGAACTGGGCCAGCATGTGGAACGCGTAGTCCTCGCCGTCCCTGGCCTCCTGCTCGGGTCCGTACATCCGAGGGACGATGCCGTGCATCCCGCCGATGACCTCCCCGCTGAAACCGATCTGCACCACCGCCCAGCCAGCGCGGCGGGCCCCTCGCAGCGCAGGGAACCTGGCGCTGCCGTCCACGTATACCCTGCCCGCGAACTTCGAGCCAGGCGGCGCGCCGAACCAGCGCGGGGCCGCGAGCGCAGCGTCTGCCGCCGCGGGGAAGGCTAAGGCAGGGTCGGGGCAGAGCGCACGCGCGAAGAGCTCCGCCGCGGCGCCCCCACGCTGCGCCACCAGCCGTGCCCCCTCCAGCAGCTCAGGCGAGCACGCGTCCCGCCGCAGCGGCTGCCAGGCGTCGCACTCGAAGGCCCTGTGCCACAGCGTGCCACGACCTCCACAAAGGCGGCAGAGGCCGTCGCGCGCCTTGCCCTCCTTCCAGAGGCGCTCCTGCGGCCAGTGGGGGCCGCCGAGGACCGCCACGAGCGCGCGCCTGTGGCGGGCCTGCCAAAGCGGCGGCGGCGGCGCGGGCCCCTGGCAGCCTGCGCCATGGGCGGCCTCGGCGGAGGCCTGCTCCTCGGGGCGGCGGCTCGCGTGAAGGAGGCGCTTCAGCCCCTTCCAGTTCACAGGCCATGCCCAGGCGCCAGGCCCGCGCAGCCGCTGCAGCGCGAGCACATCCGAGGCCAGCAGCGCCGACGTGCGCACCACCTGCACCAGCATGCCTGGTGAGTAGAACTCCAACGAGAAGACCCGCGCCTGACGATCGACGGCGGCATTGTAGGCCGCCATCTCGCACCCGACCCGCCTCAGCGCCAGCACACGCGCCTGTGCAGGGTCGCGGCACTGCCCCCAGGGGCGGCGAAGGTCCAGCAGGCCTTGCGCCCCGAGCCAGCACTCCTGCACCACCGCGGCGCTGGGCAGGCCCGTCTCCAGCGTCATGCCCCAGGGGCGCGCCACCTCCACCGCGTGCACCACGAAGGGGTCGCGGTAGGCGGCGCCGTGCTGCGCCCGCAGCCGCAGGCCAACGCTGGCGCCCATGGGCAGCCTGCCCTCCGCGCGCATGGCGGCGACCCGCAGGCCGTGCAGCTTCCCGCGGGCGAGGCCCGTCACCGCGGAGCCCCAGACGGCGGTGGCTGCGGGCCCCCCCTCTGGATGTGGCCCACCTGCGCACCGGCACTGCGCAGCAGGCGCGCCCGCGCACTGACCGCCGCCGCGCGGCCGAGCCGCGCGTCCTGCTCGCCCGCGCGCCTCCAGCGCCCGTCGGTGGCGTCGCCGCCAAGGCAGCGGGCGCCTGTCCAGCGGGCCAGCGGCCCATGCGCCCAGCAGCCGTCCAGCGCGTCGCCCAGGTCCTCGCTGTTCACCAGGTAGCCCGTGTTCGCCTCCGAGATGACCAGCCCCTTGGCGACCAGGCCCTCTATGAGGGCAGCCATGGCCCTGGGTAGCTGCTGCACCGCCTGAGCCTCGCCGCCGACCGCCTGCAGCAACGCGTCGTCAACGACGTTCTGCAGGCGAACCACAGGGTTCTCGCGCGCAATCTTCACGAAGAGGGCGTGCACCAGCAGCTTGGCCAGCCCGACCGCCCCGCTGCATCCCGCCACAATGGCGCCGTTCGCCTCGAACGGCTTGGAGACCGAGCCGCACCGCGACACGCGACGCTGCGTGCAGTACGACACGCAGTAGCACCGCAGCAGCGCGAGCGGGAAGCCCGCGGCGACCGCCTGCACGCGCAGCTCCTCATGGCTGACGTGCTCGTAGAACTTCGCCAGGTCGGTGACTCCTGTGGCCGCCGAGAGGCCCCTGCTGCGAGCAAAGGCCGCCAGGAGGTTGTGCACCACCCCCGCGCGCTCGCACGGGCACTCCGACGTGCCCCAGAAGGCAGGGTTCTGCAACGAGGCCTCCTAGCGGGCCACCAGCGGCTGCCGCATCCTGCTCCAGACCCTCAACCAGATGGCCGTGAGGCCGATCGGCCGCTGGCCTCCAGTAGCCTTCGGGATGAACACCACGATCAGCTGCCACAGCGCCTCCCGCGTGGGCCCCCGCTCCCAGGCCATGAGGAGCTCCAGGAAGCGCTGCCTGTAGGGCCGCGGGAGGCGCAGCAGCTGCTTCGGGTGGAGCCTATCCCACCCAAGGCCGCACCCCTCGCGGTAGGTGCCCAGGACCCGCTCCAGGTCCTCGAGCTCCAGCGGCGGCAGCACCGACTCCTGGATGTCCCAGTCCTCGGGCGCCACCTCGCCAGCGCGCGACGGCTTGATCCAGAGAGGCTGCCACGCCTTCAGCAGCGCAGCCACTGCGGCCTCGCCCGCTACAGGCATGCGCGGGCCGCCGTCACCGTCTGCGCCCGCGTGCACCACCGTGGGCAGCACCGTGACCTGCTTGATGAAGCAGTAGGCCGCCGAGCCGCCCCTCTCGGTGGCCGCAGCCTGGGCCCAGGCGCCCTCTGCTGCTTGTCCTGCATCCAGCGCCGCCTCGCCTCCTCCTGGACGAACTGCACCGTCAGCTTGCACGATGAGGAGCTGAGCAGGCCCACCACGCGGGCGACCGACAGCCCTGCGAGCGGGCCTTCCTCTGGCCACTCGAGCTCGAACGCCTGCAGCACCTGGCGCTGCTTGCGCAGCGGCGCCGTGCAGCGACCTCCTGGCGCCGCCTCCTGCAGCGCGCGCCAGCGGGAGCACGCCGCCGCGAACGACATCCAGCGCTTGCAAGCAGCGCCGACACTCCTCTTGAGGTCCTGCTTCCAGGCCACCTCCATCTTGACCCTCTGCGTGCGCAGCCCGCCTGCGCGCCCTTTCCAGCGGCTGGGCGGCACGATCTCGTGGAGGTCGATCAGGTAGGCCTCCACCGCCTCGAACCACTCCTGGCAGCCAACCTTGAGCGACCTGGCAGCGAACCACTCCGGACCCCTCCCCGCCGCGGCGCTGGGCGGGGCGCGCACGGCACGAAGACGGCCCAGATCTCCGAAGGCATGGCTTATTCGCTCCCCGTGGTTTGCCACGAGGTCGGCCTCCTCCTCCGCCTGCTCCTCCTCTTTCCTCTTTCCTCCTTCCTCCCTCCTCCTCCTCCTCCTCCTTCCTCCTCCTCCTCCTCCTCCTCCTCCTCCTCCTCAACGACGTCTGTTAACCAAACTGGCAAAGGCGGTCCCTTCCATTCTTCCGCGCACCTCGACTGCGGCTTCGGCTTCGGCTAGCTCGCCCGAGTCAGTTTTCCGCCCGCATGGGGCGCCTCCCTCCCTCCTCCTCCTCCTCGTCCTCGCGATCCTCCTCCTCCTCGCGATCCTCCTCCTCCTCCTCCTCCTCCTCCTCCTCCTCCTCCTCCTCCTTCCCCTCGTGCTCTTCTTCCTCCTCCTCGTTTTTCTGGTCGTCCTATTCCTGGCGGCCTGGACGAGGTAGCGGCAGGTCATCGGGTTGAAGGCCACGACCTCTGGGGGACGGCTCGGCCCGACTGCGCCTGTGCGCGCAGCTGGATCAGCAGACGAGCTGCGCCTGTCCTGTGGATCCGGCGGCGGGCGCGAGGAGATCGCAGCATCCCAGCAGTTCACGGCCAGAGCCCTGTGCACAGACCCCCTCGCGTCGTGACACAAATCACGACGGGAGCTTTCGTAGGGGTTCTGGTCATTCGTGTCAGCCTCCGCCTCCTTCCCGCCCCAGTCCCCCCCCAATCACGCTCAGACTCACCGACACTCAGACCCACTCGTACTCAGACCCACTCGCACTCAGATCCAATGATACTCGGACTTGCTCTCACTCAGACCCAATCATCACCCATGCTCAGACTCGCACATGCCCAGATCCACTCATACACACACAAACATCGCTCTAGCAGGCGTGGCAGGCGTAGCATTTGAACACTCCAGGGGGGGAGTCGAAGCGTGGCATCTGAGCGCGCCAAGGAGGGGCCGCCGGTGGATAGGACATTTGCCCGTGTGCGCTCAGATCGTGGGAATGTCTCGGGCGGTTTGCCTGCTTGGCGGCCCAGACTCCTCTCTTTTCAGAGCCCCATGCTCACCGCGCCTGGATTGTTCGCGCCCATATTGTGGGGATGTCTCAGACGGCTTGCCTGACAGGTGGCCTGGGCGTCGGAGATCCTCACATGTCGCCGAGCCGGTTGTCTCGAGCGCGCCCAAGTAGACGAAGTCGGCAACGCGGCACCCCCCCACGGCAAACCTCGCGTCCGAGGCGGAGTTCGCCCTGGTGGCCGAGACGCCCTCTCAGAGACAGAAGGCCGCGCGTCGGAACAAACGGCGCGGCGGCATAATGCAAGGGCCTCGGAGGCCCACGCGATTGTTTTCCGAACGAGGCTGGCCAGCGAGAGTCGCTGAGGATGGGCCGAAGGGGTAAGGACGCAGGGGTAGCCTTGGGAAGGCTGCCCATCCTCACTATGCGGGTGGACTGCATGTGCCTGGAGGCCAGGCGATGCTCTGGGCCTGGCGCCTCCAGGGGCCTCCCAGATGGGGTCGGAGGATCGTGCCGCATCGCCGATACATCGGCGATGCATCGGCGATGCATCGGCGATGCACTGGCGATGCATCGTCGACGCCGACGATGCGCTGGCGACGTCGACGTGAAGCACATCGGGCTCCACATGGAGCCGCGTGACTTCCTTCTGGCAGCCGCGCCCCGCCTTGGGAGCGCGCCGGCGGTGCCTCGAGCCAGCCCCCGCGCGGGCGCCCGAGGCGCGCGAGGCTCACGGCCCGGGTGCCTCGCGGCCCCGGTGCTGGAGCCCCCGCGTGCTGGTGCGCCGGCCGACTCTGCTGTCGCCGGGTGTGCGTTGGCGGTGCGCCCCATGGGGAGGGGATGGGGGGGGTGGGACGGCTTCTTTTGAGCAGGGGCCGACCGTCCCGGCATTTCTATAGGCCTGCCACGGCATGTTCCAAGAACCCAAAAATTTTCTGAGAACAGGAGCCATGTTCTCAGAACACAAGCCCGATGTGTTACGACAAGACATTCCCAGTCAGAAATGTTCTAAGAACATGTCGTGCAAACCACAAAAGGTTCTTAGAACCTTCGTTGGTAGGCCTACAGGCGAGCCAGGACGCTGCGCCACTGCTTGATTCTTGGACGAAGGCCGCTTCTTAGCAGGCGCCGGCCCCACATCTGTAGATGAGGCCCGCTCCTTCTGAGAGGCAGGGGTGCTCCTGAGAAGCCTTCCCCCCTCCCCCTGGCCCCCCTCTGCGCACGGCTGTGTGACGTCGGCGACGGCTGGAGACGACCGACGACCAAACAAGGCCCTCCGACGGTGGCATCCAAGAGGGCCCTCTGGATGCCACTGTTGGGGGAGCCTCCTGGACTGCTCTTGAGCCAGTCCCAGACTTCCCTGAGGTCCCAGTAAAGCCCCAAGAGGGCTCAAGAAAAAGGCCCAAGCGGGCCCCAAGACGGCCCAAAAGGTGCTCTGCGGCTACGATCAAGGAGACTTCTAGTAATGTGCTTCTAAGGCGCTGCTTACGGCGTTGGCGATGAGGCCGACGTCACGTTGAGCGAGCTTCTCAGCAAGGTGCTGCGGCACATATTCAAGGAAAATCAAATGGCCCAGGACGGCAGCAGGTGGGTGGATGCCCACGAACTGTTGTCTCGTCTGGCGTTCGAAAAATACTCGCTCGACGACGTGCAGACAGACACCAGCGTGTCGAGTAAGAACGGGCACCGCTCCCCACCTCGACTACGCAACGGTGCCGCGACAGAAATCAAGCAGGGAACCGGAAGGAGGAAGGAAGCAGCACGAGGGGTCGGTAGGCTCTGGTGGCGACATAGCTGTTGAACGCAAGCTTGGTCCGCTGATTAATGGTCCTGCTCCTTCGTTCCTCCTTTCAGTTCTCTGTCTGATTCCTTTAATGAAGGGGCCCAGGGACACACAGATAAATGCACAAATCCCAGGATTCCAATTTTTTTACATATTTTTCTGGGTTTTCGTCTCCCCCCCACTTCCCATTTTCTTGGAAGTCGACGATTAATTGTGTCTGTGTGTTTTTCCCCCTCCCGATTCAAAGGGTGCGCGCGCGTGCGGGCCACGCATCACCGGTCCGAACAAAAAACAACAAGGCGGCAAGAAGCGCGGCGGCGAAACGGAACAGATGCAACAACGCCCCAATAGACAAGCGCGTTCCACTACTCGCAAAGTAACTACTCGCAAGTGGCCTGGATCCGCGATGGGATATTCACGATACGTTACATCGATGGAGGCATGTGATCTTCGGAGGTTTGCGAGTAGGCATTTTGCGAGTCGTGGAACGCGCTTGGCGACCCAAGAGCCGCACGAACCATGAGCGCCACCGGCCGAGCAAGACGGCGACCCGGCAGCACAACTCTGACCAGGCCAGGAGGACCGCGGAGGGCCAGCAACACACTTCTTACGGCAGGTTCGTGTCGTGCCGACCCCAGCGTTGGTTTTTGACACCGCAGGGATCGTTCAACCTTGAACGATCGGCCGCTGCCGCAACGTCCGATCGTTCAACGTCGATCGATTCTGGGTCGCCGGCGGCGTTCAACCTTGAACGCCCGCGCTGGGGTCGCCGCTGGTCGACACGACGCGAACCTACCGTACCAAGACGACCCGGACTCGCCCCACACCGAGAAACACTTCTGCGGAGCTTGCGGCTCGGAGAGGGGAGGACGCGGGCTGGAGGTGCTGCAGGTGCTGCGGCCATGCGCCACAGACGCAGAGGCAGACAGTGCGAGCGCCGACGCGGTGCATCCATCGCATCCAACAACCGTTGAAGGCACGTTTCCCCTCAAGACCCCTCCAAGCTCGCCAGAGAAGCGCCTCGCGCCGCCGGCCAGCGACAAAATGTGCATCTCAGTTCCTGGCTCGGGACTGGCCGTCGGGCGCCAGGGGCCAGCGCGGTAAAGAGAGCGGAAGGAGAAGAGGAGGAAAAAACTAATTATCAGTGTGACGCCTTCGACTCTTCACTCGCGGTTCGCTCGTTTCGGCGCTTCGGGCTCTTACCTAGCAGGCGTGGCATTTGAGCACCCCCATGGGGGAGCTGCCTAGGGGGTATGACACTTGCCCGTGCGCGCCCAGATTATCAGGGTGTCTTAGGTGGTCTTGGACTCTTCTCGTCTGATAGCCCCGTGATCACCGCGATATAGCAGGCGTTGCCTAACGGGTGCTGCACTTGCCAATTCGCGCTCACATCGTGGGGACCTCTCAATCGAACCGCTGGTTTAGGCAACCGCGCTCCCCTCCTCTCAGTGTAATCACACACACACATATATATATATATATATATATATAGATATGATTACTTTCTCATGTGTCATTCGGGCCCCAAGATCATCCCGATGTAGCAGGCACACCATTTGGGCGCTCCAAAGGGGAGCCGCCAGGGAACTCTCATCCGTCACATAATAATACTCCCTTTTGCATATACTCGCTAACGGACAAGCCAGGAACTGCAATGCACATATGGGTGAGGGCTCCTCGGGCCCTCACCGGGCCTCGGGACAGTTCAACAGACGACTCAGGAATAAAAGCTGGTCCCTGGCAAGGGGTTCAGACCTCTGGGGTTCAGCTTTCCGACAAATCATCGCCTCGGGGGTCTGGGAAGGTCGCAACATCGCAACAAATCACGACCAAAACCCTGTGGACCCCATGTTTCCACGGCATCTTCAAGGGCTGGATCGATCCGCGAGGGCCAATGGGCGCCCGAGTTTGGGCAAATAGCGCCCAGCGTGAACAAAAACGCGACGCTCGGGTCTCGAGGTCCTGGTCCCCCTCCCTCCCTGCCTAGACTCAAGCATCGACCCCAGCCCCTGCACTCCGTTCAGACTATCGCCCGTCCTGCCCCATTTGCCGATCGTGACTCTCCTCCGTGTAGCATTGTGAGACTGTTTAGGGTCTTCTGCCAGAAGGGAGCCCTTTTCTGTGACGTCGGCCCCCGAAGCTGTCAGACCCATCCCCAGGGCCGGCTGTTCGCCGCGGGTGGCTGTTTCCTGACGGCCCCTAGAAGCCCAGTGCTGCCACCCAG
>CAUYUJ010013370.1:265582-268092 GCA_963575745.1 Prorocentrum cordatum
TGCGAGGTTGGCGCGCACGCCCAGGGGCGTCAGAGGCTCTTCGCGCTCGCGGCGTAAAGGGCTCACAGCAAGGGGAGGAGCCTCCTCCTCCTCCTCCTCCTCCTCCTCCTCCTCCTCCTCGCGATCCTCCTCCTCCTCCTCCTCCTCCTCCTCCTCCTCCTCCTCCTCCGTCGAGCGCGGCCGCCCACGCTGCGCCTCCCCGCCGCCGCCCTGGAGAGGAGGGCCGCTCCCTCTGGCTCGGGCCGCGAGGCGGAAGGCGGGAGGACGGGGGCGGGGGGGGGAGGCGGCTACACTGAAGGGGAACTGGGACACACAAATAAATAAACACAAATAAAAGGATTCCCCATATTTTCCCATATTTTCTGGGTTTTTGTCTTCCCCCCCACTTCCCATATTTTCCCATATTTTCCTGGGGATCGACGATTAATTGTGTCTGTGTGTTTTTTTTCCTCCTGATACACGCAGGAGGGGCCCTTGGCAAGAGCGGCCTCTGTCGGGTCGGGCGAAAGGGGGGGATAGCAAAGGGGGGGTTCGAGAATCAGCTCGCGTAGCTGATTTTCCCGGCGCCTCCCGGCGCCGGAGGCGGCTATGTATCGAGGAATCGGCCCCTCGGTGAGGCCGAAACCAGCTGCATGCAGCAAATTTCGTAACCCCCCCTTTCCCAATCCCCCCCTTTCGCCCGACCCGACTCTGGTGCGCGGCCTCTTGGGGGCCGCGGGGGGGCACACAACACAAGCGCGCAAGACGCCACCATCGCGTACATCGCGTTGGCGATCTGCGGACCCCAGTGGGCCTGCGCCAGAGGTCACTCCGGCGACGGGCCACTCTTACGTGCAACTAGTCGACGGAGGCGGGGGAGGGGGAGGCCCTGGGCGCTTCGGGGCTCGCGGCAGACATCGCCAGGGCCCCCACACGAAGTAGGGCGTGGCCGGCCAGGGCTTTGAGCCCCCTACAGGCGGATTTTGGACGAAAAATAAAAGATACCCCAAAAGTATTCAAAAATGGTCAAGCAGATTCAAAACATTGTCCCCTGACTATTTTTGGACTCTTTTTGAATTTTCCTCCTGTAGAGGGACGTGCCCGACTTAAAGCTAAGCGTGGAACATGCTCGACCCACGTCTGCAATTTGCTAGGGCGCGCCAGCGTTTGTTAGGCCTCCCGGATGGGGTCCGAGAACATGGGGTCGGAGGGTCGCGCCGCATCGCCGCTGCATCGAGGATGAGGATGAGGATGAGGATGAGGAGGAGGAGGAAGAGGAGGAGGAGGAGGAGGAGGAGGAGGAGGAGGAGGAGGAGGAGGAGGAGGAGGAGGAGCGGGGATAGGGCCGTGCTCCACATCGAGCCGCATCGTCGATGCATCGGCGGTGCGGTTCTCGGGCCCCATCTGCTCGGGCCCCATCTGGGAGGCCTGGAGAGACGTGTCCTGGCCTGGAAGGGGCCCCCGTGCAGGGGGCCGTGGCATCACGACGGGCGTCTCTCCGCGGCGGCGGCCTCCCGGAGGTAGGAAGAGGGAGCATGGAGATGGTGGGAGATGATGGGTTTCTAGAGGCGCAGCGGGTAAGATCGAGCGAGCTCCGCCCTGCACTGGTGATGACCTATTTCGCCACCGCATTGCCAAAGTAATGGTGCTTTGTCGATCAGACAAGGCTGTGCCTCAAAGCAACTGTAACCAAGCTGGGCTCATCGGGAACAATGTGAAAAACCTGCGCCACATAATACATCCAGCAGTCGCGCGGCGACGACGCGGGAGGAAAAACTACACACAGTAGGGAGACCCTAAACAAGTGACCTTACCGTATGCGAAGAACAGCTTGCACGTGTACGGTGACGGCACCACATGGTGCGAAATAGACAGCACGCGCAGCGGCGCTAACTGGGCACACCTACCTTCGGGGCTTCGGCCCAGCGCGCCGGCCACACGGAAGGCGCGCAAACGACCTCAACGTCCGGAAACAATCCTCCAAGACGGCTTAAGATGGCCTCCAAGAGGGTCCAGATGGCCCAACATGGCTTCCAAGTTCGCCCAAGATGGTCCAAGATGGCCTCCAAGACGGCCCAAGAGGGTCCAAGATGGCCCAAGGTCGGCCCCAGAGGCCATCGAGAGGCTTCCACGACGGCCCACGAGGCCTCCGAGAGTCTTCCAGGAGGGCCCGATGAGGCTAAAATCGCTGATCTTCCTTAGGTTTTTGAAGGGTTTTCATATTTGCTCCTTTTTCGGCCTTCCGACTGCCCAAGACGGCCCAAGAGGCCCCCAAGATCGCTCCCGGAGCGCCTAAGAGGCCTCCAAGATGGCCTCAGGACTGCTCAAGAGGCCCCCAAGGCGGCCCCAAGAGGGCTCTAAGACGCCCAAGGAAGCCTCCAAGACGGCCCCGGAACATTCCAAGAGGGCCCCAAGTCGGCCCAGAGATGCCCCCCAAACGGCTTCCGACGGCGTCAGACGGGCCAGGAGCCCACCAAGACGACCGAAGATGGGCCTAAGATGGCCCAAGACGGCCCAATAGGCCCAAGAGG
>CAUYUJ010013370.1:268192-383192 GCA_963575745.1 Prorocentrum cordatum
TACATATCCCCCCTGGGACCCTGGGAGCCCCAGGCCCCAGAGAGCTTCAGGAGGCCGCAGGACGCCCAGGATAAGCCCCAGGGGTCCCGAGGAGATTCCTAGGAGGCTCCCAGGAGGCCCCAGGATGCCCCCCATCAGAACGTGTCAAGTTAATACACATCCGGTGCCGATTCGTTGATTTTTCCCCACATGATTAGTGGGGTTCTGGTTTTCTTCTCTGCCGCGTCCCACCCGCGCTCACTCACTCACCTCCGTCTTCCCCTCCTCCTGACAGCACTGCTCAGCACAGCACAGCACAGCACAGCTCTGCTCAGCACAGCTCAGCACAGCTCAGCTCAGCTCAGCACAGCATAGCATAGCTCAGCTCAGCACAGCACAGCACAGCACAGCTCAGCTCGGCACAGCACAGCAGAGCACCAAGGCATAGCAAGCGTGGCACTTTCTCGACACCGTAAGGGGGTGCGCAGGAGGTGGTCCCTGAGCGCGGCCGCTATCCGAGCCGGTCGTCCAGGGCATAGCAGGCGTGGCACTTTCTCGACACCGTAGGGGGTTCGCAGGAGGTGGTCCCTGAGCGCGCCCGCTATCCGAGCCGGTCGTCCAGGGCATAGCAGGCGTGGCACTTTCTCGACACCGTAGGGGGTGCGCAGGAGGTGGTCCCTGAGCGCGGCCGCTATCCGAGCCGGTCGTCCAGGGCATAGCTGGCGTGGCACTTTCTCGATACCGTAAGGGGTGCGCAGGAGGTGGTCCCTGGGCGCGGCCGCTATTCGAGCCGGTCGTCCAGGCCATAGCAGGCGTGGCACTTTCTCGACACCGTAGGAGGTGCGCAGGAGGTGGTCCCTGGGCGCGGCCGCTGTCCGAGCCGGTCGTCCGGGCCATAGCAGGCGTGGCACTTTCTCGACAACGTAGGGGGTGCGCAGGAGGTGGTCCCTGAGCGCGCCCGCTATCCGAGCCGGTCGTCCAGGGCATAGCAAGCGTGGCACATTCTCGACACCGGTGGGTCCCCTGAGCGCGACCGCTGTCCGAGCCGGTCGTCCAGGGCGTAGCAGGCGTGGCACTTTCTCGACACCGTAGGGGGTGCGCAGGAGGTGGTCCCTGAGCGCGGCCGCTATCCGAACCAGTCGTCCAGGGCAAAGCAGGCGTGGCACTTTCTCGACACCGTAGAGGGTGCGCAAGAGGTGGTCCCTGAGCGCGGCCGCTATCCGAGCCAGTCGTCCAGGGCAAAGCAGGCGTGGCACTTTCTCGACACCATATAAGGGGGTGCGCAGGAGGTGGTCCTTGAGCGCGGCCGCTATCCGAGCCGTTCGTCAAGGGCATAGCAGGCGTGGCTCTTCTCGACACCGTAGGGGGTCGCAGGAGGTGGTCCCTGAACGCGGCCGCTATCCGAGCCGGTCGTCCAGCGGCATAGCAGGAGTTGGGCACTTTCTCGACCCGTCAGGGGGTGCGCAGGAGGTGGTCCCTGAGCGCGGCCGCTATCCGAGCCGGTTCGTCAGGGCTAGCGGCGTGGCACTTCTCGATACCAAGGGGTGGGAGCAGGAGGTGGTCCTGGCGCGGCCGCTATTCGAGCCGTCGTCCAGGCCAAGCAGGCTGGCCATTTCTCGACACCGTCGGAGGTGCGCAGGGGAGGTTCCCTGGGCGCGGCCGCTGTCCGAGCGGGTCGTCGGGCCATAGCAGGCGTGGCACTTTCTCGACAACGTAGGGGGTGCGCAGGAGGTGGTCCCTGAGCGCGCCCGCTATCCGAGCCGGTCGTCCAGGGCATAGCAAGCGTGGCACATTCTCGACACCGGTGGGTCCCCTGAGCGCGACCGCTGTCCGAGCCGGTCGTCCAGGGCGTAGCAGGCGTGGCACTTTCTCGACACCGTAGGGGGTGCGCAGGAGGTGGTCCCTGAGCGCGGCCGCTATCCGAACCAGTCGTCCAGGGCAAGCAGGCGTGGCACTTTCTCGACACCGTAGAGGGTGCGCAAGAGGTGGTCCCTGAGCGCGGCCGCTATCCGAGCCAGTCGTCCAGGGCAAAGCAGGCGTGGCACTTTCTCGACACAGTAGGGGGTGCGCAGGAGGTGGTCCCTGAGCGCGGCCGTTATCCGAGCCCGTCGTCCAGGGTATAGCAGGCGTGGCACTTTCTCGACACCGTAGGGAGTGCGCAGGAGGTGGTCCCTGAGCGCGGCCGCTATCCGAGCCGGTCGTCCAGGGCATAGCAGGCGTGGCACTTTCTCGACACCGTAGGGGGTGCGCATGGGGTGGTCCCTGAGCGCGGCCGCTATTCATTCTCTGTTCTCATATATGATCTGAGGCTGTCTGCCGAATATTACACCCCATAGTTGTCTGTGCCTCGCGCGCGCCGACGATTGCTCCCCAGCGCGATTTGTTAACACCTCTGGGTCGTCCTACGCCGAGGGACGAGAGCGCGAGAGAGAGAGAGAGACAACATCCAAGAGGATGCAGCGAGGCAGCCACGCCAACAAGGCTTCACAGTCATATCGAATATCCATTGGCTTCAATCAGTATGTGTGCGTACCAATTGTTCCACAGAAGATGATGCATCAGTTTCGCGGCCCATAAGGCACTTCAGTAGGTGGGCTTGGCTAAAACCTCAGCGCGCGCGAAGCGCGCATGGCGCACGCATCCATTTATGATTGGGGTGTTCGGGGGGCGCGGGCTTGCACGGGGCCAGCGGCCTGAGGGAGCGGGAAACAGTGAGACCCTCGCCCGCTCCATGGGGCACTTCTCGCTCTGCGGGAGTGGCACTTCCTCGACACCATAAGGGGGTGCGCAGGAGGTGGTCCCTGAGCGCGGCCGCTATCCGAGTCGGTCGTCCAGGGCATAGCAGGAGTGGCACTTTCCCGACACCGTAGGAGGTGCGCAGGGGGTGGTCCCTGAGCGCGGCCGCTATCCGAGCCGGTCGTCCAGGGCAAGGCAGGAGTGGCACTTTCCCGACACCGTAGGGGGTGCGCAGGAGGTGGTCCCTGAGCGCGGCCGCTATCAGAGTCGGTTGTCCAGGGCATGCCAGGATAGTACTGTCTCGACACCGTAGGGGGTGCGAAGGAGGTGGTCCCTGAGCGCGGCCGCTATCCGAGCCGGTCGTCCAGGGCATAACAGGAGCGGCACTTTCCCGACACCGTAGGGAGTGCGCAGGAGGTGGTCCCTGAGCGCGGCCGCTATCCGAGCCGGTCGTCCAGGGCATAGCAGGCGTGGCACTTTCTCGGCACCGTAGGGGGTGCGCAGGAGCACCCTGGGCGCGGCCGCTATTCGAGTCGGTCGTCCGGGGCATAGCAGGAGTGGCACTTTCCCGACACCGTAGGGGGTGCGCAGGGGATGGCCGCTGAGCGCGGCCGCTATGCGAGCATGCTTCGTTTGGTTATGGTTTTCTTCCCTGCCGCGTCGTCCTGGCGTCTCAACATTCTGGGTCGTCATAGGCCGAGCCTCCAGCACGATTTGGTAACACCTCGGGGTCGTCAGCGTGGCACGCTGGCGTGGCACGCTGTCGATGGGCGCGTTGCGCGCTGCAACACTGGGTCGCCGAGGCGGTATGGGAATGTTGTCGGCCCAGCGGGCTTGCAGAGCAGCCAGTCGGTTCGGTTGCTTGATGGCTGCCACGTATCGGAGACCTCGATGCCAAATCGGGGCATGCTGGTTAGTATATCAATGGCGAGGGGGAGAGGAGGAGGAAGAGGAGGAGGAGAAGGAGGCTATCATCATTCCAGCCATGACATAAGTATGTGGGGATCCTCGGTAGCGTAATTCCTGCTCTTGTGGCCCCCCCCCCATTTTGGGGGGCCCAGACGGTCACATGTTAGATATCCCCCCCGGGGGGCCCCAAGAGGCTTCAGGAAGCCTCAGGTGGGTCCAGGAGGCCACAGGAGGCCCAGGAGGAAGCCCCAGGAGGTCCTCAAGGAAACCGCAGTGGGTTTAAAAACCCTGTTTGGGGATACTGCACTCCGGCTATAATTCCTCGAGGTGCCCTGTCTGCTCCTTCATGGACTCGCACAGGGCCCTTATGGCGAAGGGGTTGCCGCCGGAGGTCCTGTACACGTAATCGACGAGCTCCCTACGCAACCCTCGATTCTGCAAGCTCTCGCTCAAGAAAGCGCCGGTCTGTTCGGCGTTCAGGTCCTCTCCCAGGGAGGTGAAAGAGGAGAATGAGGAGGTGAAGACAAGGCACGACAAGAGCAGGTGCGAGCTATGAGTCAGCAGCGCTAGTCGCTTGGCTCTCTGCTGCGTAGCATTCGCATGCCAGCGGCAACTGCTGCAAGGATGGTCCTCTCAGACTGGCGGCGGGGACAGGGCACGGGGAGCTCATGCCCCCCGCGAGCGGCGCCATCCTTCCGAGTGTGACTGGAGGAGGGGGAGGAGGAATAGAGGAAGACAAACAACGGCATAAACATAAGCTTTCTTCGGTACGCGCGCATTTCTTGGATCTGCGCTTGACGCAAAAATCCGCGCAGAGCTCCGAAAGTTTACGCTTCTGAAATTTTTCCTCTTCAAAAGAAAGAAGAGAGCCAGAGTCCAAGTCCTCGATCTCCACGTAACCGTTGCAAGCTCGCGCCTTATCGATGATCCTGCCGCTGCCCACGCCGTCGCTGCGCGAAACGACACAAAAGATCAGTGGTCGGGCGTTCGGCTCGTGCCGCTTATCGACGCAGAGCTGAGACACAGCTTCAACAATGCGGCCAGAATGATAATCATTCGATTGGTAGAACGAAGTAGATTCCTTGATGTGCAATAGTATTACAGTTCCGGCTCTGTTTGAGCCGAATGATGCGAAACTGTCGATTAGCTTGGCGCACAGCTCGCCCAGTCGCGATCTGCCGTTGCTATGCTGCTCATCTCGTTCTAGCATCGCCTGCACCTCCTTCGTTCCGAAATCTAAGCTGCTCAAGACAATACTCATCATCGGTGCCCATGCCATTAGATCTTCATCCGCACCACCATCCAGGAGCATTGTGGTCAACAAGTTCCACTTGGAGGCTGACGAGTCCAGGAGATCGCCAGGGGTCATGCCACCCTGCTCCAACCGATCGAGCCAATATGGATCCGCGGCTGCTGTGGCCATGAGCTCCTTGAACACTTCCACCCAACACTGCAGCTGCACAGCGAACGTGGCCGCGACATTCATGTTTTGACCGCTGAATAGCGTGCAGCCCCGGGATCTCGCCCAAGTCCTGATGTGCGCAGCCACCTCAGTTTTTCCACATCCTGCCTGGCCCTTCGTGAAGATGACGCCACACGGGCCAATTGGGCGATCTATCTGCTCCTCCAAAGCGTCGAAAACGACCGACTTCGCCGGCCAGCCCTGCCAATTCATCAGCGTAGAATCGAGCTGCTTCAGCACGCCCTTGGAAACGAAGCTGCCTTGATATGGGGCCAAGTGCTCGTTCACACGATTCCCTCCCATCTACCTCTCACCTCCCCCCTCCAGACGCACAAAATTAACTATGACGTATAGGCGTGTATACCTACTTATGTTCTGATACATATATATATATATATATATGTAAACATGTATGTGTGCATCGGAGGTGAGGGGGTGAGATCGAAATGGAATGGAGAGCCCCCCTGCCGGGAAATCGGTTTCGGTTTCGTGTTCGTGCGTGCCGTGCGTGCGGGCGAGGCGAAGCTGCGTGGGCGGGCGAGAAGAAAGTCTCCTCCGGATGAGGCGCGGCTGGACCAAATTATTCCTCTCCGGGGGCCGGTGGCCCGCGGTGTGCTGCCGGTGTCCCGCCTCCGGCTGAGGCGCGGCCGGACCAAATGATTCCTTTCTGGGGGCCGGTGGCCCGCGGGGTCCCGCCAGTGTCCCGCCGGTGTCCCGTCGGTGTCCCGATGATGATGATGATGATGATGATGATGATGATGATGATGATGATGATGATGATGATGATGATGATGATGATGATGATGATGATGATGACGATGATGATGACAATGATGATGATGATGATGATGATAATGATGATGATGATGATGAGTATGAGGATGATGTCGATGATGTCGATGATGTTGACGATGATGCTGATGATGATGGTGATGGTGATGGCGGTGATGATGATGGTGTCCCGATGATGATGCTGATGATGTTGGAGATGTTGTTGATGATGATGATGATGGCCATGGTGGTGATGATGATGGTGTCCCGATGATGATGTTGATGATGCTGATGTTGCTGATGATGACGGTGTCCCGCTGATGATGATGATGATGTTGATGGTCCTGATGATGTTGATGTTGATGAGATGATGAGGTGATGCTGATGATGATGATGATGATGGTGTCGCGATAATGATGAGGTTGATGATGATGCTGCTGATGATGATGGTGATGATCATGGTGTCCCGATGATGATGATGCTGATGATGGTGATGATGACGATGATGGCGGCCCGCTGATGATGATGCTGATGATGAGGATGATGATGAGGTGGTGATGATGATTTTGATCATGGTGGCCCGATGATGATGATGATGCTGCTGATGTTGATGATGATGGTGTCCCGATGGTGATGGTGATGATGATGGTGACGATGATGATGGTGTCCCGATGATGGTGATGAGGTTGATTCTGATGATGATGTTGATGATGATGATGATGGTGTCCCGATGATGATTGTGTTGTTCATGATGATGATATGAGGATGGTGGTTTTCCGATGATGATGATGATGGTGACCCGATGATGATGTTGATGATGATGCTGATGGTGACGATGATGATGTCCCGATGATGGTGATGGTGATGATGTTGATGATGATGGTGATGAGGTGATGATGATGATGATGGTGTCCCGATGATGGTGATGATGGTGATGATGATGTTGATGGCGTTGATGACGATGATGTTGATTATGATGTTGATGACGTTGATTGTGAGATCGATTGTGATATCGATAGTGAGATCGATAGCGAGACCGATTGTGGGATCGATTGTGAGATCGATAGTGAGATCGATTGTGAGATCGATAGTCCGATCGATTGTGAGATCGATCGAATAAAATAGACCGAGTGATATCGATTGTGAGATCGATCGAGTGGGATCGATCGAGCGAGGCCGAGTGAGGTCGATAGTGAGATCGATAGTGAGACCGATCGAGTGAGACGTTGGTTCCTCCCCCCCCGAACCTCCTTATCACCCGAAGGGTGGTCGTATAGGTGCACAGATTGGCAAATTTCCTGTTGATCTTCGACTTCGCTGTGTGCCCAACGAGTCCCCAGCACCGTCGGGGAAAAACGCATCTCCGTGGGGCGTCTGCTGGCAGGCTGGCTTCTCATCTTATGCGCCCGCTGTAGAGATTGAGTGCCGCTGGAGCGCCCTGGCCCTGCCTCGACAGCAGCGATCGGACATCTTGTCCTCGGCAACCCTACCCCTCAATAACAGAAGGCATCTCGCCCACCGACTTGTGAGCGCGACACGAAACAAGAAGCGCAACCTGTCGCTTGGGGTCACACATAATATCCCATGCCTACGTTTTTGACCTCGACTGGTTTTCCCACAGTGGTGCACCGTCGAACATGTAGAACGACAGCGGGTTCGCCTTACCCTTCAAGGAGATGGTCCGCGGTGCGCTGAACTTGAGAATGTGCTTGCAAGCGTCCCGCGTGGACTCGTCGACTCTGCACGTGTTCCTCGGTGCCCACCGAGATCCCACGCCAAGGCGCCCCACACAGGACGAAGCAACCAATAGCTACCCAAACAATGCTTGCACTGAAAATTCTTATTCTGGTAACACGAGAAACTGGATGGGTATGGTGGGGGTTCGGCTGGTGCCCCGGTTGGTGCGCGCCCGTGGGCACAACGAAGGCGCTCCTCGCTTGGGGATGATGACAGGGTTTGGGTTTGTGCCCGCGCGTGGGCGCATCGTTGGCGCCCCGCGCTGGGCGGGTATGCCGAAGCTTCGCGTGGTGCCCGCCCGTGGGCGCCTCGTGGACGCACCGCGCTGGAGGGGTATGCGAGGTTTCGCCTGGTGTCCGCCCATGGACGCCTCGTGGGGGCCGCGTAGATGAGATTTTCTTTTCAAAAAGAAAAGAAAAGAAACTCTAACACCCTCTCCCCCCAGATTTACCGCCTCCCCCTGGGACGCTGATTCTGCCTTGTCGCTCATTCCCCCCATGATCTCATACCACCCCAACCCAACCGGCATCGCCCCACGGCATCCCCGTCAAACGATGCTGTGCGCACGCGCCCGCTTATCACGAAAGACATGTTTCCCAACCGCCCCTAGCAACAAATGACACAGAACGCCCGCGCACATGTCGAAATCATTCCTGACCCACCAGTTACGCAAACACTTCAACATAAACACACCCAGCCCCTAGGTTGCAACGACAAGTCAACCAAGTTCCTTGCGTTTCCGCGCGCGCGCTCTTCGTCACCATCACTCTCGCCAGTGCCGCCGTATCACGTCGCCGTAATCGGCAATCGCCGCCACTGCCGCCATCATCACTCAAACACCCTCGTCGCCGACACATGGACATCATCATCGTCACCGTTGCCAACATAATCGGCGACGTCATTGGTCATGCCGTCGTCATCGTCATCATCTCCACAAGCACCGCTACTGCCATTATCGTTGCCTTCGTTGTCGGTGTCATCCTTGTACTATGCCCGCCCGAGTCGCCGACCCGCTTTGAATTTGCCGAGCGCCAGCCCGGCCTTTGAGACGCGCTGGGAAATTGCCATCGGTAAGCGCCATCGCGGCCGCATCGGTTGTGCCAAACCAGCTGGTCGCTCTGCGCGCGAGCTTGCGCGCGCCAGCGCGGCCGCAGAGATGCGCCAGTCAGTGCGGAGGAGTCGCCGCATCGTGGCCGCATGGGTTGTGAAACACAAGCTTTCAGGCTGGATGGTGGGATCATTGCGCACACAGTGTAGTTGACAACTAGCTGGTGAATGTTAGTTGATTGTGCCACATCGCTTGTACTACATAGTTTGCACCACGTAGCTTGCATCATGTGGCTTGCGCCGTATAGCTTGTACCACATAGTTTGCACCATATAGTTTGCACACCGCAGCTTTCACTACGCAGATTGCGTCACAGAGCTTGCACCACAAAACTTACACCACAAAACTTGTACCACGTAGACTGCTCCATGGACATTATGCGACATAGCGTGCACCACGCAACCTATTCCGCATAGCTGGCACAACATAGCTTGCACCACATAGCTCACACCACAGAGCTTGCACTACACAGCTTGCACCGCGTAGTTTGCACCACACAATGTGCACCACATAGCTTGCACCACATATGTTGCACTGCGTAGCTTGCACCACATAGCTTTGCCACATCGTTTGCACCAAACCTTGACCATCACGTATATTCTCCGTCATTCCGCCGGCCTTCCGCCGGCTTCCGCCAGCGGAGGCGGCCTCGTTTTTCTTCCGCCGACCTTCCACGGCGGAAGGGATGACAACTCCTTCGATCCTCGCAGGCAAGGCCGTTTTTGGAACTCCACACGTAGCTTACACGTCGACCGTGCAATAACTCACTTTCTGGGGCCCGCCCTGGCCAACATCTTTCTTCTGCCTCTGCTGCTGCCCCCCAACCAGCGGGCGCGGCCGAGGGCACGGGCGTCTTCGAGGCATGGGCGCCGCCTGCCGAGGAGATCACGCGGGGCGATTTGCGGATCGCACCATCGACAACCTGTCGGCGCTGAGACTTTTGTCACGATGTTTCCCCCCCCTCCCCCCCCCTCGCTCGACGACACGGACCGCGCCGAGGAGCATCTAGGCTTCTGGGCGCCCCTTCTGACCCTTTTCTGGACATCCAGGGCAACACGGAGCAAGGACGCGGACAACATCGGACCTGGATAGATAAAGGATCTCTGAGATCTGTCGGCTCTCGAAGATGCACCGGGCGCCACGGACATTCCAGAGCGCTCCGGAGTGCTCTGAGGCCCAGGCATCCGACAACTTTTTTTTTGTTTTTTTGTTTTTCAGTGCGCGGCCTCAGTGGTCTCGACCCCTTTACTGGGGGATAGTTTTTCGTCCTGGATCCATGCTTGATGGTCCCAGGGCGCATCAACTGAGCCTCGCTTAACCGATCCTTATCCCCACTGGCGTGGTCTGGGCCCCACTGGCCGATTTACCCCCGTAGATGGGGTGTAGGCTGTTCCCTTCGGGCTTCGAGGGGCCTATCCACAACTGGGGTGGTGGGATGGTGGGCTGAGGTACCGTGGCCTGGTGGGGATGGGGATGAGTAAAACGACACTGAACAACGGGCCCTGGAGGCCGAAATTGAGGAAAGACGCCCTGATGAAAAAAAACACATAGTCGGATGTCTGAACCCAGAGGACTGCGAACATCCGGTCGGCCGTCCCCCGCCCGGGCGAGACGAACTGAAGCCGCGCGGGGCGATCGGCCATCGCGGGACCTGGCAGCCTCTCGGCCGAACGCGCACACGGGGCGAGGAGCGACGAAAGGCACGCAGCGGCGTATACGACAGGACATCTTACTGTAATTAAGGAATCGTTGGGTAATTTCTTCCTTCGCCGATCTCTGCGGCCCCTCGAGCGCTCCAGACCCTCCGTGGGCCCCTGGGGCCCTGGGGCCTCCAGGGATGCGACAGTTGCGCGGGGCACCTGCTGGCAGGCCGATCTCTTACTTGATGTGCCTGCGGTGCAGTCATGGGCGCCGTCGCTCCAGGGCTCTCGTGGGGAGCCCTCTGGGGCCCCACGGGGGTTGGCTCTGAGCGGCTGCTGCTCGGGGCCAGGGCGAGGCCGGCGTGGGGCGTGGGCGGCCTTCCGAGCAAGCAGCGGGCTCCTCGGGACTCCCAGGAGGGCTTCCCCGAGGGCAGTGAGGGCCTCTGGGCGGCGGGGTGCCTGCTCGCAGGGGCCGCCTTGCTCGACCCGCCCAGCACCTCCTCCTCCTCCTCCTCCGCCTCCTCCTCCTTCTCCGTCTCCTCCTCCTCCTCCTCCTCCGCCTCCTCCTCCTCGTCCTCCTCCTCCTCGTCCTCCTCCTCCGCCTCCTCCTCCTCCTCCGCCTCCTCCTCCTTCTCCGTCTCCTCCTCCTCCTCCTCCGCCTCCTCCTCCTCGTCCTCCTCCTCCTCGTCCTCCTCCTCCTCGTCCTCCTCCTCCTCCGCCTCCTCGTCCTCCTCCTCCTCCTCCTCCTCCTCCGCCGCCTCCTCCTCGAGGGTCGCCCCGCCCTCGACCAGCATCCGCTCGAGGCCGGCCTCCGTTCTGGCCAGCTCCGCAGGCCGCGCCTGGACGGCGGGTGGCCCCCACCGGGGGCCAGGGAGCGGGGCCCGCGAGGGAGCGGAGGCGCCCGGGTGCACCCCGGGCCAGTGCTTCGGGCCGCGTCGGGCCGCGGAGGCGGAGGGGGCCCAGACCCCCTCGGGCAATGAAAAAATAATGACGGGAGGTTTTTTGCTATTTTCGGCCTCTGGGGACCCTTACCGGCCCTCGAGACCGTCAAAAAACGGCTCAGTATGAAAACCCCGTCCAGGGGAATGGGCCGAGACCTCTGGGGATCGACGTAATGAAAAAATCATGACGTCGGGGGTCTGGGAGGGGGGGCGTAGTGAAAGAAAGCGTGAGGACAAACAAGGGCGATGGTGACGATGATGACGATGGCGATGGCGATGGCGATGGCGATGGCGATGATGATGATGATGATGATGATGATGATGATGATGATGATGATGATGATGATGATGATGATGCTGATGATGATGATGATGATGATGATGATGATGGTGGTGGTGGTGATGATGATGTTGATGCTGCTGATGATGATGATGACGATGGTGATGAGAATGATGCTGCTGATGATGGTTGATGATGGCGATGCCGATTACGATGATGATGAGGATCATTATGATCTTGATAATGAGGATGATGACGATGATGATGATGATGCTGATGATGGTGATGCTGCTGATGATGCTGATGATGGTGATGCTGATGATGATGACGATGATGATGAGGACAGTGATGATGCTGATGATGCTGATGATGCTGATAATCGTGATGCTGATGCTGAGGATAATGATGCCGATGACGTTGGTGATGATGGTGCTGCTGCTGATGATGATGATGCTGCTGCTGCTCATGACGATTATGATAGTGATGGTGATGGTGATGCTGCTGCTATTGATGATGATGCTGCTGCTGGTGATGAGGATGACGATGCTGCTGATGCTGATGCTGATGCTGGTGCTAGTGATGAGAAGGAGACGGAGAAGACGGAGGAATATGATGGTGAGGAGGATGCAACACATGATGATGCTGGTGCTGGTGATGTCGCATATGCTGCTGATGCTGCTGATGATTATGATGCTGATGATGATGCTGATGATGCTACTGCTGCTGATGATGATGATGATGCTGATGGCGAAGATGATGCTGATGCTGATGATGATGCTGATGACGATGATGCTGTTACTGCTGAGGATGCTGCTGATGATGACGATGATTCTGATGATGATATTGATGATGATGCTGCTGCTGACGATGCTGCTGCTGATGCTGCTGCTGATGATGAGGATGAGGATGATGCTGAAGATGGTGATGATGATGACGACGAGGATGCTGCTGATGATGACGACGCTGGTGTTGAATTATATGCTGTTGCTGCTGATGATGGCGAGGAAATGAAGGAGGACGTGGCGCAACCGAGCCCTTCAAAGGCCCGCACTCTTCCGCGCTGCCCATCAGCCGCGCGGCCAGGTTCGCGACATCGCCAAGCACCGACAGGAGAGAGGATGAAAAGGACGATAGCGAGAGCAAGGAGGGAGGACAGGAGGGAGGGATAGAGGGAGGACAAGGAGGAGGAGGAGGAGGAGGAGGAGGAGGAGGAGGAGGAGGAGGAGGAGGAGAGGAGGAGGAGGGAGGAGGAGGAGGAAAAGGCGGAGGAGAAGGAGGGACGAGGAGGAGGAGGAGGAGGAGGAGGAGGAGGAGGAGGAGGAGGAGGAGGAGGAGGAGGAGGAGAGGAGGAGGAGGAGGAGAAGGAGGAGGAGGAGAGAGGAGGGGAGGGAGGAACGGGAGCAGGACGATGGCGACTGTGCCTCCCACCGCTGGCTTATCTGCGCCAAGAAGGAGGAGGGGAAGGAGGAGGAGGAGGAGGAGGAGGAGAGGAGTGAGGAGTGAGGAGTGAGGAAGGAGGAGGAGTGAGGAGGAGGAGCAGGAGGAGGAGTGAGGAGGAGGAGGAGGAGGAGGAGGAGAGGAGGAGGAGGAGGAGGAGGAGGAGGAGGAGGAGTGAGGAGTGAGGAGTGAGGAGTGAGGAGTGAGGAGTGAGGAGTGAGGAGTGAGGAGGGAGGAGGGATGAGGGACGAGGAAGATGAGGAGGAGGAGGAGTAGGAGGAGGAGGAGCAGGATGATGGCGACTGTGCCTCCCACCGCTGAGGAGGAGAAGGAGGAGGAGGAGAAGGAGGAGGAGGAGGAGGAGGAGAAGGGGGAGGAGGAGAAGGAGAAGGAGAAGGAGAAGGAGAACGAGGAGGAGGAGGAGGCCTCGTGTAACAGAAGGCCTGTCAAAGGGGCCGAGACGATGCCTTGCGCTGGAGCACGGGGGACGAACTTGGACACACACTGGACCCGACGCGTCGCTGCCTCGAGCTGCGTGCGACCCGAGCGGGGCGCGCGCGTCGGTCTGCTGCCGAGTCACCTGCGGCACGGCCCCGGGCGAACACATCGCGGCGGCCAGCGGAGGGAGCTCGCTTGTGACCGCGCAGCCTCGCAGGCACACATCCCAGGCGTTCGGAGGGCGGAGCCTCGAGAAGTGGGCCAACCCGCCCCGCATTCAGGATCAACTTCCAAAGGGGTGCTTCCGTAGACGTAGTGCGCCCGGGAGTCTCGCTGCACGGGGCAGCCGAGAATGCAGGGCCTGACGTCTGTTGGCAGCCTCTGGGTCGTGGTCCATGCTCCGAGGATTGCTCGAACTACTGCGCTGTGGACTGCTGCTGGGCACTTGCCGAGCTTTGGCTTCGAAGCAACCCGTGAAACATGCATGCTTATCAGCGGGAGCTTCACTGGAGGGACCCATTCGAAGAGCCCTGGGAGGGGCCGTGGGAGCGAGCGAGCCAGGGAAAACGGGGCGACAGAGGTGCTGAGAGGGAGAGGAAAGGAGGGAGAATGAGGAGGATGAGAGGGGAGGATGAGGCAGAAAGAAGAGGGGGAGAAGGGGGGAGGATGTGGAGAAGGACGAAGAACAATATGACGGCGACGAAGACGGCGGGCACCGTGTACTCGCGCCGAAGCGCGCTACCAACGATCCCGCACCAACACGTCCCGGTCGCGACGCCCGCCCTGCCCGTGAGATCCTCGGGGCGAGGAGGGAGCTTGGAGGGTATTCCTCCTCCTCCTCCTCTTCCTCCTCCCTCGTCTTTCCTCCTCCTCCTCCTCCTGCTCCTCGTGCTCCTCTCCTCCTGCTCTCCCCCCTCCTCCTCCCCTCCTCCCCCTCCGTCCTCCCACCCCCCCTCCCCTCCACTCCTCTTCACTCATCCTCACTCCTATGCTGTGCTGGGCTGTGCTGCAACGGACCGTGCGTCAATGCCGCCGGCGGCCTGGCAGGGCCAGCACGCCCGCCGCAGGCAGGGACGGAGGTGCCGTCGCTGGGCGCACGTCGGTGGCTCGCTCTCCTGCGAGCCCCCCGCTCGCGGAGGGACGGCACCGGATCGACCAGGTGGGAGAGGGTCCACGGGAGTGCCCTGGTGCAAATTGGCAGATCGAGCCCGCGGTGGTCCAAATTGCGCTCAAATGCGCAATCCGCGCCAATAGCTGCGCCTGGAACGCCCAGGGCCCGTTCCGGGCCGAATCGCGCTGAGATGCGCATCCTGCGTCCGTGGGGGCGCCCTGGTGCAAATTGGCAGATCGGGCCCGCGGTGGCCCAAATCGCGTTCAAATGCGTAATCCACGCCAATAGGTGTGGAGGGATCTGGGTCAATCGAAGACAGTCAGGACAGCGCCCGATCTTGCATCGTAGCTGTTGCCATCCTGCTGCAGTGGCTCAGATTCATGTCTGTCTTCTTCCTCCTCCTCCTCCGCCTCATCCTCCTCCCTCTCCCTCCTCCTCCTCCACCTCCTCCCCTTCCGCCTCCTCCTCCCTCTCCTCCGCCTCCTCCTCCCTCTCCTCCGCCTCCTCCTCCCTCTCCCTCCACCTCCTCCTCCTCTTCCTCCTCCTCTTCCTCCTCCTCTTCTTCCTCCTCCTCCTCCTCCTCCCTCCTCGTCATGCGCCTCTTCCTGCATTTTTGGGCGTCTTGTTGCCCCGTTCGAGAGTCCAGGCCCGCTGCACAGCCGAGAAGGGCCTCGGCGAGGCTGCAGGAGCCGAGCGCATCGGTCGGAGCACACTGCGAGACCTCTTGCTCTCGTGTGCTGCCTCGGGGGCCCAGCAGGGGGCCCGCGTTGGGCCTTGTTCCCCTGCCCGCCCGCCCCTCAAGGGCGGGGGTCCTTCTCGAGGATCGAAGACGGCGGCGGAGGAGGAAGAGCTGGGTTCGCGACAATATTCGAGTCGCAAAGAAGTCGAACAGCGAAACGCCCAGCCTGGCCTACGGATAAATTTGGCGGTGCCACTTGGGGGGGGTGCTATGTACTAGAACCACGCGCGCGCGCTACGTGCGCGCTTGGGTTCTAGCTGACTCCGAAGACGTTGTCCATAGGCATGACCAGGGGAGAGGGCCCGAGGTGTGGAACCCCTTCCCCCTTGGGAGGTGCGGGGCCTTCTGGGGACTCGCTCTGGGCTCTGGAGACGAGCGCGGGGCCGTCTGAGAGCGCCTCGGGACGGGTCGGCCGAGGAGGGCCCCAGAGGCTCTCAGATTATTCGAAGGCGGCAACAAGAGAGCCCGAAGAGACCCCCCGCTCAGCCCCCCCACAAGAGAGCCCGACGACGGCCTGAACCGATGGAGCTGCTTGCTGGGAGGCAGGGTTTCTGGAACTCCCACCTTTTGGGTCGAAGATGGCCCCAAGAGGGCAGAGGAGACGCCGATGAGCTTCAGGAGCCTGAAGATGGGCTCCCCAAGCCACGCTCTGGGGGTGCTCTGTGTGCACGGGCGTGGAGCCGTCTGTACGGGACGTGGCACGCGTCGGAGTGCTCCTGGACCATCGCGGAAGCACTCGGACGCGCATGCTGGCGAGGTCCGTCTCGGGGGTATCGTGGGGCAGCCTCGGAACTGCCTCCGGCTCATCTTGGGCCGTCCTGTTCAGGGAGGGGGCGCTCGCTGGACCCCTCCTCGCACTCTGTGACCAGAGCCTCGACGGTGCGCAGAAGCCAGCTGCACGGAGGGGACATGCCTTACGCAACAAATCAGCCCGGCTGCCGCTCTCCAGTATTCTCTGGCCAACTCTACGGCTTCCTCTCGAAATCGTTTTCTTCCTTCACCTCAGGCTGTTACCAGGAAGCGTGCTGCTCAGTGGCGACCACAGCTGCGGAACTGCAACGACAGGTTCCAAGCTCAACCACGTCGGCCGTTCATGAATTCGTTCATGCTGGCAGCCGTTCGCGAGGACGTGAGCGCCCACGCCCGCAGCGAAGAGCACGGCCGACGATCCTCACGGTGAGGCTGTCTTTTGCGATCCGCCGGCCGCGCAAGACAATGCCGCGCGCGGCACTCCCACTGGCGGGCACACCTGCGCGCGCGTCGGGGGGGGATGGGGCGCGCAATGCGAGGTCGTCCGGGCGGCGTAGAAGCCGAAGCGGTGGAGCGCCCACGGAGCGCCTTCGGCGAAGCTGGGCCCATGGAAAGCACCCGGGAGCCCGAGAACGTGCAGGAACTGAGGGCACCGTCCAAAGCTCACCCCATGGGAAGGGAGCCGGAAATGTTTTTTCGTGTTCTCTCGGGCGGTCCTGGGGTGTCTTCGCCCGTCTCAGGGCGCAGATTTGGTCTCTGGGGGCATACTTCGGACACTTTCGCTTGCTGGGCTCCTGGGGCGTGTTGGGGTCTGTTGGTGTCTCTTTCGTGGGGCATCCGTGTTTCGTGGGCCTTCGGAAACACGGATGACCCACAGAAGAGACCCTCAGGCCCCCTTCGGCCCCCGCAAGGGCCCGACCCCTGACCCCCTCGGGCCCCCGCCACCCGCTGGCCGATGCCCGACGGCGACGGCGGCGGCCGCGGCGGCGGCGGCGACAACGGCGCCAGCGGCGCCGACGGCGAGGGCGGCGGCGGCCAGGCACCCGCATGTCAGCGACACCGCGCCGGCGTCGGCGCGCCCTAGGGACGCTCAAAAAGCGCTCGTTGTCGTCATCGTCGCCATCGCCATCCTCTTTTTGGTTTGCCCAACTCCGCAATTGCTGCGTACCGTTAAAGACGTAACAATCTGGATGTGCAACTGCGTGGAACATAGCACAGCGTAAAATATACTTCCCCGGCGAATCCAGATCGGCAAGAGACAGAAGACACATTGAACCGGTAAGAATCGGATCGGGCGAACTAGAATCGGAATCGCAAATCGGAATCTCCGCATCGAATCGGTTCGAATCGGCAGCCGGGGAAATCGAATCGAATCGAGCCGGCGGCATCGGAATGGGCCCTGTAGGGCTTCTTCGCGAGCTGTTGGGGGGCACAGTCGGGAACCGTATGTATCTTGAGAAAACAATGTTCAAGCCCCTTGGGGACCTATCTGAGCCCTCTTGTGGGCATCGCCTCATGGGGACCTCTCGGCGAATCTTGGGGGCATCTTGGAGGCCTCTTGGGAGCCTGTTGGCGAGCTCGGGGGTCATCTTGACGCGGAGGACTCAACATGCCAGCTAGGATGCCTTCTCTTCAGCCCCCCGTGGAGCTCTCTTGGGGCCCTCTTGGGCTGTCTCCTGTGCGTCTTGGGCCGTCTTGGGGCCCTCTTGGTGGGGCTCTCTTATAAGTCTCTTGCGGCATCTTGGGGCGATGTTGGGGGCCTCTGCGGTCGTCTTGGACTGCGTTCAGGCCCAAATAACGACTACGCCAAAGATGTACGCTTTGCTGCGGGAGTGAAGAGGAGGTGGAGGAGGAAGAGGAGGACGAGGAGGGGGAGGAGGAGGAGGAGGAGGAGGAGGAGGATGAGGAGGAGGAGGAGGAAGAGGAGGAGAAGGAGGAGGAGTAGGAGGAGGAGGAGGAGGAAGAGGAGGAGGAGGAGGAGGAGATCGAGGTTTGAAGCTTCTTTGGACGTTTCGTCGCCCCTCTCGGGCCTCCCGCGGTGCCGTCGTCGTCCCGCCTGTCTCTTAGGGGGGGAGGAGGGGAGGGTCTTATCGTCTCGGGGATCGAGGAGGACTGGCGGGCGCGCGCGAGAGGGCGGTGCGGAGGGGGCGGCCTTCCAAGGCGGGGGGGCTTCTGAGGAGGAAGGGGCCTACCTGGGGCTTCTGAGAACGCTTCGTGGAAGCCGGGAGGGCTTTCAACAAGTCGCCTGCCGTCGTCTGAGAAGCCCACTCGCCTTCTTGGAAGGCCCCCCTCTCGCACCACCCTTTTTGTGCGTGCAGCCAAGAGGAGGACCAGAGCAAACCCAACATGCATCAACGATGCTGCACTACGGCAAACATGGATCGAAAGGATGCGCGGTAAGGATGGAAGGGCCTTGGAAGACCAAGTCGGCGCCTTTCGAGCGGGGCGCAGCCAGCGAAAGAAGCCAAGGATGGGCCGAAGGGAAAGGATGCAAGGGCAACCTTGGAAAATCGCTCATCCTTACTATCATGGTCGTCCCAAGTCCCCCCCTTATGAATTCCACCAAGAGAAACCCAAATCAGTGGATGGTTTGATTGATAAGGACATCGACCGTGAACCCGGGAACCCGGAACCCACTGAAATCGGCCCGGAACCAATAACCAAGAACCCGGGACCCCGGAACGGGAACCCGGGAAACCAGCCGGCCACCAACATCGGCGGGACACTTTCGTCAAATCTTTCAATTTTCGCTGGGACTCCTTCGGTGCAAGCGCCGATTGGGGAATCTCTGCACGTCTTCATTTCCATTGGGGGGAGGGCCCCCCCCGCCCTTGAGTGGCGAGCGTTCGGAGGGCCTGCCGCTCGGTCCAGGCCCGGTTTTGTCAACGCTCCACGTCCGTCCTCTGCGCTGGAAGGGGTGAAAGAAAAAAAACGTGCCGAGACGAGTCAGAGAAGCGTCGAACGAGGGCCCCTTCTTGACAGATCTGCCCTCCGTCCGTGGGCGTCCTCCGCAAATCCAGAGTTCTGGCCATGCAGGTCGTGGGGGTCTCAAGCGAGAACAACGTTTTGAAACGCATCCGCACCATCCGTGTAAGCCGGAGACACTTTGGACCTGCGGGCCATTGGTATGAAAGAAATCCGAAGCGACTGTGGCATGTTGGAAACCACCGGCTCTCCATGTTTGCCGCTGCAGAGTTTTTTGTTAAACGAATGCGCACCGCGTCCAAGCGAGAGCCACAGTTTGAAGCTACTGGCCTCCATGCCTGTAACTGCTAGACGGCTTCAAGACGAAAGCGCGCAGACCGAAGGCAAGAATTCCATGTTGAAATCTACTGACCCTCCAGCCTTGCAGCTCTTGCAAACTTTTGCAGAATTTGCGCGGTGCTGAGGCGAGAGCACAATTTTGAGAACGACCAGTCCTCCATCCATGTTTCTGTTGGAGACCGAAGAACAACAACGGAAGGCGAGGCGCGAAGACGAGAACCGCATTCTGAAATACACCAGTCCTCCATCCGTGTCAGTGGTGGGTTTGGGAACAGCATAACTTCAACGCGCAAGTGCGTCTCAAGCGAGCCTGGCCTGCCGAACGCCTGGTGGTGCGACGAGGAGCTATGCATAACGACAAAGTATGGAGGAGGAAGAGGAGGACCTTTTAAAAAAAACCAAAACTCACCAACGATATTGCAATAAAGCCTCCCTCCAAATTCAACCGTCATAAGTGCCTACGAGGGTTCATTTTCACTGAAAGAAATGCCCCGTTGGAAGAGAATCGTTTGAAACTCCGGAACTCTGCCAGAACACCATTCCTGCGACTTCAACGCCACGGATCACCGTTATGGCTGCGTCTTGACGATCCTGTATCGCGCCAGAACTGTTCCTGCGACTTTAACACCGCGGATCAACGTAAATGTTGTGCCTTGCCGGCATCATGCCATAACGTTATTTCTTGGTTAGTAGCCATGCCAAGTTTTGACACTGGTGTAAACTCTGAAAGCAAATGTGCACTTCGCTAAGACGAATACCAAATTTTGAACAAGTGCCCCATTCCATCCGTGAAACTCTTGCGCCTTCAAATCACGAATATGCGCGGCGCTAGGACGATACTCACATTTTGAAAGCGGACCGCCCTTGAACTGTGAAACTTTTGCATTTTTCAAAAACGAATGTGCGCGGCACTAAAGCGATAACTCCATTTGAACGGCAACCCGCCCTCCATCTGTGAAGCTCTTGCAAGATTTTACAACGATTGTGCGCGGCGCTCAAGCGAGAACTACATTTTGGAGACGGACCACCCTACATCCGTGAAGCTCGTGCACATGTTCAACTTCAAGATCGTACATGGTGAGGAAGTCTCAAGCAAAACGCCCGGCCCGCCCTGCCAACACGCCTCGGGGCGCGACAGGATAATATCTATAGGGGCAAGGACTGGAGGAGGAGTAGAAGAAGGATCGGGGTTCGAGGATTGATATTTTGTTGGACGTTCTGCCATTCTTGAGCATCCAGGGGCGCCCTCGTCGCCACGGCTGGCTGCGGTCGGGGGAGCCACGACAGAGACGGGCGCGACGCATGCGGTGAGCGCCGCCCCAAGGCCGTCGGAGCTGGCGCTCCGAGGCCCCGGGGCCAGCGCGCAGGGCGCCCCCGTGCCCTGCACGCGCGCCTTTTATGGGCGGCGGTGGTGGCGGCAGATCGGAAAAAAGGGGTCCGAGAGGATGGAGGAGGCGAGGAGGGGGAGGAGGAGGAGGAGGAGGAGGAGGAGGAGGAGGAGGAGGGAGGAGGAGGAGGAGGAGGAGGAGGAGGAGGAGGAGGAGGAGGGAGGAGGACGCGGAGGAGGGGTCCCAGACCCCCAGCGGCTCGAAGAATCCGCGCCAGACATCTTTCAGCACCTTCGGCGTCTGGAGGCTGTTGCCTGGCCCTGGGGCCGTCCAATGAAAGCCAGTCCTGGGGTAGGGGTCGAGAGCTTCAGGGGCCAGCGACTCGAGAAACCGAGACGTCGGAGGTCTGGGGCGAAAGAGGGGCTACGATCCTCTTCCCGCAGCGTGTCGATGAAGCGCGCCGCTGCCAGGACAGCCCTCAGTGGGTCGTCGGTGTAGTGATTGAGCGGCGGTAGGCCGAAGCAAGCTAGAACCAGTATGCCCTTGTCGTCAACCAAGATCTTGTTCAAGCTGCCCTCCTTGTTATTTATACAATCAGTATTCAAGACTTGTACCAGCTGAAACATAGCAACGCCCACATCACATCTACAAGGCCGAGTGATCTATTGGTTGCAAGTTCAAGCCTTCTCGGTGCAAACGTCGGTCCTTACATTCTCCATCCACCTTCCCTTAGCCTTCTCATGACCTCCCTGCAGCCACCCCTCACCCCCCCTTAGCATCTCTTCAGCCTTGCTCGAATGTCCTTGTTCTTTTTCTGGGTTTACTATCGAAGCCGTCGGGCTCCCCGCGTCCATCTCTGAAATATACCCCCCTGGGCCGTTCTTTAGCCTTGGGCTTCCCCAGACATCTCATATTCGCCCCGTTTCGTGCTCTGAGGGGTTAGCAACTTTTCGATCTTGTCCCAGCGGGATCTCCAAGGCATAGATCGATCGCTGCAGGAGGCGCACGACGACCTGCATGCGCTTCGCGTCTGCTGCTCCCCGCCCAGGATCGAGCTTGCCAATGGACAGGAACACGATCGAAGCCCGCCGCATCTCGTCGGACATGAGGTCTCCTGAGAAGGCCAGAAACACACACGCGGCCACAATTTTGGACATCCGAAAACGGACCCCCTCCCGCCCCCCCGGGAAGAGATGAGGGAGGAGGGATGATGGAGGGATAGTGAGGGCAGGAGGGAGGGAGGGGGGAGGGAGTAGGAGGAGAAGAGGGGGAGGAGGAGGAGGAGGAGGGCGCACGGGTGCAGGGACATATGCGGGAGAATACGCCTCGTCACCACGTGGGCAGACGAGGCGGATGAGGGTGAGGAGGAGGGTGAGGAGGAGGGTGAGGAGGAGGGTGAGGAGGGTGAGGAGGAGGAGGAGGAGGAGGAGGAGGAGGAGGAGGAGGAGAGGAGGAGGAGGAGGAGGAGGAGGAGGAGGAGGAGGAGGAGGAGGAGGAGGAGAGAGGAGGAGGAGGAGGAGGGTGAGGAGGAGGAAGAGGAGGAGGAGGAGGAGGAGGAGGAGGAGGGGGGTGAGGATGAGGGTGAGGAGGAGGGGGAGGAGGAGGAGGAGGAGGGGAGAGGAGGAGGAGGAGGAGGAGGAGAGGAAGAGGAGCAGGAAGGACGAGGAGGATCAGGAGGGAGGAGGGGAGGAGGAGGGAGGAGGAGGAGGAGGAGGAGGAGGAGGAGGAGGAGAGAGGAGGAGGAGGAGGAGGAGGAGAGGAGGAGGAGCAGCAGCAGCAGCAGCAGCAGCAGCAGCAGCAGCAGCAGCAGCAGCAGCAGGGGGAGGAGGGGGAGGAGGGGGAGGAGGAGAAGGAGGAGGAGGATGAGGAGGAGGAGGAGGAGGAGGAGGAGGAGGAGGAGGAGGGAGGATGAGGAGGATGAGGATGAGGATGAGGATGAGGAGGGAGGACGAGGAGGAGCAGGAGGGAGGAGGGGGGGGAGGAGGAGGAGGAGGATGAGGAGGAGGTGGAGGAGGGGGGGAGGAGCGACGCCTTCAGCGACGCCCCCGCGCGCTCCTGGCACCGGGGAGGGAGGCGTGGGGAGGAAGGTGGTGCAGCCCGCCGCCGGAGAGCCCGTCCATGGACGTCCGACGAAGTGGTAGCGTTATGTCGGGCATGTCCCCCTACCGGCGGATGTTTGACGACAAATTGAAAAATGTCAAACAATACTCCAGCATGCTCAAAAGTAATCAGAACATCGTCCCCCGACGATTTCTGGACTATTTTTGAATCTTCCTCCTGTAGAGGGACAGGCCCGACTTAAAAGTAGCAGCAGCGTACCCTTCCGCACTTCCGCGCGGCCTGTGACCATTCTCAGGATCGTCCTGGGAAAGTAGCGCTCGACCTCGGTGGCCCCCGGAAGCGGCAGGGACGTTTTGTTAGTCGCTTTTGTTGCTGCCATGTTCTTGTACATTTTAATACAACAAATAAAAACACAAAACAACGCGTGACGGAAAACTTCGCACTCCCCAAACGGGGACGAACCCGCTGTCCGGCGAGAACTCTGAGGCTCAGTATCCGACTGTCGCCGCGCAGTAGACGCAGTGACGAAATTAGCCTGACGAAGGACCTAACCATATGCAGCTGCGAATGCCGCGCAGGATATGAGACGAAGGAGGGGGGGCACGCAAACTAGCTCCCTCTTCTCATAGGCACCGCGCCACTGCATGCACGAGGCACAGGGCAGCGCGGGCAGGAGGTGGCTGGCGGAGGAGGAGGGCTCAGTGGGGCCACGGGGGGGACGCATGCAACCTGCGCCACTGGGACCTTCGGTGGAGCTCCCTATGGGGCCACGAAGCGCTGTGCTGGGTGGGGGGGGGACGCATGCAACCTGCGCCACTAGGACCTTCGGTGGAGCTCACTGTGGGGCCACGAAGCGCTGTCCTGGGTGGGGGGGACGCATGCAACCTGCGCCACTGGGACCTTCGGTGGAGCTCCCTATGGGGCCACGAAGCGCTGTCCTGGGGGGGACGCATGCAACCTGCGCCACTGGGACCTTCGGTGGAGCTCCCTATGGGGCCACGAAGCGCTGTCCTGGATGGGGGGGGCGCATGCAACCTGCGCCACTGGGACCTTCGGTGGAGCTCCCTATGGGGCCACGAAGCGCCACGCATGCAAGGGTGGAGATGCCTGGGTGCATGCAACCTGCGCCACTGGGACCTTCGGTGGAGCTCCCTATGGGGCCACGAAGCGCTGTCCTGGGGGGGACGCATGCAACCTGCGCCACTGGGCAGCTCCCTCTGTCCGGTGGGGGGGACGCATGCAAGCTTCTCCCTATGGGGCCACGAAGCGCTGTGCTGGGTGGGGGGGGGGACGCATGCAACCTGCGCCACTGGGGCCTTCGGTGGAGCTCCCTATGGGGCCACGAAGCGCTGTCCTGGATGGGGGGGCGCATGCAACCTGCGCCACTGGGACCTTCGGTGGAGCTCACTGTGGGGCCACGAAACGCTCTCCTGGGTGGGACGCATGCAACCTGCGCCACTGGGACCTTCGGTGGAGCTCCCTATGGGGCCACGAAGCGCTGTCCTGGATGGGGGGGGCGCATGCAACCTGCGCCACTGGGACCTTCGTGATGGCATGGAGGGGGAGGAGGGAGGGGGCAGCGGGAGGAGAAGGAGACGCGGAGCACCGTCTCTCCAAAACGAGGACCCAACACCACAGGTGGAACTTGAAAACGGTAAAAAGCAAACCTGCTCCCGGAAACGGGGGAAGACAGGCTCCAGGAATGGGACCAAGAAGCAGCGACGATGACACCAGCGCAAACACACGGCGCCTGACCCAAGAAGGAAAAAACGGAAAATGGAGCCGGTAGCAAAGGCGTCCCTGTCGTTCCCAGGGCCCGCTGAGCGCTCGACCATGCTCAGGTCCAGGGGCGCCAGCGTGGGGCTGGCGGTCGTCGCGGTCGGGCGCAGGAGGGAGGACATGGTCAGAGAGGAGCTGCCGTAGTCCCTCGAGGGCGAGAGGACCGCCCCGGGGGGCCTCCCCACGGCGACGTCGCGGCTGGCCAGGGCCTGGTACCCGGGGGCCTCGGGGACCTCTCGGAAGGCGAACTCGCCGTGCAGCTCTGCCGCCCGCAGGGTCTCCACCACGGAGGGGCTGACGACCTCGGCGGCGCGCAGGGGCGGGCACGGCGAAGGTGGGCTGCCTCCTCTCTGAAAGGGCCGGGCCTCGTGGAAGGATCGGCCCCCTCTTTCCAGAGGCTCTCACGGGAAGGCCTCGCAGAAGGCACGAGGGCTTGAGAGGAGCGGGGTGCCTTCCCCCCCCCACCGCGCTGCCCCCCTCCTAGAACTCCGACGTCCTGATTTTTACTCGCAGCGTGGACCCCCTGAGATCTGGACCTGCTCCCCGGGACCAGCTTTTCATCCTGAATCTTTTCTTGACACTCCTGGGGCCTGGCGGGGGTCCCCGTGAACCCGAATCGCCCCGAACCCGCCGTCGTGATTCTGTTCCCAGCGAGAGGTGGTGGGCGTTCTGTGCGCCGCCAGCGACCGTCTCGCCAGACTTGGCCAGCGGCTCAGCCACGGCCACCTCCTCCAGCGGAGGCCCGGCGGCGCAGTACTCCCAGCGGTTCATGAGGCCCCCCAGCTGCAGCAAGTTCAGCGGCCCGACCCCCACGCCGATGTGGAGCGTGAGCGAGAGACCCTCGACCGGGGTGCTCCTGGGGGGCCCAGCGCTGCGGCCGCCAAGTCAAGGCCCTCCTCGGCTCCTCCGGCCTCGCCTGTGCCCTTCCTGCCCGAGGCACAGGTGGCGTGCCTCGGTGACCCCTGGAGCTGGTGTGCTGCCGCCAGCGCGTGCTGAGCCCCTCAACAGGGCGCAGGCGGTGTGGTGTGTGCCGCCACAGGCTGCGAGTCATCGGCGGAGCTGAACGGGGCAACGCGCACACTGGGCTGACAGGCGTCCCAAGGATCATCGAGGGCCTGCGGGGATCACGCCCCGCCTGTGCCCTTCCTCCTGGCGGCTGCACCCTACCTGCGACATCCCCTGCCCCTCCTAGCAGGGCTTCGAGGAGCCTCACCCGAACAGCCGTAGAAGCCCATGCAGGCCCCAACGGGGGCGAAACCGCCCCTTCAACCTCGGCCCTCGAACCTCGACCGACGACGGCGACGACCACCTCGACGACTGCAACGGCGGCGACGATGACGGACGACGATCACGAGGGGCGGAAGATCGGGGCGGATGATCGGGAACAGGACGTGGGCGCAGTCCGAGCACTGCGCCCTGCCGCTGCGGCGGCTGGCCCCGCCCGGCCGCCCCCGCCCGACGCTGCGCCGAGCGGTCACGGCGCCGCGCGGCGGTGCGCCGCGCGTGGGCCACAGCCCCGGGCGAAACGGAACGGAGGAACGATCGGAGGCGGGGGGAGGGCCCTCCCCCAGCAGCGACTCCCAGGGGGAGGCCCAAGCCAGTGAAGCTGGGGGGGCCCCGAGATCCGACGTTGCGAACAGATTGCAACATCGAACGAGAGCACGCCCGGAGCCCTAGACCCTACCTTTCTGAGTCGTTTTTCGGCCCGGGTCGCTCTGTGAGGGTCCCGGGGCCCGGAAAGAGGCGAGAACGCCCGGCTCGAAAGCACTGAAACGCCAGGACCTCATGGGGAGGGCAACAAGGGGGAGAGGGTTATGGAACCTGCTGCACGCAACGCTGGCTTTTTGGGTGACCCAAAAGGGGGCCCAGCTGAAAGGGGGTGGTGCAATATAGATTTGGGGCAATTGTCTTGCAAGTGTACTGCGCCGGAGAATTGTGTTGCATTGTATGGCAAGTAATGTATTGCACGCGAAAATCCAGCAGTCCATTTGCGCCCTGGAGCGTACATATGGCACGCCCCACATGTATTGCAACCCCGCAAATCTACCGCACCAGATCTATTGCACCACTCCCTTGTCGCTGGGCCCCTTTTTGGGTCAACCCGAGTCGCTCTGGGGCTTGCGTGGGGAGCCCTCTGGGGCCCCAGAGGGGTTGGCTCGGAGCGGCTGCTGCTCGGGGCCAGGGCGAATCTGGCGTTGGCTTCCCCGAGGGCAGGGGGGGCCCTTCCGCGCCCTGCGCCCCCCCCCGACGCCAGGCGGCGGGGCCCTTCCCCGAGGAGCGTGCCCAGACCAGCTGGGCGCCGACGGCAGGCGCAGAGCTCGCGTGCCACCGCCCCCGCCCTCCCAGCAGCCTCCCTGGCCTTCCAGGAGGGCTAAAAAATAGCACAAGCGCGTCGACGTCCTAATTCCTGTCGAGGTTTGAAGCAGTCCAGATAGATCAATAGGTCTGGAATGCTATTTTTTGGCACCGAGGAAGGTCAGGGCTCCTGCCCACCGAAATCCGACGGCGTGGGCCACTGCAACATCGCGGGGACTTGCAGCCATCAGCGCGATCAAGCATATCAGCATGTCAAACATCTGGGCCAGCTCCCTGGACATTTCTTGAGAAGGCCGCCTGGGCCATTCGTTGTTGCTGCTGCTGCTGTTGCTGCTGTTGTTGCTGCTGTTGCTGTTGCTGTTGCTGTTGTTGCTGGTGCTGTTGTTGTTGCTGCTACTGTTGCTGTTGTTGTTGTTGCTGCTGTTGCTAATGTTGCTGTTGTTGTTGTTGCTGTTCTTGTCGTCGTTGTTGTTGAACTCTCACTTCTCCTGAATAATTATTGTTGATTCCCCCCGTCCGGTGCACATTGTATTTGTTCGATTGAATTGCCCTTTCCGAGGCTCGCACTTTTTTTTCAAGGACAATCTTCTATGTCGTTGGCCCCCGGTTTGCAACAACAGCGGCTCCCGCCTGATACTTCCTCACAATTTATTGAAGAGTTTCGCTCTCTCTTGGGACTTCCTTGCAATTTACCGCCGGATCGCGGCTCCCGCTTGATACTTCCTCACAATTTATTGAAGAATCGCGCTCTCACTTGCGGCTCCTGCGTTCCTCCCAACACCTCTGCAATTCTCATTATCCTTCCGCCCCACTCTCCCAACATCCCGCTTCTTTTCAGGGTTCCACGAAATTTGTTTCTGACACTGACACCAGTTCGCAGCTGTCCCCCGTGGGGGTATCCACGATATGTTCTTTCCAGGGGGTGGTACGTGGCGCTGTTTATGGCGCGACCCATGGCGAAACTTATTGCTAACCTGTGTTGGAGTGGCTGGCGCAAGCCATGGCGCAAGCTGAATCGCCATTCGCGGCGCAAATCATAATCCTCCCTCCTTCTTGCTCCTCCCCTCCCTTCCTCCGATCCCTTCGTCCGCATTCTCCCCCGTTATCTGTTGCCCTTCGTTTTCAAGGGCTTTACCAACCACGCGTGGCAGTGAATGAATATACCCCCCCGAAAAAGGGGGTACGATCGAAGACGAAGAGGGCGGGTATCCACGGTTTGGGATATGCATACTGAATGACACGCGAGCAGATAAGAGCGAACAGGCTTAAACATATTGTTGTTGTTGCTGTTGTTGTTGTTGTTGTTGTTGTTTTCATTGCATTTGTTGATGTTGTTGCTGCTGTTGCTGTTTTTGTTGGTGTTGTGGTTGGTGTTGTTGCTGTTGCTGCTGCTGCTGTTGCTGCTGTTGTTGTTGTTGATGTTGATGTTGAGTTCTCACTTTTGAAAAAAAAACAATTATGGTTGATCCCCCCACCGGTGCATATTGTTTTTTCTCAATCAAAGTGTGCCCCTCGACGCTCGCACCCTGTTTTCTCGACAAGGAAAGTCTTGATGCTCAAACTGGGCCCCTGGCCGCCGGGTTACAACAACAACGGCTCCCGCCTGAGACTTCCTTACAATTAAGCCAGGACCCCCGCTCCCGCCCGAGACTTCCTTGCATTTTATGCAGGAATCGCGCTCTCGCTTGGGACTTCCGCACACTTTATTCAGGAATCGCTCTCCCGGCGCTCTGGAGTCGCGCTCTCGCTGGAAACTTGCTTGTAACTTACTGAAGAATGCCCTTGCGTTGGGATTTCCTGCAATTTGCCCAAGCGCCGCGCTCCCGACACCCAGGCACCCAGGAGTTGCGCCCGTTGTGGCCCTATGTGCATGCCCTTCGTGGCCCCGCTGTCGCCATTTGTGTCTCCCTCACTGTCCTACGTGGCCCAGTTGCTACCCTCAGTGGCCCCATGTTGCTTTCTGTGGCCCCGCATTATCTGCACTTCGTGGCCCCCGCTCGTTGGCGCTCTTCGTGGCCCCATACGCATTTTCTTCGTGTCCCCGCTGTCGCCCTTCGTGGCCTACTTCGTGTCCTTCGCGGCCCTGCTGTCGTTCTCTCTCGCTCTCGCTTTCCCTCGTCGTCGCCGTCGTCGTCGTCGTCGCCGCCGTCTTCGACGTCGTCGTCGTCGTCGTCGTCGTCGTCGTCGTCGTCGTCGTCGTGGTCGGTCCCCTGTCCGTCCCTCTTGGGGTACGGTCCGCGGCCGCCCCGCCGCTTGCCGGGGCCCGGCCTGCAGGGTAGAACGGTATACCCCCCAAAAGGGGTTCGATCGCAGACGAAGAGGGCGGGTATCGAGGGTTTGGGAAATACGCGTTATTGGACACCCGAGCATATAAAGGCAAACGTTCTTAAAATTATTGTTGTTGTTGTTGATGTTGAATTCTCATCTCTGAAATATAATTATTGTTGATCCACCCACCGGTGCATACTGTTTTTTCTCAATCAAAAGTGCCCCATCGACGCTCGCACCCTGTTTTTTCGACAAGGAAAGTCTTGATGCTCAAACTGAGCCCCTGGCCCCCGGGTTACAACAACAACGGCTCCTGCCTGAAACCTCCGTACAATTTAGCCAGGCCCCCCGCTCCCGCCCGAGACTTCCTCGCCTTTCATTCAGGAATCGCGCTCTCGCTTCGGATTTCCTCACAATTTATTCAGGAATCGCTCTCCCGGCGCTCTGGAGTCGCGCTCTCGCTGGAGACTTGCTTGTAACTTACTGAAGAATGCCCTTGCGTTGGGATTTCCTGCAATTTGCTCAAGCGCCGCGTTCCCGACACCCAGGCACCCAGGAGTCGCGCCCGTTGTGGCCCCATGTGGGTGCCCTTCGTGGCCCCGCTGTCGCCATTTGTGTCTCCCTCGCTGTCCTACGTGGCCCAGTTGCTACTTTCAGTGGCCCCATAGTTGCTTTCTGTGGCCCCGCATTATCTGCACTTCGTGGCCCCCGCTCGTTGGCGCTCTTCGTGGCCCCATACGCATTTTCTTCGTGTCCCCGCTGTCGCCCTTCGTGGCCTACTTCGTGCCCTTCGTGGCCCTGCTGTCGTTCTCTCTCGCTCTCGCTTTCGCTCGTCGTCGCCGTCGTCGTCGTCGCCGTCGTCTTCGACGTCGTCGTCGTCGTCGTCGTCGTCGTCGTCGTGGTCGGTCCCTTGTCCGTCCCTCTTGGGGTCGGGTCGACGGTCCGCGGCCGCCCCGCCGATCAGCGCTGCCGCTGGCCAGGCCGACGGTCCGCGGCCGCCCCGCCGCTTGCCGGGGCCCGGCCGGCAGGGAAGAAAGGTATACCCCCGAAAAAGGTTTCGATCGAAGACGAAGAGGGCGGGTATCGAGGGTTTGGGAAATACGCGTTATTGGACATTCGAGCATATAAACGCGAACGTTCTTAAATTTAGTATTGTTGTTGTTGCTGCTGCTGCTGCTGCTGCTGCTGTTGTTGTTGTTGTTGTTGTTGTTGTTGTTGTTGTTGTTGTTGTTGTTGAACATTATTACTTCTAAAGAATAATTATTGTTGGGACCCCTGGTGCACGACCCCCCCGCCGCGCCTAGGCCGCAGCCTCATTTTCATCATTTTCGTGAGGAAGTCTCAGGCAAAACGGGTTGGTCCGGATCCGGTTGTGTTGTTACGATCGGTTTTCCCTTGCAAAAAATAAGCTAAAGTGGACATTTCTTGTTCTAACATAACCAAACTTCAAGAATCCCTTGCAAAAAATAAGGTAAAGTGGACATTCGCGCGCGCAAGACGAAATCCTTCCAAAACCTTAGTTTTCGTAGCGATTTTAACATAAAAACATCAAAAAACCAATGTTTTTTTTTTTTTTTTTTTTTTTTTTTTTTTTCAAAAAAGAATGTCAAAATTTCATCCCGCGCGCTCTTGCGGATTCGTAGGAAACCCAACACTTTTTAAACATTTCTGTCAAACGGGCTTTTGCGAGCAACTTTTTCGAACTTCTGCAACAACGGTTGCGCACCTGCCAGGGCCATCATCCCTGTCAAATAATACCATGCGGGACACATTCGTTTTTTCTTCGCGCGCGCACGCCGTCGTCGTCGGCCGCGGGGCCCTGAATAGTAGCCACGGTCGTCCGCATGCCACGAAGTGAAGTGTCCGAACGTCATAGGGCGGGAAGCTGGGTGTGGGTGGTGGCGAAGAGTCGTTTGGAAATTTGGTAGAGCTTGAACCGGCCCCCCCACAAAGTGGGGGTATTGCCCGCCTCCTATGAAAACCCTGGCACTGGTGAGAACGGAGTGTCCCCACGTGCTAGTAATTGTTGTTGTTGTTGTTGTTGTTGTTGTTGTTGTTGTTGTTGTTGTTGTTGTTGTTGTTGTTGTTGTTGAACTCTCATTTCTTAGGTATAATTTAGTGTTGATCCCCCCGCTGGTGTATATTGCTTTTCTCAATCAAACGGTGCCCGTCGACGCTCGCACCCTGTTTTTTTGCCAGGGGAAATCTTGAATGTCAAACCCCTGGCCCCCGGGTTACAACAACAACGACACCCGCCTGAGACTTCCTCACAATTTGGCCAGGACCCCCGCTCCCGCCCGAGACCTCCTCGCATTTTATTCAGGAATCGCTTTCCCGGCGCTCTGGAGACTTGCTTGAAATTTGCTCACGAATAGCGCCCTTGCGTTGAACCCCCTGCAACTTACTAACAGCGCCGCGCTCCCGACACCCAGGCACCCAGGAGTCGCGCTCACGCTTAGGACTCCCTCACAGAGTACCTAGGAATCGGGATGTCGCTGTCCTTCGTGGCCCCGTTGCAGCCCTTCGTGGCCCCCTCGCTCCCCTTCGTGGCCACGTTGCAGCCCTTCGTGGCCTCCTCGCTGCCCTTCGTGGCCCCGTTGCAGCCCTTCGTGGTCCCCTCGTTCCTCTTCGTGGCCCCGTTGCAGCACTGCGTGGCCCCGTTGCAGCCCTTCGTGGCCCCCTCGCTCCCCTTCGTGGCCACGTTGCAGCCCTTCGTGGCCCCCTCGCTCCCCGTCGTGGCCACGTTGCAACCCTTCGTGGCCCCTTCGCTGCCGTTCGTGGCCCCATATATGTATGCCATTCGTGGCCGCCCCCGCTGGTTCGCGCCCGCGGTGGCCCCATATGCATGCCCGTCGTGGCCCCGCTGTCGCCCTTCGTGGCCCCCTCGCTGCCCTTCGTGGCCCCGTCCTTGCCATCCGCCGCCCAAAATACGTATGCCCTTCGTGGCACCCGCTCGTTCGCGCCCGTTGTGGCCCCATGTGCGTGCCCTTCGTGGCCCCGCTGTCGCCGTTTGTGGCCCCCTCACTGTCCTACGTGGCCCAGTCGCTACCCTCAGTGGCCCCATCGTTGCCATCTGTGGCCCCGCATTATTTGCCCTTCGTGGCCCCCGCTCGTTCGCGCTCTTCGTGGCCCCATACCCATTCCCTTCGTGTCCCCGCTGTCGCCCTTCGTGGCCTACTTCGTGTCCTTCGCGGCCCTGCTGTCGTTATCTCTCGCTCTCGCTTTCTCTCGTCGTCGTTGTCGCCGTCGTCGTCGTCGCCGTCGTCGTCGCCGTCGACGTCGTCGTCGTCGTCGTCGTCGTCGTCGTCGTCGTCGTCGTCGTCGTCGTCATCGTTGTCGTCATCGTCGTCGTCGTCGTCGTCGTGGTCGGTCCCCTGTCCGTCCCTCTTGGGGTCGGGTCGACGGTCCGCGGCCGCCCCGCCGATCAGCGCTGCCGCTGGCCAGGCCGACGGTCCGCAGCCGCCCCGCCGCTTGCCGGGGCCCGGCCTGCAGGGTAGAACGGTGTACCCCCCAAAAGGGGTTCGATCGAAGACGAAGAGGGCGGGTATCGAGGGTTTGGGAAATACGCGTTATTGGACACTCGAGCATATAAGGGCGAACATTCTTAAACTTATTGTTGTTGTTGTTGTTGTTGTTGTTGTTGTTGTTGTTCCCTACCTAGGCTCTGCCTAGAAGGGTTTTTACCCTCTAGCTTAAAGGGACTGGGCAGTGGATATCGCCCCGGGCGGTTCCCCCAGGATCCGCCCCGCGGTTGCCCCAGTATCCGCCCCGCGGTTCCCCCTGGGTTCAGGTGGCGCCCCCGACCTAGGCTCTGCCTAAAGGGTTAGCTTAGCTTCGCTTAGCTTAGCTTAGCATAGCGCAGCGCTGCATTAGCATAGCATAGCATAGCATAGCATAGCATACCATAGCCAAGGACAGCAGAGCATAGCATAGCATAGCATAGCCCAGCATAGCATAGCACAGCACAGCATAGCATAGCATAGCTTAGCACAGCACAGCGCAGCATGACATATCGTAGCTTAGCATGCCATAACATAGCATAGCATAGCATAACATAGCGCAGCATCTCATATCATAGCATATCATAGCATAGCATAGCGCAGCATAGCATGGCATAGCATAGCAACTAATGCTGCTTTCTTGGGCGTGGCTTCATGGGGGGGTCATAAATGGGGGGGTCAGAAACGGTCCCCTTTCGTGCCCCTTTCGGGCCCCTCCGGAGCCCCAGGGGGCTCGTTTAGGTACCGTTTGGGTACCTTTTCGGACCACCCTCGCCGCCCCCCCCATTTATGACCCCCCCATTACGCAGCGCCCAACTTTCCTAGGGGCTCCAACTTCTAGGTAGGGTCGCACTGGGGTAATTGTTGTTGTTGTTGTTGCAGCTGTTGCTGTTGCTGTTGCTGTTGCTGTGGTTGTTGATGTTGTTGTTGTTGCTGCTGCTGTTGCTGTTGTTGTTGCTGTTGTTCACGCTGGAGGGGCGAACGTGCTCAAGAAACTGGGCCAGCTTTCCGGCGAGTTGTCTGAGAAACGCCGGCCCAGCTTTTAGAGGGGAGGTTTCTTAATCAGATGCTCGACGGTACGGCCGCAGCTGCATACCCCTCTTTCAGCTGTACCCCTCGAGCTTCACCAGCCCGCGAGGGTCCTGGAGCCTGAAGCTGGGCGAAGGCGCCCGGTGTGAACCAACCTACGGCGTGCAAAACATCTCAGGGCTCTGAGAAGACTGGGTGGGTTGGCGCAGCTGAGGAAGCCAAAAGGCACCAATACTGCTACTCCCCAGAACTCTCCCAGGGCGTTCTGGCCAGAACCTCGACTTGAGCCCAGCTGTGGCGACGAGGGCTTCCCAGGAGACCGAAAAAAAAAAGGACAACGAGGCAAGGGCAGCGGCACTGGTACCTTTTCGTACTCTGGGCAGCAGGGGCCCCCTGAGCTCCCGAAGCTGCCGACCTGGGACTGCACCTCCAAGCAACACCTGCAAGCCGCGGCGACCGCGGTGGCCGCGTCCGGGGACCACTTCGCCGTGGTCCCGCTCTCGCTGCCGCCTCCGAGCTCTGGCCGTACGCCGAAGACCAGAAGGCGGCACACGGCTGAGGTCTTGTCACAGGGTGCCTCAGGTCAGGAGCGAAGCTCCCCTTTGGCCTCAGTTGCGCCTGGATGCGCGAGGAACGCCAGAGGGAAACGAGCGAAAAACCTCCGTGCGGAACATCGGGCCCCTTACGAAACATCCCGGGCCCCTTCCGACATATCCCAAAGATTTTGGGCGCAGACGTAAGCTTTCGGAGGTCCGCGCGGAGTCCTCGGGTCGGCCCTGATCCCCCTTCCCCGCACCTGGCACGCGGAGCGCGCCGGAGATTGGGTTCAGGGGGAACGACAGGAGGGGGGCTAGCTCAGGGGGGAACATGGACTTGGAATTGGCGATGCATCGCCGATAGGCCCTCGACAACGATGCTGCACGTTGCTGGGCGGGGTGGGCTATCAGGCGCCTATCGGCGATGGATGGGCTACTGGGGGCCCATACGTTCCCCCCTGGGCCTATCCGCCCCGATCGTAGCCCCTGAGGGGTGTGGGGAGGGAGGCCCAGCGCAGGCCCAGAAGATCTGCGAGGGCTTCCGACAACTTATTCTTGTGGCGCTTTCTGGTCTTCTGGTATGGGCCACAGAATCGTCACCGCGTCGCCGCTGAACTTCAGTATGTCGCCGCCAAAATACGCCAGACCCCTACGGGGGTCGCGAGGCGAGCCCGGAGGGAAATGAATGAGCGCTAACGCCAACACACGGCTCGGAGTGACTGCCATCCCTCCCGTTTTCCTCTCCCCCTCTCTCCGTTGCCGCTGCTCTTGCATGCTTCATCGAACTGTCTGCCACTGCAACATTTCGGCGCGAAGCCGGAGCCGGTACCTATTGGGAAAGCTGGTGCTTGCTTGACAAAGCCACGGATGAGGAACTCGCTTTGGGCTGCACGTTGCCCTGAGAGTTGCAGTGCACTCCCGGGGGGAAGAGGAGGCACCCTCCGGGGGGGGGTGCGTGCGAGGCGTGCCGCTCGGACTGGAGGCCGTGGATCCCTTTATTCCCAGCCCTCCTTGGTTGGGTATTTGTTTTGAATAGAGCGCTGCGGTCGCGTCTTCTCCTCCTCCCGCCTCCCGCCTCCTGCCTCTCGCCGCTTTCTCGCCTCCTGCCCCCCAGGACCTCGCCGTCCCTGGAGGGCTGCGATCTGCGACGCTGTCGCCACTTTCGATGGCTGCTGGTGGGTCCAGCGGAGTGAGGCACCGCGCAGACCTGAGCGGCCGTCCCTGGGGGGCTGCGATCTGCGACAATGTCGCCACTTTCGATGGCTGCTGGTGGGAACAGCATAGTGGGTAGCCGCCGAAGACCCAAAGTAGACCTCGCCATGCCTGGGGGGCTACGATTTGCGAAACTGTCGCAACTTTCGAGGGCTGCTGGGGGGACAGCATGGTGGGTAGCCGCCGCAGATCCAAAGTAGATCTCGCCATCCCTGGGGGGCTGCGATTTGCGAAACTTTCGAGGGCTGCTGGGGGGGGCAGCATGGTGGGTAGCTACCGCAGACCCGAAGTAGACCTCGCCATCCCTGGGGGGCTGCGATTTGCGAAACCGTCGCCACTTTCGAGGGCTGCTGGGGGGGACAACATAGTGGGTAGCCGCCGCAGACCCAAAGTAGACCTCGCCATCCCTGGGGGGGCTGGGCTTTACGAAACTGTCGCCGCTTTCGAGGGCTGCTGGGGGGGAGGCAGCATAGTGGGTAGCCGCCGCAGATCCAAAGTAGATCTCGCCATCCCTGGGGGGCTGCGATTTGCGAAACTGTCGCCGCTTTCGAGGGCTGCTGGGGGGGGACAGCATGGTGGGTAGCCGCCGCAAACCCAAAGTAGACCTCGCCATCCCTGGGGGCTACGATTTGCGAAACCGTCGCCACTTTCGAAGGCTGCTGGGGGGGGACAGCATAGTGGGTTGTAGCCGCCGCAGATCCAAAGTAGACCTCGCCATCCCTGGGGGGCTGCGATTCGCGAATCCGTCGCAATTCTCGAGGGCTGCTTGGGGGGCAGCAGTAGTGGGTAGCCGCCGCAGTTCCACATTAGATCTCGTCATCCCTGGGGGGCTGCGATTTGCGACACTGTCGCCACTTTCGAGGGCTGCTTGGGGGTGCAGCGTAGCGATCTGCGAATCTGTCACCACTTTCGAAGGCTGCTGGTGGGTCCAGCGGAGTGGGGCACCGCGCAGATCTGAGCGAGACCTCAACGTCCCTGGGGGGCTGCGATCTGCGAAACCGTCGCCACTTTCAAGAGCTGCTGGCGGGTCTAGCGGAATGAGGCACCGCGCAGATCTGAGCGGGACCTCGCCGTCCTTGGGGGGCTGCGATCTGCGAAACCGTCGCTACTTTCGAAGGCTTGTGGCGGGTCCAGCGGAGTGAGGCACCACCTAGATCTGAGCGGGACCTCGCAATCCTTGGGGGCTGCGCAGAAATATATGCGCCCACGCCACGTCACCACCTCCGTCTAACATCTCCCAAGCTACTCATGCCCCGCATTGCGCGGGGGGTGGGTACGTCGCCAGGGTAAATATCTCCCTCTCTTGCGCACCCCGCGCAAAGGCAGGGGAGGAGGAAGGATTCTATGATGCTGAGGGGAACGGTGAGGGAAGAGGGGAGAAGGACGAGATGCTGCTGCTGATGGTGATGATGATGATGATGATGATGATGATGATGATGATGATGCTGATGCTGATGATGATGATGATGCTGAGGAGGAGACGGCTGAGGATGTGGATGCGGATGTTCATGGTGCTAGTGATGGCGATCGTGCTAGTGATGGTGATGGTGATGGTGGTGATGCTGCTGATGATGACGATGCTGACGATGCTGACGATGATGATGATGACGACGATGATGATGATGATGATGATGATGATGATGATGATGATGATGATGATGATGCTGATGATGATGATGCTGATGCTGATAATGATGATGCTGATGCTGCTGATGATGATGATGCTGATAATGATGATGATGATGATGATGATGATGATGATGATGATGATGATGATGCTGACGATGATGCTGACGATGATGCTGATGATGATGGTGCTGACGCTGCTGATGCTGATTATGCATATGAGGTCGATGATGCTGATGATGCTGTTGTTGTTGATGATGAAGCTGATGATGGTAGGATCGGATCGGATCGGATAGGACATGATAGGAGAGGAGGAGGATGAGGATGAGGATGAGGATGAGGATGATGAGGAGGAGGAGGAGGAGGAGGAGGAGGAGGAGGAGGAGGAGGAGGAGGAGGAGGAGGAAGAGGGGGCGGTCGTGGATGGAAAGAAGGGGCAGGACGCCATCCGAGGGTGAGGGGCTGAACGCGGCGCGTGCTGAGGGGAGGTGGCCAGACTGGCGGGGCCGCTTCACGCAACATGCGAGATCCGCGCGCTCTCCTCGAGACGCCCTCGTGACTGCCCGCGCGACTGCCCCCGATTTCTGGAGGGCGCGTGACCATGGCGACGGCCATCTCTCTCTTGCTCTCTTGGTTGCGTCGGCCTCTGGGGCCGCCTGCGGGCCCCGAGGGCAGAAAAGGGCACCGTCCGCGAGGACACGCTGGCCGCGGGTCGGGGATCTACGGGCCCGGGTCAGTCGGGCCTTCCAGGATCCTGCAAGATCCTGCAGGGCCCTGCAAGATCCTGCACGCAAGCCCGGGTCAGTGCACCCCTGGCCCTGCAGGGTCCTGCAGGATCTGGCGCTCTGGCCGGCCCTCGTCTGCCTGCAGCCCCGCCCCTCGAGGCTCCCGAGCGGGCAGTGGGCCGAGGGCCCTGTGGGGCCCACGCCGCCAATGCCAGAGCACGACTCGTGGGAGGCCTGGGCCACGAGCCCCGCGAGCGCCGCGCAGGGCGCACGCTGCCCGTCCAGCGCTGCGGCTGATTGGGCCACTAGCGCGCTGCAAGAAGCGCGAGGGTTCAGCGGTTCGCACGCAGACCCCCCCCCCAAGTAGAGCGCAGAAAATCCACCCCGACAATAACCACCCCGACACGCGAAGCCGTTTAGTAAACGCACCCAAAGAAGGAATCAAACAGGGTAGGGCCTTTAGTAAACGCCCAGGGCCGTTTAGGAAATGCCGATTGTCTGGTCTGGGTGGTTTTGCCTCCCTTGAGTTCAGTGGTTCGCATGCAGACCCCCCCCAAAGTCCCATGGCGATGCGGTTGGTAATTTTTGCTTCTCGTGTCGCGGGAGAGAGTCGGCGGAGTTGGCGAAGTCTTAAGCATCAGTAACTATGCCTATCAATGGGGTGAAAAAGCTATTGATGCACTTGCCGATCTCCTCTGCGCCATTGCTCTGCAGAGCTAGCTTCTCGGTCAAGGACGTAAAGCCAGAGGCGTCCATAAAAACGACAGCAGCATCGAAGCTGTGCACGACGGGGTTGTAGCTGCTTTCTATTGGTGACTCCATAATCACCTTCACTGGGTCGGTGGCGTTGACCCGACCGTCCATGATTGCCCCCACTATGACTTGCGGCAGAAATGAATGCAAGCGGCCGTCCTGGGAGGACCGCATCTATTGGGGGCGCGCACACATGGATTAGCGATCCATGGATTTGGCGCGCGGTCGCCAAATCCATGGATCGGGGGAGGTGCCCTCCTCAAGATGTGGCCGGTGCCGCCTCGCTCGGCGGTGAACATCTGCGATTCCCTATGGAAACGGGGCCCGTCGCTAATCCGAGAGGGGGACGCTGTGAGGCCCTCTTGTCTCGCAACGTGCGCATCCGCGTCGTCATCATCATCATCATCATCATCATCATCATCACCATCATCATCATCTCCATCATAAGCAGCATCATTAGAACAGGAACAAACATGACAATTCATGTGTTGCCACATGGAAAGAGCCTGTGACTGTCAGTACTTTTGTGGTGCAGGCGTTCCACACTTAAAATCCTTGTGTAGCAGCCTTCACACAACGGATTCCCTATGTGCCGACCTCACACAATAATTTCAAGTGAGGGGGATCTGCAATGGCTTTCACACTTAAAAACATTTTGCAGCAACTTTTACAAAGGGAATCCTTTTGTGCAAGCCTTACAACAGCGTTTTCATTGTGGGGGGATCTGCAGTGGCGGCGCCTTGAGCCCAAGAAAGGTAGAGAGGAAAACGGGCAAAACAGGAAAAACATGAACAAACGTCTGTTTTCGCAGGGACAAATAGGAAACAACTAGGCAGACCTGTGACCGTCGGCATTCTTCTTGTGCAGACGTTCCACACTAGTAATCCTTTTGTAGCAGCCTTTACAAACGGATTCCTCGTGTAGCGACCCTACACAAGGATTTCAAGCGTGGGGGATCTGCAGTGGCCTTCACACTTAGAATCCTTGTGTAGCAGCCTTTTGCAAAAGAATTCATTGTTTGGCGGCCTTACAAAAAGGGTTTCCCTTGTGGGGGGATCTGCAGTGGCGGCGCCTTGAGCCCAGGAAAGCTAAAGAAGAAACCCATGCAAAACAGACAGAACTTGTGTTTTTTCATAGGGCAAACCGGAAACAACTAGGAAGACCTGTGACTGTCGGCATATGGTGCAGGCGTTCCGCAATTTAAATCAGTGTGCAGCAGCCTTTACAAACGCATTCCTTGTGTGGCGACCTTACATACGGATTTCAAGTGTGGGGGATCTGCAATGGCCTTCACACTTATAATCCTTTTGTAGCAGCCATTACAAAAGGGAATCCTTGTGTGGCGGCCTTACAAAAAACGTTTCCATTGTGGGCGGATATGCAGTGGCGGCGCCTTGAGCCCAGGACAGCTAAAACACTGGAAACACAACATGTGTTTCCACAAGAAAACAAGAACCAATTAGGAATACCCGTGACTGTCGGTACTCTTATGGTGCAGACGCTCCACGTTTAAAATCCTTTTGTAGCAGCCTTTACACACGGACTTCTGTTGTGGCGGCGTTACACAAGGATTCCAACTGCGGGTGCCCTGCAGTGGCTTTCACATTTCGAATCCGTTGTAGCAGTCTTTACAACATAATTCCTTGTGTGGCGGGCTTAGAACAGCGTTTTCATTGTGGGGGGGTCTGCAGTGGCGGCACTTTGAGCCCAAGAAAGGTAGGAGAGGAAAGCAGAACAGGAAACAACATATGTTTTCACCTGGAAACAGCATGAAACATCTAGGACTACCTGTGACTGTCGGTTTTCTTCAGGCGCAGACGCTCCGTACTAGTAATCCTTGTATAGCAGCCTTTACCAGCGGTTTTTCGTGTAGCGACATTACGCACGGACTTCGAATTGGGGGGATCTGCAGTGGCCTTCACACTTAGAACCCGTTTTTTGCAACAACCTTTTGCAACCCAAATTAATTTTCGGCGGTCTTACAAAAAACAAGGTTCCCATTGTGGGGTGATGTGCAGTGGCGGCACCTTGAACCCAGGAGCGCTAAATGGGGAAAAGCATGTCATACATAACAAAAACAATTGTTGTCACACAGAAAATAAGAAACAGCTAGTCAGACCTGTGACTGTCGATATTATTATGGTGCTGGCGTTCCACAGTAGTAGCCCTTTTGTAGCAGCCTTTACAAGCGGATTCCTTGTGTAGCGACCTTACACAAGAATTTCAAGTGTTGGGGATCTGCAGTGGCCTTCACACATATCATCCTTTTGTAACGTTTGCACACTAGTTCATTGTGTGGCGGCCTTGCAAAAAAAGTTTCCCTTGTGGGGGGATCTGCAGTGGCGACACCTTGAGCCCAAGAGCGCTAAGGAGGAGAACGGGGCAACCATGCACAACGGGTAAACACTTGTGTTTTCAGATGGAAAATAGGAAACAGCTAGGAAGACCTGTGACTGTCGGTATTCTTCTTGTGCGTACGTTCCACACTTAAAACCATTGTGCAACAGCCTTTACAAACGCATTCCTTGTGTGGCGACCTTACACAAGGATTTCAACTGTGGGGGATCTGCAGTGCCCTTCACATTTTGAATCCTTTTGTAGCGGGCATCCTTGTGTGGCGGCCATTCCAACAGGGCTTCCATTGTGGGGTGATCTACAATGGCGGCGCCCTGGGCCCAGGAAGGCTGAAGAGGAAAACACAAACAAAACCATTAGCCTGGCACAAGACCCAGCCATATGCAGTTGTGAGTACCGTCTTTGTGAGCAGCGCATTCGGTGGGGTTCCCTGTGGGGCCACCAAATGGTGTCCTGGGTGGGGAGACGCCTGCGAATGCAACCACTGGGGCCTTCAGTGGAGCTCCCCATGGGGCCACGAAGCGCTGTATTGGGTGGTGCGGACGCATGCGAACCCTGCCACCTGGGCCTTCGGTGAAACTCCTGATGGGGCCACGAAGCGTGTAAATGGTGTGCCGAAGCGGGCGGGGGGCGACATGCGGACCCTGCCACTGGGGCCTTCGGTGGAGTTCCTTATGAGGCCAAGAACCGTGTGAGGGGCGTGCCGATGTGTGGCGGGGTGCGCAACACGGAAGAAGACGATTGGTCTGATAACGAAAACTGAATATTCGTTCGGTTTCGAACATGAAACTGCGGCCCCCCCAGGCGCCCCGCATGCGGGCGCAACCACTGGGGCCTTCGATGGAGGGTTTCCCCCTGCGCCGGGCCGCCGTCGTCCTCCTCAATTCCTGTTCCTCCTCCTCACATCATGGGTCGCGCGAGTCGCCCTCCGAAGAGCACAACGGTGACGACAGCTACGAGAACTGAATATTCGTTCGGTTTCGAACATGAAGCTGCGGGCCCCACAGGCGCCCCGCATGCGGGCGCAGCCACTGGGGCCTTCGATGGAGCTCCCTGTGGGACAACAAAACGTTCCTGGGTGGGGGCTTCGGTGGGGCCCTCTATGGGACCCTCTATGGGACCACGAAGCGGTGTCCTGGGTAGGGAAGACGCGTGCGAACACCCCCACAAGTACCTTCGGTGAAGCTCCCCATGGGACCACGAAGCGTTGCCCTGGGTGGGGGTAGCGCGTGCGAACACCCCCACCAAGGCCTTCGGTGAAATCTCCCATGGGGCCATGAAGCGCTGCCCTGGGTGAGGAACCGCCTGCGAACACCCCCACTGGGGCCTTCGGTGGAGCTCCCCATGGGGAAACGAAGCGTTGCCCTGGGTGGGGTAGAGCACGCGGGCACCCCAACTGGGAGCTCCCTATGGGGGCTACGAAGCGCTGCCCTGGGTGGGGGAACCGCATGCGAACACCCCCATTGGGGCTTCGGTGGAGCTCCCTATGGGGCCACGAAGCGCTGCCCTGGGTGCGGGAACCGCATGCGAACACCCCCACTGGGGCCTTCGGTGGAGCTCCCCATGGGGCCACGAAGCGCTGCCCTGGGTGCGGGAACCGCATGCGGGCACCCCCACTGGGGCCTTCGGCGGAGCTCCCTATGGGGCCACGAAGCGCTGCCCTGGGTCGGGGACACGCATGCGGGCACCCCCACCAAGGCCTACGGTGCAGCTCCCTATGGGGCCACGAAGCGCTGCCCTGGGTGAGGGAACCGCATGCGGGCACCCCCAGTGGGGCCTACGGTGGAGCTCCCTATGGGGCCACGAAGCGCTGCCCTGGGTGCGGGAACCGCATGCGAGAGCAGCCACTGGGGCCTACAGTGCAGCTCCCTATGGGGCCACGAAGCGCTGCCCTGGGTCGGGGACACGCATGCGGGCACCCCCACTGGGGCCTTCGGTGGAACTCCCTATGGGGCCACGAAGCGCTGCCCTGGGTGGGGGAACCGCATGCGAGAGCAGCCACTGGGGCCTTCGGTGAAGCTCCCTATGGGGCCACGAAACGATGCCACGGGTAAGGGCACCGCATGCGAGAGCAGCCATTATGGCCTTCGGTGGATCTCCCTATGGGGCCACGAAGCGTTGCCCTGGGTGGGGGAACCGCATGCGAGGGCAGCCGCTGAGGCCTTCAGTGGATATCCCTATGGGGCCACGAAGCGCTGCCCTGAGTGGGGGAACCGCATGCGAAAACAGCCATTGGGGCCTTCGGTGGAGCACCCTATGGGGCCACAAAGCGCTGTCCTGGGTGGGGGAACCGCATGCGAGAGCAGCCGCTGGGACCTTCGGTGGCGCTCCCTATGGGGCCACGAAACGCTGCCCTGGGTGGGGGAACCGCATGCGAAAGCAGCCACTGGGGCCTTCGGTGGAGCACCCTATGGGGCCACGAAGCGCTGCCCTGGGTGGGGGAACCGCAGAGCTCCCTATGGGGCCACAGAGCGTTGTACTGGGTGGGTGAAACGCAGGAAGCAAGGGCTGTGCTGGGTGGTGGCGGACGGTGGGTGAAACGCAGGGAGCAAGGGTTGTGCTGGGTGGTGGCTGACGCATGCGGGCGGTGCCACTTGGACCTTCGGTGGAGCTCCTGATGGGGCCACGAAGCGCTGTACTGGGTGGGTGAAACGCAGGGAGCAAGGGCTGTGCTGGGCGGTGGCCGGCGCATGCGGGCGGTGCCAGTGGGACCTTCAGTGGAGGTCCCTATGAGGCCACGAAGCGCTGTACTGGGTGGGTGAAACGCAGGGAGGAGGGGGAGGAAGGCGCCGAAACGCTGTCCTGAGCGTGGGGAACGCATGCGGGCACCCCCACTGGGGCCTTCGGTGGAGCTCCCTATGGGGCCACGAAGCGCTGCCCTGGGCGTGGGGGGCGCATGCGGGCACCCCCACTGGGCCCTTCGGTGGAGCTCCCTATGGGGCCACGAAGCGCTGTCCTGGGCGTGGGGGACGCATGCGGGCACCCGCACCAAGGCCTACGGTGCAGCTCCCAATAGGGGCCACGAAGCGCTGTCCTGGGCGTGGGGGACGCATGCGGGCACCCCCACTGGGGCCTTCGGTGGAGCTCCCTACGGGGCTACGAAGCGCTGTCCTGGGCGTGGGGGGCGCATGCGGGCACCCCCACTGGGGCCTTCGGTGGGACTCCCTATGGGGCCACGAAACGCTGTCCTGGGCGTGGGGACCCCGGTGGAGCTCCCTATGGGGCCACGAAACGCTGTCGTGGGCGTGGGGGACGCATGCAAGCACCCCCACTGGGGCCTTCGGTGGAGCTCCCTATGGGGCCACGAAGCGCTGTGCTGGGCGTGGGGGACGCATGCGGGCACCCCCACTGGGACCTTCGGTGGACCTCCCTATGAGGTTACGAAACGTGTGAGGGGTGTGCCGAGAGCAAAGGCAATGAGGGGGAGGAGGGAGGAGAGGGAGGGAGAAGCGGGAGGAGGAACGAACGCGGGGCGCTGTCTCTTCAAAACGAGGACCCAACACCACAGGATGGTTGGGAATAAAACAGTAAACACCGTGTGTTTTCACAAGGAAAAGCAAGAACAAACAGCGAACTCTGTGACTGTCGCTGTTTTTTATTTGTTGCTGTTTTCCTTGTGTAAACAACGTTTGTTTTTGTTGTTCCTGTTTTTCCTGTTTTCCTCCTCCCTCCCCCGAGCGTCCTGAAGCGTCCGAGCGGGCTACGGATTCTCCGCCCAGAATACGATTGCCTCGGGCCCTCAGGCCTCAGGTGATCACCATTCGATTGGGATTGGGTGTTTTGTCAAACCATCTTGCAAAAAGCGGATCACTGATCCAGATGATTTGTTCCTTGTTTGCGAGAGAAGAGGGCCTCACAGCGTTCCTTTCTCCGCTAATCCACGCCCCCTTGGTCCATGCTTGCCATCACCTGAATCTGCATACCAACACCGATCGTGGCCAGGCCCCATCCTGAGCCCAGGATCACCCTGGCCAAGAGCAGTGCAGGTGTATAGCTTCGGCGGCGCGCGCCCGGGAGAGAAGTGAGAAGGGCCGGCCCCTCTGATAAGGCTTGGGGGCAGGCCGCTGGCCTTCTCGGAAAGATTCCAAGCCTTCCCCGGAGACGCGAGAACCTTCTCAGAATGCCGGAGGGCTTCTGAGAAGCCCCGCCGCCCGCTGAGAAGGCCTCCTCCTTCTCACTTCCCCCCCTCGCTCGCCGCCCACGGTTGGCGTCCCCCGACGTCCGTGGTGGTCACGACGGCTTGCCGCCGCGTCTGCTGCATCCGGAGCACGTCTCTGGAGACCTTGAGCACCGACGTCTCGGCATCGAAGATGTTGTGCCGCCAGTCGAGCCCTCTCCTCGCGAGGCGTCCACTTCCGCCTCCTCTCCTATCCCCTCCTAACCCTTCCTAACCGAATACCCCTGATAATCACACCCAGGAGATACAGAAGACCACCCAAGAAGCCCCAACCAAGCTCCCACAATGCCCTTAGAAGGCAAACGCTGTACATTTTCTTTCCGTATCGGTAGCATTTCATCATGCTCCGCTTCTAGGCCTCCAGAGCGCCCGAGACATCCGAAACCACCCCCCAGATCGCTCCAAGATGACCCCATGCGCGCCCAAGACGGCCCTGGCCCCGAGTAGGGCCCAGCATTGCCCAAATGGGACACATAACATACCCAAAACGCTCCAAGAGGGTCGCTGGGGCTCTAGACTGCCCAAGAAGGTCCCACGACAGCCCAACAAGGCCCCCGACGGCCCAAGAGGCCCCCAACATTGCCCAGAAAGGTCAAACGGCCCCAGAGGGCCCAAAGCCGACCCAAGAGGCCCCCACGACATGTTCAAATCGGCCCCAAGAAGCGACGACGAACGACCCACTCGCGAACCTGCATTACAACCCGCTGAATTAAAAGTGGAGGCCGTGGGGATCGAGAAAGACACGGCTGGCCTCCAGTTAGCCCGCGGGGCCACGGGACAATGTTGGAGTTGGGGCCGATTTGGGAATTTCAAATGCATCTCTCACCCCTCTTGAGATTCTAACGCCCAAGTGGGGTCAGCGTCTGAAAGTGCGATTCCGCCCGAGACTTCCTCAACAAAGCTTTCATATCGCCTTCTAGGGCGATCTCAAAACAAATGTGCCATGGCATCTGAAAATGGCGATTTCGCGTGTCCTCCGAGAAACAAATCAGATCGATCTTCACGCCGCTTGAGAATGGCGATATCGCCCGATAATTCCACAAAGGGTCTTTTCTGGTTGCTTCTCACGCCGCCCGAGAGTGGCGATTTTGTTTGGGCTGTCCTAACAACCACGCGTCTCGTCCACCCCTGCGGCGCCGTTCCTCCGTTCGGGTCACGAGCCTGTCTGGGAGTCATCTTGGGATCGATCGAAGGTCGAAGCTCGAGGTTTCATCGATTGGCGAAGACGCATGCGTTGTTCCCTCGCATACTGCCGATCACCACTTTTTACCCCATGGGGTGGTAGCACGACTATCTCTCTCTCTCTCTCTCTATAAATCTGTAACTGCACATTTCCGCTCCGAATTTTCTCACATCGGCAACCCCCTTGACCCCCCCCTGACATGTCATTCCAAGAGCTCCCATCGCCAAAAACGTAAACTTTGAATTCTGGGTGCCCCTCGCAACCTTCTTCGACCGCCTGGGCGTGACTCAAATCGTTCGGGAGGCCCAAGGCTGCTCCAACACGCCCAAGATCGCTTCAAGATGTTTTCAGGACTGCCCCGACGGCCCCCAAAAGATTTTCCCACGAGGGCCCCAAACGATTGAACATTTTGCTGCTGCTGCTGCTGCTGCTGCTACCTCTTCCGTACATTTCAATGTTCCCGCTTTTTGGAGCTTCCGACCGCCCATCAGCCAAGAGCCTTCCGAACCTGCGACCCCCCTCCACCCTATCAGCCCCGCACCTTTACGAGCCCTGTGAGCCTCACTCCCTGAGCCCCACCACTCCCATGATCCCGATGACCCGCATGAACCCAACCCCGAGAGCCTTCCGACCCCCGCTACCCCCATGAATACCCCCCCCCCAGTGCACATCGCAAACCCTCGCAACCTCGGTGAGCTCTGTAATTTCACAATCCCCAAGGCCTCATGAGCCCTACACTCCACTCGACCTCCATGAGCCCTAAAAACCCCACACATCCGATTGGCTCCACGATGCCCACGACCCCCAGGAGCCCCACGATCTCCAGGAGCCCTATGGACCCTACGAGCCCCATGAACCGCATCATCCCCGCGAACCCTCTCCAACACCCTGAACCATGTGGGCCCTATGAGCTTTCCGTTCCCCGTGAGCCCTACGCGCACTGCGAGCTCTACGAGCCTTGCGACCCTGTGGAGCTTCCGATCTCTAGGAGCCTTACGAGCCCCACGAGCCCGACGAGCCCATGACCCCCATGAGCCCTTCGAGCCCCACGAACCCTGTGAACCCTACAAGCCCTACGAGCCCTGTTAGCCCTATGAGCCGCATGAGCCCTATGAGCGCTATGAGCCCTACGAGCCCTGCAAGCGCTATAGCCCTACAAGGCTATGTGCCCCACGAGACTCGTGCGCCCTGAGCCCTCAAGCCCAACGAACCCTACGGGCGCTACGGCCCTACTGAGCCCTACGAGTCCATGAACCGCGTGTGCTCTATGAACCTCATGGCAAGCCCCGTCAGCCCTTCCAGGCCCACGGACCCCCACGAGCCCGATGACCCCCACGAGCCATACGACGCCTTATGCGCCCTAAGAGACCCGCGACACTTTTGAGTCGCCTGTGCGCGAGGCCCATGAGCCCCGCGAGCCCTATGGCCCTCCCGACTCCCCAGAGCCCGACGACCCCTACGAGCTTTGCAGCCCGAGGCCCCTGCCTGAACCCCATGACCCCCACTACCCCCACAAGTCCAGCGAACTTTACTATCTTTGCGAGCCTCCTCAACCCTGGTACCCTTATGAGCCCCACGAGCCCCGCGAACCTTACGAGCCTCGCGTGCCCTGAGAACCCTACGAGTCCCATGAGCCCTACAAACCTCGCGACCCATACGACCCTCATGAACTCAATGAGCTCTACGAACCCATGACCCCCGCGAGCCCTACGAGCCCTGCCAACCATAAGAGCCCTACGAACCCTACGAGCCGTATACGGCTTATGAGCCCTACGAGCCGCGTGAGCCCCATGAGCGCTATGAGCCCTACGACCCCTAAGGACCTTGTGAACCCTACGACCCTTGCGGGCCCTTCGGCCCCCATGGGGCCTACGAACCTTATGAGCCCCGTGAGCCCAGCCAGCCCCATGAGGCCTATGAGTCCTACGCGCCCTATGAGCCTTATAAGTCTCATAAGCCCTACGACCCCCAATTTGCCCCATGAGCCCTACGACCCCCGCGAGCCGCACTAGCTCGACGACCCACGCTGGGAGCCCATGGCAGATGGAGAGCCCACTGGACGTGCGCGCGCGGAGAACCCAACCCAGGCGCAACGATGGGTCTTGCATGTCCAGCGGAGCCCATACGCCAGACGTCCGTGGCACAGACGGCACAGGTGGTCGCGGCGAGCCTCGCTAGCGCCATGCGATCAACATGTGCTCGGCAAGCCGCAGCGAGCCAGGGCACATCTTGTATACATACACATACATGTATATATATATATATATACACCAGACTGCAGTGGCGCTTCGCGCCATGCACCTTGGTCCTTGAAGTTTGGTGTGCAGGCGGAATAGCAGGAAGGTCAAGCCGACAATTTAGCGATAACTTTGTTGCCTTTTCTGGCATCGCCGCTATAATAATGTTATTCGGTATCCTTCCTCCATACTTCTTTTCCTTATTTTCGCCATACCATGCGCATTCTCCCCATCCTCCTCAGCTCTTTTTTGCGGAGGCTCCTCCTTGGAGAGCCTCTGGGGGCCCCTTCTGGAGGCCCCCTGGGCGTATTCTGGGGGCATCCGGGGGCTTCCTCGGGCCACCCTGCCTCCAACCGCGGTCTCCCTGTCGAATGCTTCGGAGGGTGTCTTTAGGCCATCTTGGGCCGCCATGGGGCTCTCTGAGGGCCATCTTGGACCCGTGTTGTGCCGTTTTGGGGCTCTCTTGGACTGCCTAAAGCCTTTTCGGATGGTTGTGGGGCGATTTTGGAGCCTCCCAGGCGGCTTCGGACGCCCAGAAGATCGCCGTCTTGGAGCGTCGGGAAGCCGAAAAGAGGGGAACCCCAAAATTCACCAAAAACCAACAGAAAATCACTGATTTTTGTCTCGGGGGGCCTTCTTGGAAATGCTCATGGAGCCCGCTTTGGGGCCGTCCTGGAGGCCTCTTGGGCCATCTTGAGGTCACACCGGTCACTCTTGAAGCGCTCTTGTGCGGTCTTGGGGTCTCTGGGACGTCTCCGATGACCCTCCTGATCGCCGTGGGTGTGCTGGGAAGGCTTGGCAAAACGCCCTGCGAGGATCTGGGGGCCGCTTCGAGGCCCGTCCGGAGGGTCCCCCAACCCCAGATCCCGGGAGTCTGGTTTTTGGGGGGGGGAGTGACGGGTTTTCCCCCCGCCCGGGCTTGTATAAATATAGGAAGAGGAATCTGTATATGCGTGTATGCGTCCGCCCCCGCTGGGGTTATCCCCCGTGGTCTCTTTTTGATGTATCATATGCGACCTGTTTAGGTGTCCTTGGGATGCGGCACAACATCGGCGTGTGCACCTTCCTTTGCAACAGGGCGCAACAAACTGGACTCTTTCTAAGCGCTCCGCTGGCAAAGAAGCCAATCCACCAGGGAAGCAACCGCAATTTGCCAGAACAAAGAAAAGAAGACGGGGAGATGCTCTTCCCCCTCCTCCGCTCCGCCGCTCTCCCCCTGCAGGAGCCTCCACGAAGGCCAGACATCCAGGACGTCCCTGGAAGCACCAAGAGGCACCAAAGGCCCTATGACGTCAAAGGAAGCTCCAGGAAGCCCCAGGATTGATCAGACGGCCTCATTTGCAGTTGCTCGAATTCAGACCCCGTCGCAGGCACACTCTTTCATGCGCAATCACTGGGGCCCACTACTACCCAGACGCGCTCATATTCAAACCCACTTGTGCTCGACCCGCCAGTGCCCAGACCGACTCATACCTAATACCACTTACAACTAACCGCTCATACGCGTACCTGTTCGCAATCAGATTTGCTCGTGTCTAGTCGCTCATACCCCGTCTCGCTCACGCTCAAGCCTGCTCTCCCCCCGACTCCCCCAAAAGAAAGCGTTAGAGCATACACATTTGGGGATCTTCATGTCGAATGTGTTTCACCGCCCTGGCGCGAATAACTGACATGCTTCCTTGATCGCAAACTGTGCGAATGACAACTTTTAAGGTTGAGGCCGCGTGCAATCGAACGGAAGCACGTGGAACCAGGTGGAAAGAGTGGAATCACGCGGGCGCAGGTCAAACAATCGGAGCATGCAGTCCGACCGGGGCTTGACTAGATAGGGCCTCTGCAACGCTTTAGCCCCAACGGCGGCGGCACGCAAAAGGTGAAAGCAGACGTGGGTGAATTGTTCAGGCGTCGCAGCAGCTTCCAGCGGGGCTGCCATTTTGGGTTGGGTGCCCCTCGAGCGCCCTGGGAAGCCCTTCCAATTATCCGCCTCCATCACCACTGCCACTTGTGGGCGGCAAAGCACACTACAGCCAACCCGTATAACAAGGGTGCGCGGAAAGGATGCAAGAGCCTTGAAAGGCCATGCCGATACTCAGCGGGCGGGGCGCGGCAAGCGACAACGGCCAAGGATGGCCGAAGGGGAAGGATGCAACAGTAACCTTGGAAAGTTGCTCATCCTGAATATGCGGGTTCGCTGTAATCTTCCAAGGTCCGTCGAGGCACGACAAAGCAAGCGTGAAGGTGCAGAGCCGAACTCGCGAGCTGTGCGACCGATAAAGACTGACGCGCTGCAGGTAAGAGGAGTGAAAGCCGACATGGCCGCCCGTTTGGTGCCAGCGCTGTCCCCTCATCGCGGCGGTTCATGTACGTGGCCCTGTGGGACGGTGCCCTAGGAGCGACTGGCTTGGAAGTGTGAAGATTCAGCTGTGGATCCCTTTCCTCTCCCCAGGGCCCCACCCCTCGGGGCCCCGCCCTGCAACTGCCGACCAGTCGCTCTGCTGCAGCGGCAGGAGGGGTCTCCCGGTCAAGCCCACGCCGGGAGGCTCGCCAGCACTCCAGCGCCTGCCTGCTCAGCCCCGCTTCCCTTCCTGCAGGCCGTGCCGCCGCAGCGCGCCTCCGAGGTCTCCGCCCGCCGCGGCGCGCGCCTCCGCGGCCACAAAGGGGCGGGCCTGGCGGGCCTCGCGCCCGAAGACAGAAGGGCTGCCCCCACCGCTGGCAGGGGCCTCCTCTCGCCAGGCGGAGCGGGCCCCCGCCCCTGCCTGCTCTGCGGCCAGCGGCTGCCAGGGCCAGCGCGTTTTCTGTGGTCCGAAGCCCATCGACGCGACGCGGGCGGCGCACGGAGGGCCGACGCAAGCTGCGTGCTGGCGGGCTGCGCGCGCCGTGAGAACCCATCGGGGCCCCGCTCGCCCCCGCGGCCGCCGCCTTGCGCGAGGCGGTGCCCCAATGGTTGGGGGGGACACCCGAACGTCCTCGGGCCCTCGGCTCGCTACGAAGGCGACGCGCCGATCCGAAGGCATCTGGTTCCGTGGGCCGGGGGGTCGCCGCGCCCGTGGGCCAGCTCGGCGCCCGGCGCAGGCTGGCGCCGCGCCCGAGCCCAGAGCCCGCGCGGCGGCGCAGCCGCTCCGCCAGCTGCCCCGCGGCATCCTCTTGCGCGGGGAGGCCGTGGGCCGATCGTGGTGCGCCCCAGGCTGGTTGTGGCTCAGATCAGAGCGCAAACGGCCGACGATGGTGATGGTGATGGCGGTGATAGCCGCTATGGTGATGATGGTGATGATGATGCTGCTGCTGCTGATGAGGATACAGATGCTGATAGTGTTGATGATGATGAGGCTGCTGCTGGCGATGCTGTTCTTGTTGGTCATGATGATGACGATGATGACAGTGACGATGACGATGATGATGCTGCTGATGATGATGCTGATGATGATGATGATGCTGATGATGGTCATGCTGCTGACGATGGTGGTGGTGTAGATGATGCTGATGATATTACCGGTGGCGGCGGAAGGAGGGGCGAGGGAGGAGACAGGCGCCTCCCACTACCGCCTCGGCGAGCTCTTGGTGCACAAGCGCGCGGCCGCCATAGCCAGTAGGTCGATCCGCACACGTAGATGGTGATGCATGGGGATGATGAAGGGTCTCCACTGCAAACGCCGAAGTTCAGCTGAACCTGTGCTGCCAAGCTTTCGTTGCGTGGCCGTGCTGCGGGTCCGTCGCAAACCTTCTGGTGGCACCGAGCAGAGCAGCGCGACGTCCGCTTGTACTACGACCGCCACGCCATCCAGCCTGCGGCGCTGCTGCTGCATCACGACGCTGGGTCGCGCTCCCCTGATGGTTGGCAGCTCTACACCCTGCGAAATGCTTTAGAAATCATGGGTTAAGAAATTCATAGTCTCAGAACTTGAACAACAACCCAGAATGTCTATTCAAATCTTAGGATTTACTCTGAAACATTAAGAATAATCGAGACTCTGGCCGAAAATTTAGGCTTTCTTAAGCATCGCCCAGGGTGTACGGCCATCGAGCCGAGGAGGGTGTCCGACTGCTGGTAAGGCGCACGTGCTGCCGCAGCTCCACGCTGCCACTCCTGGCCGGGGCCGCGTGGTCCTGCCCCAGAGAACGGCGCCCGCCGCCTCCGCTGCGACCGCGTGCGCGTGCACGCTCCAGGCCGCGTGCGGGCGGCGGATCGCGACGTTCCACTACCATGCACGGGTGGCCGTTGGAACCCTGACGATGACATCGAGAATGGCCTCGTCGTACCTGGGCGTGGCCCTTGCTGCTGCCACTTCGTCGGCAGCATTGGGGAGCTTCTACAGCTCGGACACATGCCGTTCATCGTCGCCGCTGGCCCCTGCCTGGCGGGCGAGAGGCGCCGGCTCGGTGAGCAAGGCGGGATAGGGTCTCTGGCGCGCCAGCCCCTTCTTGCAGGTGGTCGCGTGGCCGGCTGTGCTTCCCACAAAGAGCTCTGCAGCGCACAATGCGTCGCCGCACGCGTTGTGCTTAGAGGGATACTCGGCGGCGACGAGTGGCTCAGGATTGAGACTAGAGGGAGGTGAAGCGGGAGAAGGGGCAGAGAAGGGAAGGAAGAGCAAGATGATGAAGAGGACTAAGAGGAGGAGGAGGAGGAGGAGGAGGAGGAGGAGGGAGAAGGAGGAGACAGGAGGAGGAGGAGGAGGAAGAAGAAGAGGGAGTCATCCCCCACAGAGCCTCCAAACACCAAAGCCGCCCCTGGCCCCTTTCAAACCATCCAAGCCATTCACCCTTTCAACCTGGAGCCTCATGTGTGTCCCGCGGGCGTCCTTCGTTTTTTGTGTGGCCTCTGGAGTCTCACTTGTTTCTCGATGTCCTTCCCCTCGTTTTCGTGTGCCTCGGGTGAGGATGAGCCCGCTGCAAGCGCGGTTTCAACCCTCGGGCCCACATGGGCTCGGCACTCACCAGGCAGCAAAGGCTTGACCCTTCCTTCGTGGACGACCGAATCGAACCCCTCCCCTGTCCCTTGCCGGTCTCCTGGAGTGCGTGGAGCACGGCAAATTCATCACGGACCTCACCCTCCCCACCGGCATGTCTCTAGTGATCACGGAGGGGACCGCCTGAGTCAGGCCGCGCGGGGGAGGCGAGAAGGAGGAGGAGGAGGAGGAGGAGGGGCCGAGTGCCGCCGCCGTTACGGACGAAGACGAGGCGCGCTCCCGCGCCACCGAGAGGATGAGAAGGATGAGGAAGAGGAGGACCACCGATGAAGAGGAGGAGGAGGAGGAGGAGGAATATGAAGAGGAGGAGGAGGAGGCGGACGAGGAAGAAGACCAGCGATGAAGATGAAGAGGAGGAGGAGGAAGAGGACAAGAGGAGGAAGAGGAAGAGGAGGAAGAGGAAGAAGAGGAGAAGGAGGAGCGGAAAGTTGAGGAGGAGGAGGAGTTGGCTGAAGAGGAGGAGGAGGGCGGCCTGACCAGAGCAGCAAACATCACGACGCTGATGACGACGACGACGATGACGCCGCCGACGGCGACGGCGAGGCGCGCTTTCGCGCCAACGAGAACAGGGGCTCTCTGCCCACTCTCCACCGCGCCCTCGAGGCAGAATCACTCGAGGCAGAGGAGACAAGGGGAAAGAAGGATGAGGATGAGGATGAGGTTGAGGGTGCAGATGATGATGATGACGATGATAATGATGATGATGCTTATGAAGATAATGCTGCTGCTGCTGCTAATGATGATGATGATGATGATGATGATGATGATGATGATGATGATGATGATGATGATGATGACGATGATGATGCTGACGATGACGATGACGATGATGATGATGATGATGATGATACTGATCATGGTGATGACGATGGTGACGATGATTATGATGATGATGATGATGATGATGATGAGGAGGAGGAGGAGGAGGAGGAGGAGGGGCCGAGTGCCGCCGCCGTTGCGGACGAAGACGAGGCGCGCTCTCGCGCCACCGCGAGGAGAAGAAGAAGGAAGAGGACGACCAGCGATAAAGAGGAGAAAGAGGAGGAGGAGGAGGTGGAGGTGGAGGAGGAGGAGGAGGAGAAGCAAGACCAGCTATGAAGAGGAGGAAGAGGAAGAGGAGGAAGAGGACCAGCGATGGAAGAGGAGGAATAGGAAGAGGAGGATAAGGAGGAGCAGGAGGAGGATGAAGAGGAGGAGGAGGAGGAGGAAGAGAAGGAGGATGATGAAGAGGAGGAGGATGAGGCGGGCGGCCTGACCAGAGCAGCAAACATCACGACGCTGATGACGACGACGACGATGACGCCGCCGACGGCGACGACGAGGCGCGCTTTCGCGCCAGCGAGAACCGGGGCTCTCCGCCCGCTCTTCGCAGCGCCCTCGAAGCAGAAGCACTCGAGGTAAAGGAGGCAGGAGAGAGACGGATGAAGACGAGGATGAGGATAAGGAGGAGAAGTAAGAGCAGCTATGAAGAGGAAGAGGAGGAAGACGACCAGCGATGGAAGAGGAGGAAAAGGAAGAGGAGGAATAGGAGGAGAAGGAGGAGGGGTAGAAGTATGAGGAGGAGGAGGAGGGAGGAGGAGGAGGAGGAGGAGGAGGAGGAGGAGGAGGATGAGGATGAGAAGGAGGAGGAAGGGGAGGAGGAAGATGAAGAGGAGGAGGAGGAGGAGGACGAGGAGGAGGAGGAGGGCAGCCTAACCAGAGCAGCAAGCATCGCGGCGCTGATGGCGACGACGACGATGACGCCGCCGACGGCGACGACGAGGCGCGCTTTCGCGCCAGCGAGAACAGGGGCTCTCCGCCCACTCTTCGCAGCGCCCTCGAAGCAGAAGCACTCGAGGTAGAGGAGACAGGAGAGAGACGGATGAAAACGAGGATGAGGATGAGGAGGAGAAGTAAGACCAGCTATGAAGAAGAAGAGGAGGAAGACGACCAGCGATGGAAGAGGAGGACGCCGAATTTGATGAATAGGAAGAGTATGATAAGGAGGAGGAGGAGAAGGAGGATGATGAAGAGGAGGAGGAGGAGGAGGAAGGGGATGATGATGATGATGAGGAGGAAGAGAGAGGAGGAGGAGGAGGAGGAGGAGGAGGAGGAGGAGGAGGAGGAGGAGGAGGAGAGGAGGAGGAGGAGGATGAGGAGGGAGGAGGAGGAGGAGGAGGAGGAGGAGGAGGAGGAGGAGGAGGAGGAGGAGGAGGAGGAGGAGGAGGCGGGCGGCCTGACCAGAGCAGCACAAATCACGAGACTGATGACGACGACGACGATGACACCGCCGACGGCGACGACGAGGCGCGCTTTCGCGCCAGCGAGAACCGGGGCTCTCCGCCCACTCTTCGCCGCGCCCTCGAAGCTGAAGCGCTCGATGAAGAAGAGACAGGAGAGAGACGGATGAGGACTTTTTTGACCTCCGCGGGCCCACCGCTTAGTGCAAGCAACTGGCAGTGCGGGACCTGCCAGCTCTGAGAAATAGGCGACCTCGCCTCGGCGAGAGCCGCTATGGGGAGGGAGCTTCGCGAGTTCCTTTCGGAACGCCCACTATGGCCCCCTCCCCACGCGGATCGACCCTCGGCTCGGACGCCACCAACAGGGCCACTGTTGAAGAAAGGTGGCTCACTGTTTGGACAGCCAGAGACAGTGCACGAGAAAACAGAGTCTGGGACTGAGCAGCAGTCGGGGCGGACTGGCAACCCAATCCACCCCCGTGCCCAAAGCACCAGGGGTGAGCCAAACAGCACACTGCAGTGAAAAGGACGGCCAGCCTCTCCAGGTTGGCGGAACCCCAAAGCTCGGGTACCAGGGCTGGCTGCGAGACACCAGCACCGCCGACCTGCAAGAGACAAAAACCCAGATCGAACCTGCAAGGGCCAAGGCGCAGCGAAGGCAGTTCCGAGATGTATGTGCAACGCGCCTTCCCCCAAAGAAGGGGTGCCTGATGCGCGTGCAGGGCGCGCACGCACGCGCGCGCAACAAGGTGATGTTCCCTAGGCGACGCTAGGACGAATCGGCAATGCCCACCCCTGGTGTCGAAAACGCCAGGGCGATGGGCTAGCCTCATCCCAGCCAAAGAGCCCCGTGAGGGCAAGTAAAGAAGGGCTGTGCTGGGTGAGGCCTGCGCCTACGCCCTGCGCACCAAGGAAGGCGCAACATCCGCTCAAAACACGAGGCTCCAGGACTACAATCAGGGTAATGCCCCAGTGGCCACGCAATGTTCCGTACAGATTACCAGGGCCTAAACCTGGACGCACCGCGCGGTCGCTCAACAGCGAAAGGCCGAAGACCAGCCACGCCAACGACGAAAAGTCCACCGAACCCCGAGGGAACACCAGGGGGGGGCACCGACGCGCGCAGCCAGGCCGCGCCCGCGAATATTCCAGAAAAGAGAGGAGCCCCCCGAAAGTGCCAGGCACCGGCGGGAACAGAAAAGAAAAGGAGACCCGCGCCGCAAACGCGGCAAGCCTGGAAGACCCTGGAAGGCACGCAACCCCAAAGGGGTGGAGTTCCGAGCCGCGCCAGGCCTTAAAGTGTGGCGGGGCAAACTTGGAGCCTCCATTCGGGGGGGTTGGGGAAATGCACGACCATGCATGTTCTGTCGGTGCGTGAACCAGCGCTGCCACTTGGGCAGGTCTGCCTCCGTGCATTCCCCGAGCCAGCAAAATCTGCAGACGAAGTCCTTGCCTGCATTGGGCGAGGCAAGACCCCGCCACTGGCCCTCTCACGTGCTCGTCTGGCACCTGAAGCAGGACGGCGTCCATCCTTCGGGCATAAAGTTACGGCGCAAAGGAGCGGCCCAGTGGTACTTGCCTGATTTCGAATACAAGCCTGGCCAGGCTCTGCCCTTGCAGCTCGTGCACCCTGGGGGGTGCACGTCATCGTTGTTGGGCCTCGGCGGCCTCTTGGGGACCTGCTCCGCGGCACGTGCCGAAGCAGGCGTGCGTTTGGCAGCGGGGGCGGCCGAGCGTTGCGACGGAGCAGAGCCGCTAGCTGCTGAGCCCCTCTCCTGCGCCTGCGCTAAAGCAGACACTAGGGGGCGTGGGCGTCGAGTAGCAGTCGCCGCAAACCGTGTGCTCACACATCCTGCGCCAAATTGTGAGCGAGCCGCGCGGGAGGCGTTTGTCGCGCCTCTCACAGGGGAACCTCCAATTCGTCTTATGTAAAAGGATCAGTGAGTGGTCCACGCCGAGCACGTGGCTTCCCCTGCGTGGAACTTGGCCTGAGGAGCCCTGCTGCGCTCTTTGGCGCGGCGGGCCTCAACCAGGCGCGTGGGCGGCGGGCCAGCAGGAGGACGGGCCGCTGATTCCTGCTTACCAGGCCGAGGCGACGGTGAAGCAGCGACTCGGCGGCGCTTCGCCTCCTCGAAGGCTCCTTGCGCGCGCGGCGCTTCCTTGGCGGACTTCGCGAAACTGCTAGGCTCCCCCCCTGGGCGGCAGTGAGCCGCCGACGCTGTGGGGGGCCGAGCCTCCGCTGGGAGGGGGCGAGCTACTCGGCGAAGAGACTGGCCTGGCGTTGCGAATGTGGGCGCGAGACCTGCTGCGACCTCGAGCGCCTATTTCCCTACTGGACTCGGGCCGCGCTCCGAGCCAAGCAGGGGGGGGGGGGGAGTCGCAGGTCCCGGCTTAAACTTAGCGCCTGAATTAGCAGCAATGCCAGCCGCGGTAGCACGCATAAATCGATCACGCCTGGCCTCGCGATTGGCTGCTCAGGGTAGCCGATCCAGAGACAGAGACGCGAACCAGCTGGAACGATATCGCCATGGTCCAACCGTAGCCTGTCGGGCGGGCCAAGAGCCTCGCCAAGGTCGCCAGGCGGCGGTGGGAATAATGGAAACACTCCAACAGCCTCGTTGGGCAAATCTGGGTATACATGGCGGCCGACTGCATCGCATGCGGCCTGAACTGTCGCGCAGTCTGCGTCGCGTGGAAACGAGTGCCAGGCGGCCGCCCGCTGAGGCACAATAACATGAATACGATGTGCAGGCTGCGGCACGCCCAAGTCGCGGAGCTCGCGATGGGCGTCTTGTTGTTGATCGTCTCCGTCGCGACGCCGACGGCGGTCACGATCTTGTCCGTCAGTTCTTGAGGAAGTGCTTCAGCTCTGGAGCGCCTGACGCGCCCAGCATGCCTGGCGGCCGATCCACAATCGCGACCCCAGGAAGCGAAATCGGGGCAGGGATGGCGACGCTGCCTAGCGCCACGTCCAGCCAGAAGCCGAAGAAACACAGCAATGAGGCCAGCCACGAGTGCGGTAGATGGGGGCGGTATAGCTAGATGGGTAGGCACCTGAGCGCGAGGGCCACGTGCACCAAAGTGCTGCCACCGCAACATTCCAAAGACTGCCGTAGATAAAAACGGAAAGCGAGAAGTGGTGAAGCGCTCTTCGCCGAACGCTGCCGATGAATTGTTCTCAACGATCACCTTCGAATCGACCGCCAGGAAGAGCGCGAAAGCAAGGGGCGCAGACATGACTGGCGCGCGGCGAAGGGGCCCGCCCACCAAGCGGGACGGGCAGAGCCCGTAGCGCCCAGTGGCCGAGCACCCCTGCGTTCACCTCGGACGAGGCGCTCAAGGAAGCACGGCGGAACGCCGGTCCAGCCCAGGGCACCCTGGACCCAGCGCAAGCTTGGGCCAGACTGGTTTTTGAGAGAGACGGATGAAGATGAGGATAAGGATGAAGAGGAGGACCAGGGGGGAAGATGAGGATGAGGATGAGGAGGAGGAGGAGGAGGAGGAGGAGGAGGAGGAGGAGGAGGAGGAGGAGGCGGGCGGCCTGACCAGAGCAGCAAAAAATCACGAGACTGATCGCGACGACGACGATGACACCGCCGACGGCGACGACGAGGCGCGCTTTCGCGCCAGCGAGAACCGGGGCTCTCCGCCCACTCTTCGCCGCGCCCTCGAAGCAGAAGCGCTCGATGTAGAAGAGACAGGAGAGAGACGGATGAGGACTTTTTTGACCTCCGCGGGCCCGCCGCATAGCGCAAGCAACCGGCAGCGCGGGACCTGCCAGCTCTGAGAAATAGGCGACCTCGCCTCGGCGAGAGCCGCTATGGGGAGGGAGCTTCGCGAGTTCCTTTCGGAGCGCCCACTATGGCCCCTCCCCGCGCGGATCGACCCTCGGCTCGGACGCCGCCAACAGGGCCACTGTTGAAGAAAGGTGGCTCACTGTTTGGACAGCCAGCGACAGTGCACGAGAAGACAAAGTCTGGGACTGAGCAGCAGTCGGGGCGGACTGGCAACCCAATCCACCCCCGTGCCCAAAGCGCCAGGGGTGAGCCAAACAGCACGCTGCAGTGAAAAGGGCGGCCAGCCTCTCCAGGTTGGCAGAACTCCAAAGCTCGGGTGCCAGGGCTGGCTGCAAGACGCCAGCACCGCCGACCTGCAAGAGACAAAAACCCAGATCGAACATGCAGGGGCCAAGGCGCAGCGAAGGCAGTTCCGAGATGTATGTGCAACGCACCTTCCCCCAAAGAAGGGGTGCCTGATGCGCGCGCAGGGCGCGCGCGCGCGCGCGCGCAACAAGGTGATGTTCCCTAGGCGACGCTGGGACGACTCGGCAATGCCCACCCCTGGCGTCGAAAACGCCAGGACGATGGGCTAGCCTCATCCCAGCCAAAGAGCCCCGCGAGGGCAAGTAAAGCAGGGCTGTGTTGGGCGAGGCCCGCGCCGGCGCCCCGCGCGCCAAGGAAGGCGCAGCATCCGCTCAAAACACGAGGCTCCAGGACTACAATCAGGGTAATGCCCCAGTGGCCACGCAATGTTCCGTGCAGATTACCAGGGCCTAAACCTGGGCGCACCGCGCGGTCGCTCGGCAGCGAAAGGCCGAAGACCAGCCACGCCAACGACGAAAAGTCCACCGGGCCCCGATGGAACCAGGGGGGGGCACCGACGCGCGCAGCCAGGCCGCGCCCGCGAATATTCAAGAAAAAGAGAAGAGCCCCCGAAAGTGCCAGGCACCGGCGGGAACAGAAAAGAAAAGGAGACCCGCGCCGCAAACGCGGCAAGCCTGGAAGACCCTGGAAGGCACGCAACCCCAAAAGGGTGGAGTTCCGAGCTGCGCCAGGCCTTAAAATGTGGCGGGGCAAACTTGGAGCCTCCATTCGGGGGGGGGGGTGGGGGAGATGCACGACCGTGCATGTTCTGTCGGTGCGTGAACCAGCGCTGCCACTTGGGCAGGTCTGCCTCCGTGCATTCCCCGAGCCAGCAAAATCTGCAGACGAAGTCCTTGCCCGCGTTGGGCGAGGCAAGACCCCGCCACTGGCCCTCTCACGTGCTCGTCTGGCACCTGAAGCAGGACGGCGCCCTTCCTTCGGGCATGAAGTTCCGGCGCAAAGGAGCGGCCCAGTGGTGCTTGCTTGATTTCGATTGCAAGCCTGGCCAGGCTCTGCCCTTGCAGCTCGTGCACACTGGGGGGTGCACGCCATCGTAGTTGGGCCTCGACAGCCTCTTGGGGACCTGCTCCGCGGCACGCGCCGAAGCAGGCGCGCGTTTGCCAGCGGGGGCGGCCGAGCGTTGCGACGGAGCAGAGCCGCTAGCTGCTGAGCCCCTCTCCTGCGCCTGCGCTAAAGCAGACGCTTCATTGGGGGGCGTGGGCGGCGAGTAGCAGTCGCCGCAAACCGTGTACTCACACATCCTGCGCCAAATTGTGAGCGAGCCGCGCGGGAGGCGTTTGTCGCGCCACTCACAGACGAACCTCCAAGTCGTCTTACGTAGAAGGATCAGTGAGTGGCCCACGCCGAGCACGTGGCTTCCCCTGCGTGGAACTTGGTCTGAGGAGCCCCGCTGCGCTCTTTGGCGCGGCGGGCCTCAACCAGGCGCGTGGGCGGCGGGCCAGCATGAGGGCGGGCCGCTGATTCCTGCTTGCCAGGCCGAGGCGACGGTGAAGCAGCGACTCGGCGGCGCCTCGCCTCCTCGAAAGCTCCTTGAGCGCGCGGCGCTTCCTTGGCGGACTTCGCGAAACTGCTGGGCCCCCTCCTGGGCGGCAGTGAGCCGCCGACGCTGTGGGGGGCCGAGCCTCCGCTGGGAGGGGGCGAGCTACTCGGCGAAGAGACTGGCCTGGCGTTGCGAATGTGGGCGCGAGACCTGCTGCGATCTCGAGCACATATTTCCCTACTGGACTCGGGCCGCGCTCCGAGCCAAGCAGGGGGGGGGGGGGTCGCAGGTCCCGACTTAAACTTAGCGCCTGAATTAGCAGCAATGCCAGCCGCGGTAGCACGCATAAAATCGATCACGCCTGGCCTCATGATTGGCTGCTCAGGGTGGCCGATTCAGAGACAGAGACGCGAACCAGCTGGAACGATATCGCCATGGTCCAACCGTAGCCTGTCGGGCGGGCCAAGAGCCTCGCCAAGGTCGCCAGGCGGCGGTGGGAATAAGGGGAACATTCCAACAGCCTAGTTGAACAAATCTGGGTATACATGGCGGCCGACTGCATTGCATGCGGCCTGAACTGTCGCGCAATCTGCATCGCGTGGAAACGAGTGCCCTGCAGCCGCCCGCTGAGGCACAAAACCATGAATACGGTGTACAGGCTGCGGCACGCCCAAGTCGCGGAGCTCGCGATGGGCGTTTTGTTGTTGATCGTCTCCGTCACGACGCCGACGGCGGTCACGATCTTGTCCGTCAGTTCTTGAGGGGGTGCTTCAGCTCTGGAGCGCCTGACGCGCCCAGCATGCCCGGCGGCCGATCCACAATCGCGACCCCAGGAAGCGAAATCGGGGCAGGGATGGCGACGCTGCCTAGCGCCACGTCCAGCCAGAAGCCGAAAAAGCACAGCAAGAAGGCCAGCCACGAGTGCGGTAGATGGGGGCGGTCTAGCTAGATGGGTAGGCACCTGAGCGCGAGGACCACGTACACTAAAGTGCTGCCACCGCAACATTCCAAAGACTGCCGTAGATAAAAAAGGAAAACGAGAAGTGGCGCTCTTCGCCGAACGCTGCCGATGAATTTTTCTCAACGATCACCTTCGAATCGACCGCCCGGAAGAACGCGAAAGCAAGGGGCGCAGACACGACTGGCGCGCGGCAAAGGAGCCCACCCACCAAGCGGGACGGGCAGAGCCCGTAGCGCCCAGTGGCCGAGCACCCCTGCGTTCACCTCGGATGAAGCGCTCAAGAAATCACAGCGGAACGCCGGTCCAGCCCAGGGGCACCCTGGACCCAGCGCAAGCTTGGGCCAGACTGGTTTTTGAGAGAGACGGATGAATATGAGGATAAGGATGAGGAGGAGGGCCAGGGAGGAGGAGGAGGAGGAGGAGGAGGAGGAGGAGGAGGAGGAACAGGAGGAGGAGGAGGAGGAGGAGGAGGAGGAGGAGGACAAGGAGGAGGAGGAAGAAGAGGAGGAGAAGCAGGAGGAGGCAACCGGCAATCTCGATGCGCTTGCGCCGCATTTGATATCCGACCCTTCCCTTCCATTCCTGCCCATCGTGATCATTGGTTGCATTTCGCTATTCCAAGTGTGGAATCAGACCCCGGCCCTTTAAGAGGCACTTGCGACTCGACAGGGCCAGATGCCAAACCAAGGATGGAAGAGGATGGGGACATTTAGGGGGCGGAGGAGCAGGATAATGAGGAGGGAACTAAGGAGGCCAATGCAATCGAGGCGAAGGGGGGGAGGGGGAGGAGGACCAGGGAGGAGGAGGAGGAGGAGGAGGAAAAGGAGGAGGAAAACAAGCTACATGCGCTCGCGCCGTGTCTGACATCCTATCCCTTCCCTTCCAAATGCGATTTTTTGTTTTTTTTTGTTCTCTCTCTCTATCTCTCTATCCCCCTCTCTCTGTTTATATATATATATATATTTATATATATATATATGTATGTATGTGTATATATATGTATATGTATATGTATATATGTATATGTATACAGATGTGTATATAATCTTTAATCTTTAATGAGGCCAACGTTGCGCGAAACGTAGCACGTTAATCGGGCGAACCGTATTCAGAGAAGTGAGCGCCTAGACGAAACATACCAGGCCCAGTGTCCCAGAGGCAGCGTCCCCTCCTCGTAGGCGCACACCTGGACAGGAATGCGGCGGTCAGGCGGGGCATGTACACACTGTGGCACAGAGGCCCCGAGACACGTCGTGTGGTGCCCACGCAGGCGGGGCGCAAAAGGCTACGCACACGTGCTCGGGGCAGGGCCTTGCAGCGCGGGCATAGCGAGCAAGAGGGGCGGATGGGGGCATCCGCCGAACACCGCACATCAGCCTACACGCATGCTCAATGCAGGGCCCTGCAGCACAGGCGTAGCTAACCATTTAGGGGGCATCGCGCGGCAAGCTGGCATGACAGGAAGAAAACATCCTCGCCGGCCACATGCTCGAGCTCAGCTGCAGCTAATTTGTCGGCCGGGACGGTAATATGTGTGATTACGCCGTCGTCCGTGACCGAAACCGCCAAAATGGAGGCTGGCAAAACTGGGATGCACCGGTTACGGCACACCTTCAGGAGCTGCTTACGCAAGTGCGAGAAGCGAGAGCTAGACTTGAGCAGGACATAGATCGGCTCACAAGCTATCTTCAACACGAGTTCGGGGGTCGAGCGAAAGAACACGGCGATGTGAGCGCTGCCTCCAGCCTGGATGGTCTGCGGCACGTCGCTGATGCAGTTGAAGGGGGTGTCGTCGTCGTCAGGCTCCTCCTCCTTCTTGGCACCGAGCGTGGGGAAGGGAGGGACCGAGGGTAAGGAGGCGTCCTTGATGTCCTCCTGGAGCCCCGAGGCCGTCAGGCACGGGGTCGCCAGGCCACTCTCGGCCTCTTGGGTTCGGCCTTCGGTTTCGCCGTGGCCTCGGGTGTCTGGCGCACCCAGGGCTTGGCCTGCGTCCTCGTCGGCGCCTTGGGCGTCTTGCGCACCCAGGGGTCGTGCACGAACTGCACCGGCGAACGAGGGCGCTGGCGCTTCGAGGACGGGATGTGCCGCGGACTCGGGGGCACTGCGCCCGCCGCCTTCTGCTGCTTCCGCTCCCACCGATGGCGTCTCCGCTGCTCGGTCACCAAACCTGAGAGGGGAGAGTCCGCCCGTCCGGGGACATGCGGCTTGGGTGAAGACCTCGGGTCGGTCGGCGGCCCAGGCACAGGCGACGCTGGGGAGGGGCGAGTGGCTCCCTCCGGGCGGCCCAGGCACAGGCGACGCTGGGGAGGCGGCGAGGGGCTGCCTCCGGCCTGAATGGTCTCCAGCACGACTTGGAATCCTCAGGTCCCTTGAGTCTTACGTACTCGGGCTTCGAAATCAAGGGCCCAGGATCCCAAGTTGCCAGATTATCTCCAGCGTGGCCCGTGCTGTCGCGCGTTGTCGCTGGCTTTTTGGAAGCAAGAGAGCCCCTAAGACAAGCCAGGATGGCCCCAAGAGTCCTCCAAGATGGTGCTAGGGGGGTCCCGAGACGGCCCAAGAGGCCCACAAGAGGGATGCCAAAGTCAGTGCTGTCCTTCGGCTTTTGACTGAGTTTGGCGTTCTCGCCTTCTTGGGCTTCCGGCGCTCCAAGACGACAAGACAAGAAGCCTCCAGTGTCGCCCCAAGACTGCTGACGATGCCCCCACGAGGGCCCCCAGACGGCCCAACAGGGCCCCAAGGGGGCCACAAGATGGAGAACTTGAGCTGAGCCTTCGCGCCCTCCGGCCCAAGATGACCTTCGAGACCGCTGGCAGGCCCCCACGAGGCCCCCCCAAAGCCCTAGAATGCCCGCCCCCCCAGACATCCAAAAACCAGGCCCCAAGAGGCCCCCGACGTGCCTCACGACACACCCAGAACCGCCTCCGGGAGACTTCCGAGAGGCCTCCTACGAGATCCCCACAGCATCTAAGAGGCATCTGACCCACACTCCAGGCGCGGTGGCGGGTTGGGCCGAAGGCTGCCAGGCCCCCCACACCCTGTCGGCTTGCCACAGGGCGGCACAGAAAGCCGAGCGTTAGGTGGTTCTGGTCCTCTCGAAGATGCTCCCAGAGGGGTCGCGGCCGCTCGCGCCGGCCGCGCAGCAGGACCCGTACATACGCCAACGTCCACACCATTTCCCCAAAGACGGCCAAGATGGCCCACGATGCCTCCTCCTTCTCCTCCTCCTCCTCCTCCTCCTCCTCCTCCCTCCTCCCTCCCTCCTCCTCCTCCTCCCCTCCCTCCCTCCCTCCCTCCCTCCCTCCTCCCTCCCCCCCTCCTCCTCCTCCTCCTCCCTCCTCCTCTCCTCCTCCTCCTCCTCCTCCTCCTCCTCCCTTCTCGTCCTCCTCCCTTCTCCTCCTCCTCCCTCCTCCCCTCCTCCCTCCTCCCTCCTCCTCCTCCTCCTTCTCCTCCTCCCCCTCCTTCCCTCCCTCCCTCCCGTAACCATTTTGGCTCAAGCGAGCCGGCGAACGGGAGGCCCTCGCGGACGCGCGCCCGCGGCGGGCTCGTGGGCGCGCGCCGGAGGCCGCGATGGAGGCACGGCGCTGGGCGGTTGCCAGCGCCCGCACGCCGGCGCGGCGGCTTCGGCGGCAGGCGCGCGATGAGCGCGGCCTGAGCCGCTCCGAGGCGCTGGCGGCGCGCACCAAGGCGATGCGCGCGGCGCTGGCTGCCCACTGGGAGTTGGGCGACGCCCTCGGTTGGCATCCCGCCGCCATGGGCGAGGCGCTCAGCGCGGCGATGCTCTTCAAGCTCCCCACGATGGCGGTCGAGGCGGCCGAGGAGCTCTGCAGGCACGGCAACTGGGGGCGGCATGCGCCCCCTCCTGGGAGTCGGCGCCTCCCTGGACCAGTCCAGGAGCCCGTGGTCAAAGAGGAAGTGCTGGAGGACTTCAGGGGCAGGCTTTACGGCGTGCGGCCGCAGGACGAGGAGCTCCTGCTCGCCCTCGGCCTTTGCGGCGAGCCGAGTGGCGGCGGCATCACTGGCGCGCCGAAGGCCGGCGAGGGCGAGGAGCGGGACAGCATCAGCCTGGCGAGCGGGGACGAGCACGAGCTGGGCGACAGCTTCGAGGAGCTGGGCGTGGAGGAGATCCAGGAGAACACGGCGCAGGTCCAGGAGACGACGCTGCAGGAGGTCGACGTAGAGGAGATCTTCGACGGCCAGCCGAAGCTCGTCGGCGGCCAGGTCACCATCATGGGCCACCAGGGCAGGACCCAGCCCATCGTCGACTCGGCGTTGTGCTTCGGCGACTCGCTGGGGGCCTTGGAGCAGGAGGGGATCTTCGACGGCATGCCGACGCTCGACGACGGCCAGTTGAGCATCAAGGGCCACCAGGGCAGAACCCAGCACATCTTCGGCGCGGAGGTGTGCTTCGGCGACTCGCTGGGGGCCCTGGAGGAGGAGGAGAGCATCGACGGCCTGCCGAAGCTCGACGCCAGCCAGGCGTGCGTCAAGGGCCACCAGGGCAGGACCCAGTACATCATCAACGCGGAGGTGCATCGGCGACTCGCAGGAGGCCCTCGAGGAGCATGAGGGCATCGACGGCATCGACGGCCCGCTGAAGCTCGACGGCGGCCAGGTGAGCAGCGAGGGCCACCAGGGCAGGACCCCGCACTTCTTCGGCGCGGAGGTGAGCATCGGTGACTCGCAGGGGGTCCTCGTGCGGTGGGGGCCCGCACAAACAACAGGCCCGCTCTCGCCTCGAGGGGCGGCGCGGCCGCAAGAGTGTGGCGGCGGCACGTTTCCTGGCTGGGGTTCGAGGTCCTGATCAGATCAGCCAGCACATCCAAGACGTGGAGGAGCAGCTGGCTTGGTGGGCGATGGGCTGCGGCAAGCCGCTGCCCCCCGTTCAGGAGGCTCCGTGACTGCCTAGACAGGGCTGCGCTGGGCTTCCCCACCGCTGCGGGTGCGGCCGCGCTGGCCCGTCGGCGTAGCCCGAGCTGGCTGGAGAGGCGCGACGCTTTCGTGCGCACCGTGCGTGAACGAGTCGGGTCCTCCTGAAACTGACCCTGGAATCCGCCGTGGCGCCGCCGTGGCGAGTTCAGGCTGAGGCTTGTGAAGGGGCTCGGCACCTGCAGAAGTGGTGCGGGGAGGGGTGAGGCACCTCTGCAGTGTGCCCCCATCCACCGCCGCCTGGATTGAAGGCTGGCTGTGGCAGGGATCTGCCAGGCGAGTTCTCGCAGCAAATCCCTCCCTCCCTCACTGCCTCCCTCCCTCCCTCCCTCCCTCCCTGCCTCCCTCCTCCTTCTCCCTTTGCCTCAAACATCGCTCGAGGGGTGCCTTCTGGCCAGGACGAGGGCGCCCCATGGGGGCCCAAAGAGGAGAGGCCTCGAACAAGACAAACGCGGCAGCGGGACAAGATTGGACCAAGACAACTCGAGGCGGCGGCCCTGGAAGACGTGGCCAGGCGCCGCGGCCGCTCCAGCGCGCTCTGGGAACGTCCTGAGAACGTGCTGTAGGAGAAGGGAGGAGGAGGAGGAGGAGGAAGAGGAAGCGGGGAGGAGGAGGAGGAGGGGGGGAAGGGGGAGGAGGGAGGAGGGAGGAGGGAGGAGGGAGGAGGGAGGAGCGGGAGATGGAGGAGAAGGAGGAGGAGGAGCAGGAGGAGGAGGAGGGAGGAGGAGGAGGGGGAGGAGGAGGAGGAGGAGGAGGAGGAGGAGGAGGAGGAGGAGGAGAAGGAAGAGGGACCTGGGCCCGCTAGACCCCGCAGACCCGACGTTGTTAGCTGAGGACAGCATCGCGAAACATCGCGGCCGAAGCCGCAGACCTCCTCTGCCTGTGGCGCTTTTCGAGCCGGGTCGCTCTGCGAGTTTCCTGGGGCCCGAAGCAAGGCAAACTCGCCCGTTGTTCGGGTGTTTCTATTTAGCGGGGGGGCAGTCAACGTGGGGTGAAGAAACGCGCACCCGTCCTGCATCTTTCGGGCATGCGGCGGCAGTTCAGAAACTATTTGGGGCCCCTGTGGGGCGACTTTCCTGCATCCCTCGATCCCTCTATACCTTTCCTGCCCCCCCGATGCTGCCGCCCGAAGGTTGCAAAACATGCGGCGCCAAGATCTCAAGGGATTCCCGCTCGATAAAGCTTCGGGTTGCACGCAAACGGCCCCCCCCCAGGTAGCCCCGGCCTGCCCCAAGAGGCCCCCCCGAGCAGTATCCAATGGATGGCCGCAACGGGACCCCCGAGCAGTCCAGGGCGGCGTCAGAACCCTGGCGCCGCCTCTGGCGGCGCCCCTGGGGCGCTCTGCGCCCCAAGCTTCTGGTGCTGAGACCGCCGCGGGCTGCTCGGGGGGCCTGTTGAGGCCAACTTGGACTGCTAGGGGGTCCTGTTGATGCCAGCCGGGTACACCTAGGGGGGCCGTCTGTGCGCAGCCCAAAACCTCACCAGCGTAAGACCTAGGAGGAGTTGCAGGCCATCCGTCGAGCCGCCGTCGTCGTCGCCGTCGCCGCCGCCGTCGCCGTCGCCGCCGCCGTTGCCGTCGCCGTCATCGCCGTCGCCGCCGCCGTTGTCGTCGTCGTCGCCGTCGTCGCCGTCGTCGCGCTCACCCTTCTCCTCCTCCTCCTCCTCCTCCTCCTCCTCCTCCTCCTCCTCGCTCCTCCACCTCCACCTCCACCTCGCTCCTCGCTCCTCCTCGCTCCCGCTCCCGGGGGCGGAGCCCGCCGTGCTCGCACTGGCCAGCTCGGACGACGCGAACGTCGGCAACCACTTCGCCAGGTCGTCCGGCCTGTCGGAGCGCAGGCGCTCCAGCAGCAGGTGCACGTCCGGCCGCTCCTCGCCGCCGTCGCCGTCGCAGTCGCCGTCGTCGCCAGCGAACAGGAGGAGGGATAGCATCCTCACTCCTCCTCCCCCTCCTCCTTGCTCCCCCTCCTTTTTCTCTTTCTTTCCTCCTCCTTCTTCCTTCCTCCTTCCTCCTTCTTACTTCCTCCTTGCTCCTTCCTCATTCCTGCCCCCTCCTTCCTTAATCATCCTCCACTCTCCCTCCTCCCTCCTCCCCCCTCCTTCTTACCTCCTCCTCCTCCTCCTCCTTCTCCCCCCTACCTCGGACGAGCTCCTCCCCAGTACCTCCTCCTTCCTCCCTCCTCCTCCTCCTCCTCCTCCTCCTCCTTATCGCTCATCCTTGCCTCTGCTCCTCCTCTTGTCTCTGCTCCTCCTCCTCCTCGTCCTCCTCCTCCTCCTCCTCTTCCTCCTCCGTGGAGGAGGAGGAGGAGGAGACGGCGCAGTTTTGAAGGGGGAGTTGGGGCCTGGGCTGAACCGGAGGCCGATTGGTGAGCCCGTGGGCTCCATGTACGCGTCATCGGCCTTGCTCGCGCCTGAGGAGAGGGGAACGCAAGCCTCAGGTCGGGCGTGTCCTCCCACACAGGAAATTTCTGACGGAAAGCAAAACATAGTCAAAACATAGATCCCCAAATGGTCAACACATACTTAACAAGCAGTCCCCGGAGCATTTTTATTTGGACTATTTTTGGGCATTCCTCCTGTAGAGGGGCAGGCCCGACTTAACGCAAGCCGCCGCCCAGGCGCCGAGCTGCCCGAGAACGCGGGAGCTCGGCGTGGAGGCCCCTCGCCCCCGGGGGCGGGCACAGCCCCCGCGCACGGGCACGGGCGGCGTGCCTCTCTGCCAGCAACGCGGGCCGGGGCCTCGTCCTCCCCCTCCGTGGCGCGCGCCAGGGGGGGGGGGGGTCAAGGCAGGTCGAGGTCGGGCACGTCCCCCTCAAGGCGGATGTTGGAGGAAGCATGGGAGATAGTCAAGCATGCTAAATAAAGAGCTCCCAGACAGTCAAACAGATCGTCCCCGGGCTGTTTTCTGAAACTGGTCTTGAATGTTCCTTCGGTCGAGGGACATGCCCGACTTAAAGGTAGGTGGGGTTGGCCTCAGTATTTCTGCGCCGTGCACATCAGAACGAAACAACACCCGCGGCGAAGAGGCCACACTGGGGAACGAAGCCACCTGCAACGTCGTAGTCAGTCATGACCGCAGTTTCGTGCCAATGCAGGACTGCAATTTCGTGAGAGAGTCATGGCGTCGAAGTGCTGGGCTCCGGGACAAACTCTTCAGTTGTGTGGTGGCGCATGTGCACCGCATCCATAGCCTAAACGGAATCGCTGCGAGGAGAATTGTACACCGCTCCGGGGCAAACATTGGCAGCGCGCGCAAGGGTGTAGGGGAGGGGGGAAGCCTTCTTCGAAGGAGGCTGCTTCTGGGAGGGCGCCAGCCTTACATCTACAGACACGGCCCGTGCCTTCCAAGAAGCAAGGGCGCTTCTAAGGAGCCTTCCCCCCTCCCCATGCCCCCTCTGCTCGTGGCTGACTTTCCCAGGCCCGCTTCTCATCCGGCGCCATTTTGTGGACGATCCTGAAAGCTGCAGCCTCCTGGGGCCAGAAGCGTCGAAGGACCGGCCGTCGTGACCCTTGCCGCTATACGCCCGACGCCGCGATCTGTTTCCCCGCAGCGCGGGACCCCAGAGATGCCTCGGCTCCTCCTCCCAGGAGTCCGGCTTTTCCTCCTGGCCAGTTTTTGACGGCCATGGGGCCTGGCAATTGCCCCCAGAGGCCGTCACGGCCGAACACCTCCCGTCGTGCTCTTCTCACGATGCGCGGGCCCTGACGTCCGACGCCAGGAACCAAACGCAACGCACACAGTGAGGCATCATCACCAGAGGCCTCGACCCCATTCCTCTGCGGCGCTTCTCGAGCTGGATCGATCCACGGGGGCCCTGGGGGCCCGGGACAGGGCCGAACCGCCACGTTAGGCGGCGCGCTCGGGGGGCAGTGAGAAGGGACGGGCCTTCTCAGAAGGCTCGGAAGTCCCCCGGCCTTCCGAGCAGTTCCCTAAGCCTCCCCGAAGACACAAAACACTCCTCAGAAGGAGCGGGGACTTCTGAGAAGTTCCGCCGCCTTCTGAGAAGGTCTTCTCCCTCTCACTTCCCCCCCTCTCGCTCGCCGCCGACATGTGTGAAATCGCTGCGACGCCCGGGCCTCGGGGGAGGTCTGGGTGGAGGCCCCCCTGGCTGCGGAGGCTTTCCCGAGGAGCCATGTCAGGGGGGGGGGGGCAGGACCAGCTCCGCGGGGGAAGCACTGAAAACGAAAATCACGGGAATTGCGAACATGTACGTTTCCCTCTGGGATTGGGACGATTTTTGCTTGTGCGTGCTCTCTCGGGATCCTTCTCGGAGCCCACTCGAAGAGTTTTGGGAATCGGCTACACGTCGCTGATATATTGGCGATGTGCCCCCGATGGCAAATCCGCACGTTCCCGGGCGGGGTGGACTATCGGGCCTCTGCTGTCGATCACTCGGCGATGGGGGGTCGATGCGTCGCCCCTGAGCCGATACCCCCCCTGAAGCAAGATGCCCCTGGTTTTTCTGTGGGGTCCCAGATCTCAGGGGAGGTCTGCTCCCATGCAATCAGACAGCCTCCTAAACCCCAGGGGATGATGGTGGTGATGATGATGATGCTGATGCTGATGATGATGATGCTGATGATGATGATGCTGATGATGCTGATGCTGATGCTGATGCTGATGATGATGATGATGCTGCTGATGATGATGATGATGATGATGATGATGATGATGATGAGTATGATGATGCTGATGGTGATGATGATACTGATGATAATGATAATTCTGATGATGGTGATGAGGATGCTGCTGCTGCTGATCATGATGATCATGATGGTGATGATGATGATGATGATGCAGACGATGATGATGATGACGATGATGATGATGATGCTGCTGCTGATGATGATGATGACGACAATGATGATGCTGCTGATGCTGTTGTTGCTGATGAGGATGACAATGAGGAGGAGGAAGAGGAGGAGGAGGAGGAAGAGCAGGAAGAGGAGGAGGGGGAGGGATGAAAGAGGACGGAGGAGGACGAGGAGGGAGCAGAGAGGAGGAGGGGGGCGAGGAGGAGGGAGGGCATGGGGGGAGGAGGAGCGATTGACTGCCTTTGAATCACCCGACGAAGAAATCCCGACCCTCTCCTCGGGTGTAGCTTTGCGTCCCAGACCGGTGTTTGACCCTCCCCCCTGGGGGCCCGAGACAAGGTTAGCCACGCGCAGAGGGGGGGTGGGGGAAGGCTTCTTAGAAGCACCCCTGCTTCGTAGAAGGCGCGGGCCTTATCTATAGATGTAAGGCCGGCGCCTTCTAAGAAGCAGCCTCCTTCTAAGAAACCCTCCCCCTCCCTCTACCCCCTTGTGCGCGCCGCCACAAACGGCCCGGAGGCCGACATCGCGAAACAGCTGCATGATTGCAGGACCCGTGCCGTCGGAGCTCTGGGAGCCCACCCTCCCCTAACGCTTGCCTTGTGTTGCTCCTGTCGTGCTTACGGACCACATCCCATAACCAGAAAAATCGAGCACCCAGACAAGTATCGAAACAGCGTCGAACGAGTATCGCCTCCCAGGGCCCGACGCGTGAAAACCCTCCAATTTCGGTACATTTTTTGGTGCTCGAAACTATGTTTTGGTGTTCAAGGCCAAAAGTAGGTTGGAACATCATAGCGTTTGCTCCCGATCTGGGCGGAGGCCTCGTGGCGGCGGATGCGTTCCCCCGTCCCTGGCCACGCCCTTGACGGCTCGTATGCACCCGGCGCCCATTGCGCAGCGCGGCGGCGACCCCCCCCCCACCGCCACTGGGCGCGCGGCTTGAGAGGCACCGCTGCGAACCGTAGCCTGCCCCGATGCGCAACACGCCGCACGCAGCGTGCTGGCACGCAGCTCAACATGTACAGTCGGCCCGTATCATGAGGATGCTCGATAAGGATGCAAGGGCCTTGGAAGCCCGTTTCGAAGCATGCCGAGCGGGGCGCGGCCAACGAAAGTGGCCAAGGATGGACCGAGGAGGCAAGCATGCAAGGGTACCCTTGGGAAGGATGCTCATCCTAATTCTGCGGGTTGACTGTAGACTGAAAAGGTAGGCCTGGCGCGATGCGTTCGCCACAGTGTGGGCCAATGCGTTGAGCCAACACGCAATGTGTCAACACGGACGTTGGGAACACGGTGCGTGTTGCGTTCCGACGCAGGCGTATCAGGGCAATGAAGCTGCGAACGAGCGGAGGAGCCCACAGCGAAAGCGTGAGGAGTAAACCCTCACCTGCTCACTGTACCCTGTGACACGACAATCCGCTGGCTCCTGCCGTGCCAGCGAAGATCTCGGCTTCCAGCACCGCGTAGAACGCAGTCTCCGCACATCCAGCAGCGGAGATCGCTCCACCTAGAACGAGAAGGATGCCATGCTTTGAACTGTGTCGGGATGCGCTCCAGGATTTCCAGAAGCACTGCGGCCCTTGCTTCTGCAGCCCGTGCGGAACGTTAGGACATCGGAGATCCAGTAACAACCTCTTGGGACGCACCATTCTCGTGACCTCTTGCTCCTCCGATCAACGCCGTTCTGGACCAAAGGCCGCCCGTGGACTTCCAACCTTGAGCGCGTCGGAGCCAGCACCGACGCGGCGCGAACCTGCCGAGAGGGCCCCTCCTGGATGCAATCGCGGCGACCAATCAGCATCGTTTCACCGAGCCCCATCCCCATCCCCATCCCCGTCGAGACCCCCACCAGCTTGCCCTCCCAGTTGGGGATGCACCCCTCGAGACCCGAAGGGAACGGCCCATATCCCCATCCAGGGGGGTAGATCGGCCAGTGGGGCCCAGGCCACGCCGCTGGGGTAGGGATCGGATAAACGATGATCCACCAACTTGTCGAGCTGTCTCCGGCCGTGGCCACGAAGGGCCGCCCCAGGACGCTCAAGCAACAACAATGGACACGCGACGCCACATCTCCAGCGGCGCACGTATCCCGGCAACTGCGGACAATGCGAGCACCGTGGAATCATTCACCTGCGACGGGGAAGTCCCTTCCCGCGCCCGCGCCAACGCCGCCGCCTCGCGAGCTGCCGCGATTCAGAGGCCGGTCCTTCCCGTGGCGGGCACGGTGACGGAGTGGGCAGGGACAGCATCGATCTGGGTGCTCCCTCCGAGGGTCAGCGGCGGATGGGGGGGGTGGGGGGGGAAGGGGGAGGAGGGAGGCGGAGGGAGGCTGGAGGGTGGAGGATGGAGGACGGAGGTGGACCGAGGGATCGAGGCCTAGATATCGGGAGGGGGAGGAGGAGGAGGAGGAGGAGGAGGAGGAGGAGGAGGAGGAGGAGAGGAGGAGGAGGAGGAGGAGGAGGAGGAGGAGGAGGAGGAGGAGGAGGACGGACGAGGAGAACGAGGAGATCGAGTAGGAGGAGGAGGAGGAGGAGGAGGAGGAGGAGGAGAGGAGGAGGAGGAGGAGGAGGAGGAGGAGGAGGAGGAGGAGGAGGAGGAGGGGGAGGAGGAGGAAGAGGAAGAGGAAGAGGAGACCGAAGCTTCCCGGTCTTCGGCGAGCGTCTGCTCGACGCCCTCTCTGCGCCGTCGTGGCCTCTCGCCGCGGGTTCTGGCGCGAGCCTACCCCGCCGAGGCCATAACCACCCCGGGCGCGCGCCGCCGCCGCGACCGCGCCTGGTAGCAGCGGCAGATCCGCGCCAGCCAGCGCCCGACTGGGCCACCTGCGCCGTCGCTCGGAGTCGCCGCCTCCGCCTGTCGTCGTCGTCGTCGTCGTCGTCGTCGTCGTCGTCGTCGTCGTCGTCGTCGTCGTCGTCGTCGTCGTCGTCGTCAAAGTCGTCGCATGTTTGGGGATCGAGCGTCGAGGATGCAAATGTTTGTCGCCTCCAGAAGCCTCCTGATATCTCCAGGGTCCTCCAGGGGACCGCCGTCGCCGACGTAGGGTCGGGGACGGAGGATAAGGAAGAGGATGAGGAGGGAGGGGGGGGATGATGAGGATGAGGATGAGGATGAGGAGAAGGAGGAGGAGGAGGAGGAGGATGAGGAGAAGGAGGAGGAGGAGGAGGAGGAGAAAACAGCAACTTCTATAGCCACCAGGAACAAGGAACCAGGAGGAGGAAAGGAGGAGGAGGAGGAAATAACGAACTCTATAGCCACCAGGAATAAGGAACCATGAGGACGAGTTGAGGAGGAGGAGGATGAGGGGAAGGAGCAGGAGCGGGGATGGAGAGGAAGAGGGTAAGGAGGGGCCCGACGAGGAGGGGGAACATGTTTAGGAGGGAAGAGGGGGAGGAGCAGGCGCAGGGGAGGTAGGGAGGGAGCATGAGGAGAACGTGCGAGGACGTCATTGGGGTCAGGGGCTTCCAGAAGGAGGAGGAGGAGGCGGAGGAGGACGGAGAGGATAGTACACCCAAGCTGTGTGCAATCGATGCCAGAACGCACTCTCTCGTCGCAAATCCCCTGCTCGTCAGTCCCTGCATGTATCCATGTTTTCCACGGGGAGGGCCCCATTGAAGGAAGCACCGCATGGGTTTGCTTTGCAGACGGGAGCCCTGTTTTGAACAAGACTCATGCAGCTCCACTTGGGGGTGGCGGAAGCGGGGGGGGGGCAACCAAACCGCTGCTGAGACAGCAAGACGCCGCTCAAAACACAAACGAACGCACTTAATTGCGCAACGATGCGCAACAACGATGAAATCTCCCATCGGGAGGGGCGCCACGCAAAACCAAGTTAGCACAACGGAGCCGTAGAGTGGGTAGTTCGGGGCAACATCCTGGCGCAACCGCGCACCATTGTAACACATTGCGGCACAGACGCTTCGTGACATCAAACCAGTGAGACGCTGCCAGCGGCCGAATCGGAACTTTCTGGGGAATCGCCCAAAGACCGACTCGCCTGCGAGACCAGAGCGTGACGGGGCCTGCAAGCAAGAGGAACCGCACTGCTGACGTTGGTGAGGCGAAGACGGGCGCGGAATTGTAGATGTCATAGGCCACTTGGGCGGTGCCCTGGTGAACTCTCTGCCAGAGTGAGCGCTCAAGAAGAGTGCTGAAGGGGTGTCTTACTGTGCGCGTGCGAAAGCGGAGCGGTTGCTCTGGGTGGATCACGCCGCGAAGAACGTTCGCGGCCACAGTGGGCATAGGGTCTCGCTATGCGAATGTGCGCGTTCGTTTCTCCCAACCATCCTGTGGTGTTAGGCCCTCGTTTTGAGGAGACAATGCCCGGCGCTCCTTCCTCATTTCCTCCTTGTCCCCCTCCTCCCTCCCCGCTCCACCATGCGCCTCCCGCGCCCAGGAGAACGCTTCGGGGCTGCATGGGGGCTCAACGAAAGCCCCATCGGCTGCATTCGCATGCGCTTCCCCATCAAGAACTGCGCTGCGCGTCTCCAAAGAGGTCCCCATCGAAAGCCCCCAATGGCTGCACTCGCATGGGTTCCCCCACTCAGGACAGCGCTACGTGGCCCCGTAGGGAGCCCCACCGAAGGCTCCAGTGGCTGCACTCGCATGCGGTTCCTCCACCCAAGGCAGCGCTACGTGGCCCCGTCGGGAGGTCCACCGAAGACCCTGGTGGCTGCACTCGCGTTCGGTTCCCCCACGCGTGTCGTGGCCCCGTCTGGAGCTCCGCCGAAAGCCACAGTGGCTGCACTCGCGTGCTCTTCCCCCGCTCAGACAAGCGTTCCGTGGCTCTGTAGGGGTCTCCACCGAAGGCCCCATTGGTTGCACTCGCATGCGGTCCCCCCACCCAGGGCAGCGCTACGCGGCCCCATAGGGAGCTCCACCGAAGGCCCCAGTGGCTGCACTCGCATGCGACTCCGCTTCTCAGGACAGCGTTTTGTGGCCTCATCGGGAGCTCCACCGAAGGTCCCAGTGGCTACACTCGCATGCGGGTCCCCCACCAGGGACAGCGTTTCGTGGCCCCATGCGGAATTTCTTACTCATCCTACTGCCCCTCCTCCTCCTGCTCCTCCTCCCCCCTTATCCTCCTCCATCCGCGTTTGTGCCACCATCCCTCTGGCGCCCTCTCCTCCCAGTGGCCGTGACGGGATTGGAGGCGGCGCATATCATATGTTTTTTCGCAACAGAAGCTTGGAAAATTAGCCTGGCAATGGACCCAACCAGATGCAGGTGTGGGTTCCGCAATGTTGAATCTCGTCTTCGATGGAGCTCCCGATGGGTCCACGAAACGCTGTCCTGGGTGGGAGAACCGTACGCGAATGCAGCCATTGGGGCCTTCGGTGGACCTCCCGATTGAGCCGAGAAACGCGGTCCTGGGCAGGGGAACCGCATGCGAGTGCAACCACCAGGGTCTTCGGTGGAGCTCCCGGCCACGAAACGCTGTCCTGGGCGGAGGAATCGCATGCGAGTGCAGCCACTGGAGCCTTTGGTGGAGCTCCCTACGGGGCCACGAAGCGCTTTCCGGGGTGGGGGGACCGCATGCGAGTGCGGTCACTGGGGCCCTCGGTGGGGCATCGGATAGGAACGCAAAGCGCTGTCCTGGGTGGGGGAACTGCATGCGCGTGCAGGCGCTGGGGCCTTCGGCGGAGTAACACGAGCGGTCAGCAGGGGGCAGCAGGAGGAGGATAAGGAGAAGCTAGCTGGGGTGGAAAGCAAGGAGTGAGGAGGAGCATGAGGAGCACGATGAGGTCCATTGGAACCCTATTCCCGATGAATTGGAATAGCAGGCAGGACAATCTGAACTGGCTTGGGACTGCGCGGCATTCCCCAAAAGATATTTTGAGAGGGGAGCGGGGCCCCAACACGCCAGCGTATACTATGGAACTCTCGTTTTGAGGCGAATTGAGAAACATTGAGACGGATTGAGAGAAGTTGAAATCTTGTGAGAGAAATTGAGATATAATTCTCCGTTCAAACCGTGGATTAAGAGAAATTGAGACGAGAAAGGCGGTCCAGTTGAGGACAATTGAGACCGTTTGCGGCGTCCAATCGAAGTTTTCGAAAGGGTTTGATGGCAATGCGATTTGGGAGCATGAGGAAAGCAGCAGAAGGATGTGCGGCAGGAGAAGCAGACGGCGAGGACCCGATGGCATGGACCATGGCAACTGGAGCCAAAACATATTTCCCAAACGAGGGCAAACGGTGGAGGATACACATGCCACAGGGCCTTGTGCTCGTTAGGGGCGCGCTAGAATGCCAAGGGCTGTCGGGCACGCTTTCTGCAAGCCTTCTCAGGGGCTGCCGCCACCCCTCTCGCCGCAGAGCGCCGCATGCATCGGGCCCCGCTTCCCCAGTGAAGAACGACAAAGATTCACTCCCGCAACAAGGATCCTCCGTGGAAGTACATCAGGTCCACGCTCTCGCGGCAACGATTCCTCGCAAATTTGCCTGGAGATGACCCTCACCACATGCAGTTGTGGGTTCCGCAATTGTGAATATTTCATCTTCGATGGAGCTCCACACGGGTCCACGAAGCGCTGTCCTGGGTGGGGGAACCGCATGCGAGTGCAGCCACCGGGGCCGTCGGTGGAGCCCCCGATCGAGCCGAGAAACGCGGCCCTGGGCAAAGGAACCGCATGCGAGTGCAGCCATTCAGGCCTTGGGTGGAGCTCCCACGGGGCCACGAAACGCTGTCCTGCGTTGGGGGGACCGCATCCGAGTACAGCCACCAGGGCCTTCGGCGGAATCCCCCATTGAGCCGAAAAACTTGGTCCTGGGTGGGGGGACCGCATGCGAGTGCAGCCACTTGGCCTTCGATGGAGTTTCCGATTGAGCCGAGAAACGCGGTCCTGGGCGGAGGGAACCGCATGCGAGTGCAGCCACTGGGGCCTCGTCGGAGCTCCCGACGGGGCCACGAAGCGCTGTCCTGGGCGGAGGGAGCCGCATGCATGTCCTGCCACATGGGCCTTCGGCGGAACTCCCGATGAGACCACGAAACGCTGGCGTGAGTGCTGGAACCGCATGCGAGTGCAGCCACAGGGGCCTTCTGCGGGGCTCCCCATGGGGCGACGAAGCGCTGTCCTGGGTCGGAGGTCCGCATGCTAGTGCAGCCACCGGAGCCTTCGGTGGAGCCCATATATGGGGCCAAGTAGCGCTGTCCTGGGTGGTGGAACCGCAGGCGAATGCAGCCACCAGGGCCTTCGGTGGGGCTCCCCATGGGGCCACGAAATGCGGTCGTGGGTGGGGACACGCCTGCGAATGCAACCACTGGGGCCTTCTGTGGAGCTCCCGACGGGGCCACGAAATGTGATCCTGGGGGGAGGCGATCGCATGCGAGTGCAGCCGCTCGGGCCCTATGTGGAGCTCCTTTTCGGGCTACGGAACGCCAGCCTGAGTGGGGAACCCCCATGCTACTGCAGCCGTTGGGGCTCTCGGTAGCTACCCCTATGGCGCCACGAAACGCAGTGCTGGGTGGGGGAGCCGCATACGAGTGCAGCCACTGGGGCCTTCGGCGGAGACCCCTACAGAGCCCAGAAACGTTGTCCTGTGTGCGGGAGACGCATGGTTGAAAAGGGATGAGGGAGAAGGGGGCGAGGAGGTGAGGAGGAAGGAACGCGGGGCACCCTCTTCGAAACGAAGACCTAAAGCCACAAGATGGTTGAGAGAGGCGACGCTGGCGAAAAACAAATTGGGGGATGGCCCCCAGAACCGCTTCCAAACTCAGGCATTCTGAAAACATCTGCCCCTTGACCCAGAGCAAAGAAGATATCGATCCCGCCGGTCTCGCTCCAAAGCGCACAATCGCAATGGCGTGTCCAGACGTAGAAAAGCCAGGCCCCAATCGCTTCAGTCACACGCAAAGCCAACCCAGAGCGACATCGAGGCGCTTTCAAACTGCCGCATGGGCGAAACTTATGGGGAAATGTTCACATGCGCAGGCCGCCTTCCGAGAAACAAAAAGACGATCTCGCACCAGCAAACGCGTTCAACTTTCGCCCCCCCCCGTCGACGCCACCCCCAAGTGGAGCTGAAGGAAAGACGTCCTCCATTCCAATAGCTATGCAGTGGAGGCGTCGGGGTACAAGAACACATTGCTGTAACGATTATGCCAAACAACGACCTTACTTTGAAAAGGAACCGCTTTCAACCAGTGCAGCTGTTGTGCGTTGAGGGTCACAATCGAGAGACCAGTTGTGAACAGGAACCACCCTAGGTTTATGTAGCTGTTTAACTTGTGAAGCGTCAGGCAATACTATTTGACACAATATCAAGCTAAAGCCACAATGTTATCAAGGACCGCCTATTCTGTGTGTAGCAGATACAAGCTTTTACAATTTGATGTGCGCGGCGCTCAAACGAGAATCACACATTGAAAACGACCCGCCCTCCATCCGTGTAATCGTTGCAAGCTTAAAATGAATGTGCGCGGCGCTGACGTGGTAACGACGTTTCAGACGCCGCTCGCCCTCCATCCGTATGGCCGTCGAAATCCCCGCGTGTCCAGTTTGACGAGGCGTGTGAAACGTTTGGCTGTCCCCCTCCCCCATCGACTACACGAAATAGTGACCCTGGGTAAGAGTGATCATTGGTGCGCGGCCTTTTGGGGGCCGCGGGGGGACCAGACACAAGCGCGCAAGACGCTACTATCGCATCGCGCTCGGCGATCGGGGGACCCCATTGGGCCCGCACCAAACGTCACTCCGACAAACGGTCACTCCTACGTCTAGTCGACCCCAGGGTCGAGAATCCGAATCCAAGGGGGGTTGGGGAGGGTGGGTGCCCGGGCTCCCCGTTGCACCTCGGGAGCCTCTGGAGCTTCCAGATCTACACTCTGAGGCCTCCAGGACGCCCAAGATTCCATCAAAGCTGGCTCAAACTGGGCTCCAACGTGCCCAGGAGGCCTCAAAGGCGATCCAAGATGGCTTCAAGATGGCGTCAAGACCCATTCCACTGGGGAAGCGTGCATTTTCGACATACGCGTCGTTTTCATCTTGACAGCGTCCGCTGCGGCCCCCGAGAGGGCTCCAAGACTACCCAATGTAGCCCCAATGGGGGCCGAGGGCCTCAAGACGGCCCCCAGGGGAACCCTAAGACGGCCCAGGAGGGCCGCAAGAGGGGCACTACGAATTGATATTTTGAATCTTTCCCGCCGTGATGGCCCCAAGAGCCGCCCAGTGACCCCTGGGGCGCCCCCCCAAAGGCCACAAGATGCTTCCAAGAGGCACCCGAGAGGCCCCCCAAAGCAACTCAGATGCCCCGACGAGCGCTCCACGAGTCCCCTGAGAGGCACCCCAGGGGACCCTCATATGCATCCCCGAGGCTCTTGACCCGCAGGCCAGGCACGGTGGCACGACTCTTGACGAATTCACTGTTATGGGGTCTTCTGAATAGCGTACGCTTCTCGAATAAAGCTTGAAGGCAATGTCGAAATGCTCATCGAAACGCCCGGCCCGCAATGCTGACCCGCGACACGTCTGGTGGTGCAGGGAAGAGGAGTCACTCAGAAGGACGATGGATGGGGGAGCAGAAGGAAGAGGAAAGGGAGGCGAGGGGTGGCAGATCATGATACAACTGCTGCTGCTGCTGACGAGGCTGACTTTGACGATGATGATGATGATGATGATGATGATGATGATGATGATGATGATGATGATGATGATGATGATGATGATGATGATGATGATGATTGTGGTGGTGGTGGTGGTAATGGTGGTGATTATGATGACGACGATGGCAGTGATGAGGATAAGGATGACGAGCACGATAATGAGGATGAAACTGATGATGCTCATGATGCTGATGATGCTGATTCTGAGTATGATGATGCTGATGCTGCTGATGATGATGTTGCTGCTGCTGCTGCTGATGATGATGATGATGATGACTCTGGTGATGCTGTTGATGCTGCTGATGATACTGATGCTGATGATGCTGCTGCGGATGCTGCTGATGATGCTGATGATGACGATGGGGATGATGCTGATGCTGCTGATGATGCTGCTGTTGATGAGGATGACGATGACGATGCTGCTGCTGCTGCTGCTGCTGATGATGATGATGATGATGATGATGATGATGATGATGATGATGATGACGCTGCTGCTGCTGTTGATGGTGATGATTGTGGTGATGAGGATGGGGACGAGGACGAGGATGCGGATGATGCTTAGGATGGGGATGCTGCTGATGATGCTGCTGCTGCTGCGGCGGATGTTGATGTTGATGCTGCTGCTGCTGCTGCTGCTGATGATGATGATGATGATGAGGAGGAGGATGTCGGTGACGATGATGCTGGCGGCGGCGGCGACGAGCATGCTGATGCTGATAAGAGGAGGATGATACACAAGGCCGACCAGTAGGATAAATAAGATGATAAGGAGGGTGAGGAGCAGGGGCCGGAGCAAGAGGGGAGTAGTTGTTGTCGGGGGGCATTGAGGTTCCAGGAGGAGGAGGCGGAGGAGGAGGAGGAGGAGTCTCTTGGCCTGTTGACGTCAATGACCACCTTCGACAACTTGACTCTGGTGTCCTCTCTATCGTCCAGGAGGTGCTCCCCTCTCTCACCCGCTCCCCCTCCTCCTCCTTCACTTCTTTCCGCTCGCTCCTCCTCATCCGCCTCCGTCGAGGTATCAAGAGGGTCATCCAGAATCGATTCGAGCAGCTTGACAGGTGCTAGCCGTCGTCTCAATTTCAGTTTTGCCAGCCGAGTATGGAGCAGCGAACTCTCTATTGCTGGTGGACCCACGCCATACGGCGTCTCTGGGATGCGTGGCAAAGACAACTTGCTACCCTTGTCCCCCCCCGTGCTAGTGACCATGTTGATTACGGGTGGCGTGAGGACTGCGAGCGCCCCCTCTCCCCTCCCCTTCTGGTGGTTGTGCACTTTCCCCAAATGTTCGTCTCTGCTCGACGATGTGCTGCTCTCTGCCCTCCAAAAGATGCGTTTCTGTGCTGGGTCCTTCCTTCGTGCCTGGGGAGCACCACAGGGGAATCCGAGAGGACATTTCTCCTTTGCCCTCCGTCTTTTTCTGCTCAACTCCAATGTGTGGCCTGCTCGCTCTCTGCAATTAGATCGAGACCTGTACCTCCAGAGGGAAGTTTAAGACATCAGAGTCAGTATCGACGCCCGCCTCCCCACCCAGGAATGGCAACATGTTCATCGGGTGCTTAGGTTCGCAGGCAGGCCTCGAAAGCAAGCCTATGTGCTCCCATGTATGAAATGCCCTGATGGCGAGCCTGCTAGAACCCCCGAGGAAATTTAAAAAACCGCCCAGGACCATTGTGCCACCGTGGAACGGGCCAATCAAATTAGCCTTGATCAAGGAGCTGCTGGGTAGAATCAAATCAGCCACGGCAGAGAGAACCCTTTAAATTTAAGATCGGAGAAAGCATACATTTCTTCAAGGGCGCTGGCGACCTTAGTGCCGCCCCGAATCCGCGAACCATTCATACGTGCACTGCCATGTCCAAGATGCATCGCAAACACTTGCGCTCCCTGGCCACTCGTTACTGTTACGGCACCCTTATCGCCACGCAGTGTGAAGGCATCGCGGGTGGTGGAGCCGAGCGTACCCTGATCAGTATCAGATAACACTGGCATTCTCCTCGTTTGGCTAAACTCACTCCTGGAGCTGTTTGCATCGATTTGGCTGTCTACTCTATAGTCAAATAATACCACAGACAAAACCCCAATCATAATCTTTTTAGGGCTTAGGGTTATGGGGCTATAGGACTATATGACCGGAAGGCTATAGGTCTATAGGGCTATCGGCCTATAGGGCTATATGCATATATATATATATATATAGATCGGTTATCGGGCTATAGGGCTATAGGGCCATATGGCTATAGGGCTATACGGGCTATAGGGCTACAGGGCTATAGGGCGATTGGGCTACAGGGCTATAGGGCTATGCGGCTCTAGAGGTATACGGGGTATAGGGCTCTAGGGCTCTAGGGTCATAGGGCTATAGGGCTACAGGACCGTAGGGCTATAGGTCTATAGGGCTATTAGGGCTACAGAGGGTTACAGGGCTATTATAGATATAGGGCTGTAAGGCTATAGGGCTACATTACTATACGGCTATAAAGTTATAAGTCTATAGGGCACCCGGGCACCCCTGGGCACCCGGGCCGGCCGCCGAAATCGGCGACGCACCTCAGGACCCCTACAGAGGCAAGCTCTGATTGGTGAACAACTGACTATGACCCTTCCCACTGCAGAATGTGCCGTCGAGTATGCTCTGGAGGCTATGGATCTCCAACCTCTTTCTACATAATGGGGTCCGAGCTCAGTTCGGTAGACTCCTCTGATCGACGATGAGTTTGAAGACAAGCACCTCTTCCTCATCCTGCAGGGGACGCAAGGTGGTTACCTTTGGAAGCTCCCCTGGGCTTCCAAGTGTGCCCAACAGTCTGGTGGCTCCCGCCCCAGGTCCATTCTGGCGGAGCAATTTCCACATTGCCTTCGTCGCAACTTTGAGAGGCATCAATGCTGATCTTGACGCTCTCGGAATGATTTGGCAACATACCCCAGTTCCGTTGCGTTTCTCCGCTGCCAACGATTGGACGATTCTCTCAGCCGACCAGTCCTTTGTGGATGATTTGGCTGTCCTCTTATCAGTTACAGCCACGCAGTTAGAGAGCGCTGTCGTTTCTGCCTTCGGGATAATATGCGAGTCTGTTTCGTGCCGAGGGCCCTTGGCCAACCTCACTTAGTCCAAGATTCTTGTTGTCTGGCGGGGCGAAGGCTCGATTCAACGCAAGCGTGAGGTGGCCGCTAGCCCAGTCCGCTCCTTCCGCGCGCCCAAATGGGCCACTGATCTAGTGCTCGTCTCTGCCCACAAGATCCTGGGGTCCAGCGCTCGGCATGCGGCTCTCTTGGCCCTGAACTGTCGGCTCGCAAAGCTGCCATGGCTGGCGCTGTCAAGCCCGTCAAGAGGCTGCTCGCCCCGTCCCTCATTCTGCCCTCTCGTGCCAAGGTGCTCTCCTATGAGTGTCTGGGAGATTCTCGCTTCCTTTATTGTGCTTGTGCTTGGATTTTTTTGCCACAGTACTTACTTGGTCGGGCGGAGACGGCACATGGCCAAATCTATAGAGCTGCCCTCAACTATGGGAAGACCAACCCTGCCCAAGAACACAACAACTCGAATGAATTGTTGTGGCGAACTGATCGGCTACCCTTTACGGTGGTGGTGACCATCACCCGTCTCCGATTTTACCTAGCCTGCTCACCCGTGCTCCGCCGGAGGCCCGAATGCTGCTCGACAATGTGTGGAACGTGCTGGGGCTGTGGCCTCAACTCATAAGAGGTGACATCCTCTGGCTTCAATCCCACGTCGCTCCCCTGCCCTACACCCTTGCGGATGATGATTTTGTCTCTGACATGATCGAAATTGCCCGTACCCAATCCTAAGATTTCTAACCGCGCATTGTGAGGGCTGCCGCTCAGGCAATTTCTTCTGGCGTGAGGCACGTGAGCACAAGAGGTGGCACAAACAACTTTCTAAAGTCGGTCGCCAGTGCCCAGGACTACGAACTCGACCCCTCCATGTTTCTTCCCTGGCCCTCGACGGCCATCGTACACGCCCTGCTGGGCTAGCACTGCCAGCCCATCTCGCTGTCGCATCGCAATGTTATGTGTTATGAGTGCGGCTCGCTAATGGGCACACGGTACGAGTGCAAATGGGAGACATGCGTAAACATTTGATTGCCCTCCACGGCGTTCGTGACTGGGACTGTGTGCCCTTTCGCATGTTGAAATTCTGGGATGCCGCCAATCTCTTAAAGTTCATCTGTGAGGCCGCTTCCTGTCGCACTGCCTGGGTTGATTGAGGACTGCGTCCCTCCCACGATGAACTTGCCGAGACGCTGCAATTTAGCAAGGCAATCCGGGGCGACAGCTGTAAGGCTGGCCGCTCCGGGTGCTTTGCTCGTCGCCCCGCTGTTAATTACAGTGTTTGGGCCTCCCCCTTTCGTGACCGCCTTCTTGCCCCCGATGCCCCTCCTATCCAGGTTGCGGCATCCCCCATCGGATGTCGTCTGCCTCTCGCCCTCACAAGTTCGAGGGTGCCTAAGGGTGCCTACAAGGAGATGCATTCATGATGAACGCAGCCAGACGACGAAGAGGAGACAGAACAGATCTTTGTTAGCGTTGCCCCCAAAAAAGCTCAAGGCGCACAGCTTCCCCCTCGGGTGCCTAACCGTTCGCCGCCGATCCTGCTCCCTGGGGCCCGTGCTGGTGTAGTGCCGCGCCCTGCTCTGGCTCTCCCGGCTCGGCTGTGCGGGCCCCTTGGGCCTTGGGGTCCGTCCCGTCTTCCCCGTCGTGAGTGATGCGTGAGTGATGCGGGGTTCCCGGGAATGCCGATGCTTCCCATCCTCGTTCACGCGGTTTCGAAGGCCCACTTTCGATGCGCTTTTGTGGACCATGGTGTGACCTCCTGGCCGCAGACAGGGACTCATACTCTGGCTCAGGAGATGGCGCCGGCTGCCTGGCGCTCCCGTGCCAAGCCCTGGGGCGCTGCTGCCCTGTCTGAGGCGGTCCTCGCGGAGATCGCCCGTAAGCACGCGTGGATGCGTTCGTCCTGCTCCCCCCTCTTTGCCTCTTCCCTCTCCTGTGTCTCTCCTTGCTTCCTCCTCCCCTTCTCCTCCTCTGCCCCCCCCTCCCCCGCCTCTGCCCCCTCTTGCTGGGCTTCCAGCCGGGGTCTCGCGGATGCCATTTCTGTCTGGAGTTGCCGTTGGGGTCCTTCCATCATTGGCCACGGGCTCTCGTCTGTGTGCTCTCTGGGCCCATGGGCCCCTACAGTCGGATGTTGGATGAAAAATGAAAATGCCATAAAGACTGAAACTATTCAAAAATAGTCAGAACATCGTCCCCAGTTTTTTTTCTCATAGTTGATTCAAAACAAAGAAACACATGTTTTAAACATTCCTCCCGTAGAGGGACAGGCCCGACTGAACCTCACCGATTTTGAGGCTGTTGGCCCGCGGCTCCGTGGCCTCGCCCGCTGAGCCTGCGCTCGGAGCTCTGGGGAGCGACCCCCCCCCCGTGTGCGCCTCGCCACCCTCCCCACGGCCCTGGGCGGGCGTCCGCGCCCCGCGCCGTGCCCTTCGAGGGCCGCACGGCTGGGCCCATTCGAGCCCGTGCGGGCCCCTCTGGGGCCGTCGGGCCTCTTTGTCCCTCCTCCTCCTCCTCCTCCTCCTCCTCCTCCTCCTCCTCCTCCTCCTCCTCCCCCCTGGGCCCCGTCCCTCGGGCCCACGGCCTTGGGCCGTGTGGGGGTGGCTGCTGGTGAGGGCCCCCCTCTCTTCTGTGGCCCCTGCGCTCCCCCCCCCCCTCCCTTGTGTGTGTGTGTGTGTGGGGGGCCTGCTGGAGCTCCTGGGGGCTTCTTCTCTCCTGCCCTTTCTGTCTGTCTGTCTGTCTGTCTGCCTGTCTGTCTGTCTGTCTGTCTGTCTGTCTGTCTGTCTCTGTCTCTGTCTCTCTCTCTCTCTGAATTATTTGCATGCTGTCCCAGTTTCTTTTGTACCCTTGGCATGGGCTAATCTTGCACAGCCCTCATCTAGCGAGCGAGGAGGAGGATGAGGAGAAGGAGAGGAGGAGGAAGAGGAGGGGGAGGAAGAGGATGAGGAGGAGAGGGAGGAGAGAGGATGTGGAAAGGGGGATTGAAGGGGAGGGAGGGGGAGGAGGGATGAGTAGGGGGAGGGGTATGGGTGGAGGATGGGCAGACATCAGGAAATGCAAGCGGATTCTTGAGGGTCATGACGCCATGCCATTTAAGTGGAGGGGAATGCATGGGTTATTGAAGACGATGCTGGTTATGATGATGATGATGAGGAGGAGGCGGAGGAGGAGGAGGAGAAGAGAAGAGAAGATGTAAGATGGAGGGGGAGCAAGAGAAGCAAAAAGGGCTTGAGGCTGGAGGATGGGTGTGGAGGGTAGTGACGATGGAATGGAGATGGTGACGATGGAGGAGGGCGAGGAGGAGGAGAAGGAGGAGGAGCAGGATCAGGAATAGGATTGAGAGGGAGGGGGACTTGGGAAAGGGAGGGGGAGGTGGAAGTTGGAGGAGGACGACGCGACGGAGAACGAGGATAGGAATCTGCATGGGGAGGATGGGGGTGATGGCGTGACCCCCCCTCCTCCTCCACCTTCCACTCCTCCTCATCCTCTTCTTCTTTTCACTGGTCCTCGTCTTCCTCCTCCTCTTCCTTCCCCTCTTCCTTCCTTTCGCACTCTTCCTGCTCCGCCTCCCTCCCCATCCTTCTTCCCTCCAGCCTCCCCCTCTCCCCTACCAGCAGAAGCCGCCGCTGCTCCTCCTGCTGCTGCTGCTCCTCCGACGCTCCGCCTCCTCCGCCTCGTCGAGCTGCTGCTGCTGATCCTCCTCCTCCTCCTCCTCCTCCTCCTCGTCCTCCCTCCCCTCCCCTCCGCCTCCCGACGACGACGACGGCGGCAAGCGGCGGCCTGTGCCGCCGCCAGAGCGCCCGGAGCCCTCCGCCGGGGCGGCCATGCGGATGATGCGGGCCACGTCGCTATGGCCGCTCAGCTCGGCCACGTCCTCTCGCGGGGTGGCACGAATGCTGCCGGGAACCTTTGTTAAGATCTGTTTTGGGGCCGATCTTGAAGAGGACCTAAGGAAAACCTCCCGGGCATCGCGACAAGATCACGACCGCAATCTTCTCGCAACCTGTGAGCCTCTTCTGCGCATAAAGGGGGCCAACCTTCAGAACCGTCCCTGTTCCCGAGGAGCGAGCGTCCCAGAGAACGCGTCACTGTATAAGCCAACCGAATCGGAATACGCAGTGAGGCCCTTCCCAAGGGCGAGTGGGCAACAAGTTTTTTGTTGAACAACTTGTTAAATATATGCATACGTATGTATGAAAAGCGACTATCGTTTTCCTAGGTCGACACTTCTCGAAAACAAACTTCTTGCTTGGGTTGGGTCAATATGACATGGGACGGCTGGTCGATTCGGGCGCCTTCTCCAGGGCGGCGCGGCGGTGCGCGACGGGATGGGTGTGGCTAAAATGGAAAATCTGTAACCAGAGATCCCAACTATTCTCTTGCACAACTGTGTTCTTGAGCTCGGGCCTCTATATTTTCGTTCGTCGTCGTCGTTCGTTCGTTCGTTCGTCGTTTCTCCCCCCCCCCCCCCCGGGCCACGGAAGGAAACTCCTTGAGGAAGGAGGCGAAAGCCGCCTGTCCCTCGCAGCTCCTTGGTGCAAGAGCCAGGGCACGCATGCCACATGTTCCCGACGCATTCTGGGCAAAGTTGCAAGGGTCCGACACAGCTGCGGGCGGGGCGCGGGTCTTAACGCTTCCCTTGTGTATCGTCTCCACGGCAAGGGGCTGGGCGGATTGAAGACATGCTGCCCCTCTGCTCGCCCCGAAACCGACTGCGAGGGCCCGCCACACTGGTGGGTGACGACGATGACCGTGGTCACCCGCGCCCGCACGCACACGCGGAGCCTTCTGTACCAGAGCCCATGTCTTCGTGGAAATCCGATCGGTCACCGTGAAGGGTTCCCTTAGATTGCGGAGGCCTTATGGCCGGTGCCGCCGACCCTGAAGGGAGACGACGACGACGACACCGGCGGCGGCGACGACGACGACGACGACGACGACGCTGACGTGGGCCACAGTGCTCAGGGATGCTTCTTGGGATCTCTTCGGAATGCTCTCGGGCCCCTCTGGGGATGAATTCTGGGGCCTCTTGGGAGCCTCTTGGGAGCCTCCTGGGGACCTCTTGTGGGCCTCGGGCCTCTTGAGAACCTCTTGGGGCCTCCTGGAAGCCTCTCGGGGCCGAGGGCTCGAAATGTTCGTTCGGGTCCCCCGTCTGGGCACGCTCTTGGAGCCGTCTTGGAGGCCTCTCGGGCCGTCTTGGAGGCGTTTTGGGCTGGGCTGTTTTGGGGCCCCCTTGGAGGCCTCTCGGGCAATCGTGGGGCGATCTTGGGGGCCTCTTACGCCGTGTTGGAGCGGCGGGAAGTGGAACAAACGAGAACGCCCAAACCACCGGGAAATCAATGAACTTGGCCTCTTGAGGCCCTCTCGGGAGTGCTCTTGGGGCGTCCTGGAGGCTTCCTGGGCAGTCTAAAGGGCGTGTAGGCGTTTTGGACCGATCCTTTGGCGATTGGGGACCCTCTTGGACCGCATCGGGGGCCTCTTGGGGCACTCTTGGCCTGTCTGAATACTTTCTGAGGCCCCAAGACCCCCAGGGGGGGATGCGTATCTGCCCCCCCTCCCCCCTCCCGCCTGGGACCTCCCCGGGGACCCCCCCTCCCTTAGTACCCCCCACGCTCCTCCGACAGGGGAGGGATCAAGAGGAAGGGGCTTCGCTTCGATTCGATTACGGCATTGCTAGGCTTTTCTCTCGCTGACAAGCTTGAGGAGGAGGGTGCAGGGGAAGGGGAGGACGGAGACGACGACTGACGGAGACGACGACTCGAACAGACAAGGCCCTCACACACGCCGACAGGGTCGGCGGATTTCAAGGCCAGCATGGCGACCTTGTCCTAGACAGTTCGCAACGCTCCACACGCGCACGCGCCCGTGGAGCGTTCTGTATTGCCACAAGTGGGAAACATAAACCAAGCCCCAAGTAAAACTTGGAACTCCAATCGGTAACCGCTGAATTTCCCAGGGCAACATCGCGACTGTAGGCTTTTGAACAAGACGCTCCGCACGCGCACGCACGCGTGGAGCATCGGGTATTTTCCACAAGAGGACAACGTGGCCTGTACATGGGGCCATGCAGTGTGAGCTAACGAGAACGAGGGTGGCACGCACTATCTCAAACATTGAACGAAAAAGCCATCGGTTTCACTTTGATCCCGGACGTCAAAGTGGGATTGCACAGTGTGAGAAGTCTCTCGCGGGTGCCCTTAAAGAGCAGCACTGCGAACATGCTTTCCCGAAGGATTCGCTACCTCAGTGTGATCGTATCTTCCCCAATCAGAGCTTTTTCTCTTCAGAGGTCCTAGCGGATTCATGTGGTTAGGCGAGGTTTGCAACCGATGTCCGCGGCCCGCCCGGGTGCCCAAGTGCCTTATAGCGCTATAGCCCTAGAGCCGTATAGCGCTATAGCCCTATAACACTATAGCCCTATAGCCCGATAACCCAATCGCACCATAGCCCTATAGCCTTATAGCCTTATAGCCCTAAAGCCCTATAGCCCAATCGCCTCATAGCCCTATCGCCCTATAGCCTTATAGCCTTATAGCCTTATAGCCCTGTAGCCCTATAGTTCTATATGCCCATAGCCCCATAACCCTATAGCCCCTTTAGGCCTATAGCGCTATAAGCATATAGCCCTATGGTCCTAGAGCCCTATAGCCCCATAGCCCTATAGACCTATAGCCCTACGGCCATGTAGCCTCACAGCCCCCACAGCCCCATAGTCCCATAGCCCTATAGCCCTACAGCCCTATGGCCCTATAGCCCTATAGCCCTATACAGCTATAGCCCTGTGGCCCTATTGCCCTATAGCCCTATAGCCCCATAGCTCTATAGCCCCATAGCCCTATAGCCCAATAACCCCATAGCTCTGTAGCGCTTAAAAGACTCTGATGGTTTTCTCCGCCATCATCATTATCATCATAATCCGCAGCATTCGTCGTCGTCGTCGTCCTCCTCCTCCTCTGACAAGTCCCCCCTCCTCCTCCTCCTCCTCCTCCTCCACCTCTACCCCTCCTGTTCCTCATGCTCCTCCTCCTCCTCCTCCTCCTCCTCCTCCTCCTCCTCATCATCATCATCATCATCATCATCATCATCATCATCATCATCATCATCATCATCATCATCATCATTATCATCATCCTATTCCTCCTCCTCCTCCTCCCGCGCATCGTTTCCTAGTGACCGTGGCCAGGCGCAATGGATTCCACGAGCTTTCTGGCGTGGCAGGCGTGGTCGGTCGGGCATAATCTTCAACATTTTGCCCGCGGGAGGCGGTTCCCCAGAATTGTTTGTCTGGCGGGGTCTGGGTCCGAAACTGATCCCGATTGACCACCAAATTCCCAGGCGATTTCCTCTACTGGGGGTGGTGCCGAAAACAAATGCAATACGGTTCCCCCGCGGGGTACGCCGCCCAAGCGCTGGGGGGGTCTGATAAATTCGAAGCGGGTTTCCCCGAGAATTGACCGAAGGGGCGCTGGGGGGACGTGTATCTGAGGTTCGCCTCATTTTTTGTGCGCCGTGCAAGACAAAACGAAAGACCACCCGCGGCGATGAGCCACACCCAGGAACGAGGTCGGGAGCTTCGGGCGACAACGCCGCGAGAAAATCGTGGCGCCGAAGCGCTGGACTCCGGGACAAACTTTTAAGTCGCAGCGGTGGTGCACGTATGCCGCATCCGTAACCTAAGCGGGGCCGTTGCAGGGCGAAGTGTGCACCGCTCCGGGACAAACATTGGCGGCGTGCAAAAAAAGAGTGGGGGGAATTGGAAAAGCTCCTTAGACGGAAGCTGGTTCTTAGAAGGCGCCGGCCTCATACCTATAGGACCACCCTTGGGGTGATAAGGAGGTTTGGGGGGAGGAGCACCCAAACCACCATCGATCTCACCATCGATCTCTCTATCGATCTCACTAGCGCTCTCGATATCGATCGCACTGTCGGTATCACTATCGATCTCATTATCGATCTCAATACCGATCTCACACGAGATCTCACTATCGACCTCACACGAGATCTCACGAGACACCATCGGGACACCGCGATGGGGCACCCACAGCCACGGCGGGGCAACCCCAACCAAAGATCTGGTGTGATCGATCTCACTATCGATCTCTCGACCGATCTCACGATCACGATCGATCACGCAATCGATCTCACGATCGATCTCACAACTGACCTCACGAGCTACTATCGAGACACCACGGCGAAACACCCTGAGCCATCGTCGGGACACCCCGCGCCATCGACTGGGCACCCCCGCGCCACCGACGGGGCACCCCCGCGCAACCGTCGGCACACCCCGCGCCACCGACGGGACACCGACGGGGCACCGACACGCCACCGACGGGCCACCCCCAGCCACCGCGCGCCGGGGGGGGGGCGGACAACCTGCTCCACCGCCCCTGGCCACGGCGGCATCATTCCTTTCGCGCGGCCGCGGAGCTTCGCCTCGCCCGCACGCGCGACACGAACACGACACCGAAACCGATCTCCTGGTGGGGGGCTCTTCGTTCCACTGCGACGTCATTTGCTAACCTCCGATCTACAGACAAGGCCCGCGCCTTCTAAGTAGCCTCCTTCTAAGAAGCCTTTCCCCCTCCCCCGACCCCCCTCTGCGCGTGGCTGAAAACACCCAACGCCCCTTTTTGCCATGTGTGCAATCTTGTGTGACAGAAGTGCGTGGGCACCGTGACGATTTGGGCCTCGTCGGGGCGGAAACCGTGTGCAAATAAGCCAGCCCTCTTGGCGTATGTTTCATGGGCCACGCTTTCTACCTCCTTGCCTCTCCCTTCGGGAAGGGCACTTCCTCCCATGGATCTGGGGCGGGGGGAGGACAGAGGTGGCCCCAGACATCCCACGATGGCCTCCAAGATGGTGTGGGATACATCGACCAGGTTGGACGAGCATGGCGTCCAGCGTGCCTCAAGGGGGCCACGAAAAATGCCTCCGAGGCGGCTTCGAGGGGCACGGAAGCCCGGCACCGGTGCCCCCAAGAGGCCGCCATCTTTCAGCGGCGTCTGGTTTTCAAACGCTTCTGAGTCGATCGCAATTTCTTAGGACATTGCGATAGACAAGAAGCGTCGACAGCTGACAGGCTTCGAAAGCCCCCAGGCGGCACCAGCATCGCGCGATAGAGAGAGAGGGAGCTTCCGAGGGCCCGGGAGGGCTCCAGGATGGCCCAACAGGCCTCCGAGAACGTCCCATGAGGGCCCCCGAGAGGAGTTCCCTGTTGGCTCCGAAGCGGCGCCGCCAGTATAGAGCCTCCTCCCCTTTTTGATCGATGGTCGCACGCCCCTGAAGGCCTCGAGTGCTCCCCCGAGAGGGCCCCAATGGAGCCTCACAGGCCTCCAAGAGCGCCCGAAGTGAGCCCCCCAAGAAGACCCAAGACCGACTCTGAGTTTCTCGTCTCTCCGCCGTCACACAAGGTCCATGAGTCAGCCACAAGAGACTTCGCGGAGTCCATACGGGAAGCCCTGGAGCTCCCTGAGTAACATAAGAGACGGCAATGTGTAGGGCGGTTGCCACTTTCTTGTGCCTCTCTCTCTCTGACTGACTCTATGTCTCTCTCTTCCCCGCACTCCCTCTCTCTGTCTCTCTGTCTCTGTCTGTCTGTCTCTCTCTCTCTCTGTCCCCTAATGTGTGTTTGTATCTCTCTCTCTCTCCCACTCCCTCTGTCGGGCAACCTGTTTCCACAAGTCCCTCATCGAGGCAACTCGCCCAAGGATGGGTTCTGCACGGGCTGCCGGGGATGCGCGAAGCGTCAACACACTGACTTCCAGCGGGGCCTTCCTGCAACTCTTTTTTTGTCAGTACACGTCTTCCCGACTTCAGCTCGTTGCCAGCCCGGCTCGGCTCCCTTACGGGTGGAAGCCCGAGCGCCAGCCTCGCTTCCTCAAGAGTGCAATGCCGGAGCCCGCGTGACTGTAAGCCCCGACTCGGCGGCCTGCGAGCGGTGCCAGAGTAGCGCAGCAGCACGCACGAGCTGCGGCCGAGGCCCCGCCTCAGCGGAGGCTGCGACGCCGTGCGGAGCAACCTCTCTCCCGTGCCTGCCCTCCGCTCTTGGCTACAGGAGAAGAAGACAGCACGGCATACAGGCCGACCTGGGCCAGAGGAACATCCCTGAAGAGCATGAGACCCTCCGTCGGCCAGAACACACAGAACATCCAAGGGTGCCCTCCCCGGGATGCACAGGAACATCCAACACAATGGTACCCTCCCCAAGCCCACCTCGATCTTACACCTCGGTCCGACTGTAAACATAAACTTCCGGAGGCCCGTGCGGCATTGTTCGGTCGGCGCCAGCGCGCCAGGGGCGGCGCCGGAGACGCCGCCAGGGGGGCCCAAAGACGATCCGAGAAGTCCTCGCGGGCCTCCGGAATTTTTCGTTGATGCAGATGGGTTCTTCTTCGGCTCGATCCCTTTAGGCGGGCGAACACAAACACATGACCATACCCTTCCTGCCGCGACCAGAACGGGCATGGGGAAACCATGGGTACGACGTCCATCAGCACATGTTGTCCAAAACCGACAGCGGCTGCCGCTGGGCAAACGACCTTCTGCCTCGTATGGGCAACGCCTCGGGTGACACCGGCAACGAGTCCTGTTCAACATAGCGGGTTCCAGGAACCCTGAACCAAAGACCTTGCAATTCGAGCAAGGGATCCCCCACTCGAACCATCTCTTTGGGACGCATCTTTTGCTTCAGGCGGCGTTCCCCAAACCTTCCGCCGTCTTCCGCAGGCGGAGCCGCTCTTATTTTACCTCCGCCGCCTTCCGCCGAAGAAGAGAGATGCCAACTCCTTCGACTCTCGAAGGCGAGGCCATCTCTGGAACGCCTCACATGGATAGAGACTGACTGCTGCTGGTCTTCTGCGCCACGAAGATGCATACACGGACATTCTCCGACTAATTTTGCATGTGCCTTCAGGGAGGGCGGCGGTGTATAAAACCGCTGGCCCCCAGTGGTGATTTACACACGGCCACCCTCTCCTGAGGCCCAGGAATTATCCATTGGAGGGTGTCTGTGTGTATTTATATATAGATATATGGCAGATCTTCGTCCCCATTCTCTCCGTGCCAATTTCGATCGTACCGACACTCTGGACCACCGCGGACAACAGCGTTTCGGCGGCCTCCGACCAAGTTGCCCGTAGCGCAAGGGGTTTAGAGCAGCTTCCCGCGGCCCTCGCGCTGCTTCTCTCCGCGCGGAACCCGCCGCGCGCTCGGAGTGGTGGTCTCACCCTGGCAGCGCGGCAGGACGCTCACGTGCAGTGGGCAGTTCCCTATGCCAATTCATCCCAATTGCGAGTGCGGCGAAGACGCCACAAAAGCTAGCCGAGGTGGCGGCAAAACTGGGTGGCGAGTTCCCTCGCCGACCCGCGGAGGCAACGCCAAAGTAATTTGATTCCATCGCGGTTGGGGCTTCGCGCGAGCTGGACCACATCCAACGGGTACCGATACCGCGCTGCATGCGTCTTGCTAAAATGCCTCCAATAGATACGCTTCGCGCCAACGTGGATGCGAGCACACCCAACGCGAGTCCCAGTGCACACAGCGGCGACCGCGTACGCTCCACCTACAGTGGAGGAGAGCATCCGCGCTGGAATGGCACTAAAAGTTAGCCGTTCTAGGCGAATCTCGGGAACTGGGCAGGCGGGGGCCGGGGCAGGACGATGCCTGCATCCGGCCCCTTCTCCACCCTCCAGGACGCAAGGGGGAGAGTGGGAGAGAGGGGGCGGGAGAGACTGGCGGCACGCCGAACGGGGCAGGGCGATGGGGGGGGGGGGGGGGGCCCTCCAGTGAGACACTGGGGTCGGAAGGGGCAGATCCCCTCTACAAGTGAACACCAGAACGCCTGCCTTCTTGAACCCCTGCTTCCTTCTGAGAAGCCCTCTCAGGAAGGATGCCTCCGGGGAGGGCTGGATCCATTCGAAGAGTGCCCCTGCAATCTCTGAAGGCTGCCCCCGCCCCCGCCGGCCTCGCCCCTTCTGCGCGCCGCCCCAGGGGGGGGGGGGGGGAGGGCGGGGGGCGTGGGGGGAACGAGTGAGAGGCGAGGAGCGGCCGAGCCAGAGGGGAGAGGAGGAACACGAGGGTCATGCTGCTAACGCCAGGCAGAGCTCGACACGAGCCGAGCTCGCAGTGCACGACGAGAGGCCAACATCGATTATGGGCACGGGCGCGGGGCCAAAGTCCGCAGAGTCCGCGACAGCAGTGGAGGATAGCGAGGCAGAAGAAGCCCGCGGAGGCAGAAGGAAGGAGGAAGACTGAGTGTCGGGTCTCTCACCACAGGCATGCAGCAGGTCTCCCCAACCTGCGGTACATGACAGTTATTAGCGGGCGAAGAACGGTATAAACTAAACTTTTCCGTCGCCGGGGGCGCTGCCCCAGGGCGGCTGGAAAGTTTATACCTTGACGTGCCACCGTAAGAGTATGAACTTTCCAGCCGCCCTGAGACAGGCGCCCCCGACAGCGAACAAGTTGATTTTATACCATTCTGCGCCCATTAAAATTAGACAGCGATCGCAGCTGCAGAGCAGCTCAGCACCTGGATCGCAATCCAAGGCCCCAAAAAGCCCACAGCGGCCTCGTCAACCGCATCTCCTTGTGGGTCTTACAGAAACTCGGCTGCACTCGCGCCTCGTGCACCTCACTGGCCCGCGCTGGCCACCGACCCCGAGGCCGACATGCTCTGGATGTCGGCCCAGAGGCCGCGTGAAGGCCACTGCGACTGGAGCAGCGGCGGCGCCAGGGCGGGCATCGCTGGGAGGTCGAAGAGGTCGTGGATGTCCGCCTCCATCATCGCAGCGAACTCCTCGGCAGACGGCGGCGGTGCCACCGCCATCGGCACCGCGTGCACGCGCGGGGCGCGGGGCGAGTCGTGCTGGGCCGCCCCCTGCGGCGGCTCTGCCGCGGGCCGCACGCCGCGGCGCGGAGCGGCGAGTCCTTCGTCCGTGTCCTCCGGCACGGCGGGGCCCCACCAGCCCACCAACGCTGCGGTGCGCATGCGCGAGGCCGACCGAGACTCTGGCTCGGTGCAGGGCGCGTCTCGGCTGGGCTGCTGCGTCGGCGGATTCGGCGGGGCCAGGCTGGCGCGTCCATGGGCCAGGCGGGACGTGGCGACCATCGGTGCCTCCCGCGAGCAGAGGGCGGCGAGCGTGGCCACCGCCGGCTTCGAGCTGCCGAGCGCTGGCTCTCCCCTCGAATTGGCTTGAAAATTGCTGAGCCGACATGGCCGCGGAAGGGCCTGTTTACTATCCCTGCTCCACCCTCGCCGGGATCATGTGGCATGTGGGGTTCAAAGGGTAAGCGCAGAATCGTGTGCACACTCGTTGCCGATGATTCCGGGATTGGTGCTCACGGGCTCGAGCGGCTGGTCATAAACATCGTGCTGAGTCTGAGCTCGAAGAGGTCAACGACGACCATGCGTGCGTGGACAACAAGCAGCCCAACTTGACCCAAATTCGGATGTTCCGCTCCATCGAGGGGCACATCTGAACTAACGCGAGTTGCTTTCTATCTCGTAGCACAATAGATCAGACCATGTTCAACGTGGCCAATGCATATCGCACTGCGATGTCGCATCAACTGTCATGGCGCATATCGCATAACACATCGTCCGATACAACAGCACGGCACAACATTACACATCGTTGCGTGTGATTGCACTTCACGTCATATCATGGCATGGCGTATCCGTTCACACATTAGCATGGTATTGTATGCCATGCCGTGATCTTGTGCACGCGTGAGCTTGGACTAGCACATCATGCAAGGCAGGTCGTAGCAAGACATTACATCATTCTACATCATTATCATCGTATGTAGTTCCATGGGCTTTCTTTGCGTTGATTCGTTTCGGATGCTGCGGCATCGTGTAAGACTGGACTGCGTCGCGTACACATACATCTCTGTGACGAAAGTTTCTTTCAATTTGCCTTTTGGAATGACGCGCTCGTGCGGAGTAGTTCGGAGTAGTTTTGCTAAACATACTCCGCGCGCAATCGCATCCCGCTCGATAATTTGTATGGTTTGGCGCGGAGTAGTTTCCGATCCCGTTTTGGGGTAACAGAGTTATTAACGTCTCCGGGATCGGAAACTACTCCGCCGAATGACCCCAGCATCATGTCATGTTAGGAATCTTGAGAGGGATGGGGGAGATCTTCATCATAACAAATTGAAGGAAGTTTTGTCACGGCTGTCTATGCATGAAATAATTGGGGCCAGGTTGCGCAACATATCATTCGCATGCTGAGGCATTGTATCATATATCGCCGCATGCCAACCCAAACTATGGCCCAACAACCAACTTTCGTAAACCCAAACGACCAACCACAGCTGGGGGAACCGTGTTCCTTAATTACCCCCTTGGGAGAACCCGTTGTATCGACGGTCTCCCGAGGTGTCGGATCCGCTGGGTCCCCCAGAGGGGGCAAGGATCACAACTCCCCAAATTGTGGCTCGCCTGTTCAAGAATTGTACTGGGAGGCCCGGGAACATTGTGGATTCGGCTTCCACGCACGGGTTCGCCAAAGAAATTCAACCCCGTTGGTCGAAGCCTGGTGGGGAGTGTGTAGTAAACGTGATGGCCCATCCCTGCAATCAAGGAGTCCCGTTTCTGAACGGGCTTTACGCGATGGTCGACTACATCTTGACCCTCCAGAGGTCGGCTTCGGGCTCCTGGACCATCAAGGGCCGACTCGGGATGAAGAGCTGGTCCCTGGAAAATGGTCGGGAGGTCTAGGGGCCCATGCCCCGAAAAGATCGAGCCGGCCAACGTCCGTGCTCTCTCGCTCTGGCACCCGCTCACGGTGGCGGCCCGCCACGACGACTGGGCACCGCGTCGCGCTCCGAGTTTGTTCGCGCTGGCCGCCGCACGTGTTCTCTCTCTCTCTCTCTCTTTCTGTCTCTCTCTCTCTCTCTCTCTCGATGTCTGCGTTGTGCGCGTGGGCATACAGTCTGGACGTCGGTGGCTTTCTTGGAAGCGAAGGCGGGGTACAGTCAGGGTTTGGGGCATTCTGAGGCCCCCAGATCTGGCCGAAATCGGCGCGGTCCCACGAACGCCGACCGTAACATTCCCAGCGTGGTGTGACCCAGACGGAATTTCGGCCAACGCCCATATGTATACAAATAGTTACATGCATATATACACACATCTGTGCAAGCGGGGGTGCACCGAGGGCCACAACTGTTTCGCGCCCCCAACGACATTGACTGAACCTTCGAGGCGACTAGACCAACGAAAATAAATTCAGAGAAACTCGCGTCCATATGTATAATGCCCGAGTTGACATGGGACGGGAACGCCAAGAGGGTGGGAAGCTTGGACATGAATGCCCACGGCCCTCTCCAGCTGTTCACCCGCAACAACGGATCTACGGTACGCCACTGCATTCAGTGCGAGCGGGGGAAGCACCGAGGGCCACAACTGTTTTGCACCCGCAACTCTGTGTTAAGGCTGGGCCCGGAACTCCAAACAACACTGACTGCACCGTTGAAGCGACTCGACCGAGGAAAACGATGTCAGAGACAATCGCAATCCAAAGCCACAAACTCGAGCAACGACGAAATTTATGCCTGGCCTCCGCGGGAGGCCCCAGACGCCCCTACAGAGCCCCGACGAACCCACATTTCCTCCACCTCAAAACAGCCTCCAACAGGCCACCGTGAGGCCTCCCACGACGTCCACACGATCATCATCAGGATCATCGTGACCAACATGATCACCATCATCCCCGTCATCATCATCATGATCACCATGGTCACCAACATCGTCTTGGCCATCGTCATCATCGTCATCGTCATCGCCGCCATCATCATCATCATCATCATCATCATCATCATCATCATCATCATCATCATCATCATCATCATCATCATCATCATCATCATCATCATCATCATCATCATCATCCTCGTCATTGCTATCATGTTGTTCATCCCTCGTGAGTGCGCCCTCCAGTGCCCCCTCGGACGAGAGTCGCCGAGCATGCTGGGCTGGCGCGGTGGCGGGCCTTGCCGCAGGCAGCTGGCCTGACACCAGAGAGGGCCCAACCATTCGGCTTTCGGCGGGCCTGCGTCGAGGAAAACAAAAAAACAGGAAGGCAGAGGGCGCTGGCCGCGCGGGGGAGAGGGGCGAGCGAACGGCGACGGCGGGCGGGGAAGGGGACGCGCACCCAAAGGCCAGCATGGCAGGCGCGCGGACCCTGCGCAGGAAGACGACAGGTCTGCAGAAGCAGCGGCCGCGAGAAGGCAGCAGCTGGCGCGAGGACGAAGCAGAGAGAAGTGACGAAGAGCACGAGCCAGGGATAGGTCAATTTCGGCTCGTCCTGGCCCCTCCTGGGACAGAGGTCTGAAGTCGCAAACGCCCTCAACACGCCCCAAGCGAGGCCCGCGAATGCAACCGACACGCCGAAGGGAGAGCCACAACAGACCCCGCCCAGAACCCCCAAGAGACCTCTCAAGAAACATACATGAAGGTCACAAAGAAGCCTTCCCTTCAACGTGCCTTCGCCGAAGCATTGGGCCCCAAAGAATGCCTGACTCCCTCTGAACAATGTGGCTGTGCATTTGGGACAAGATTTGCGGGAATACTCAACCGGCACGACAACAAAAGCCGAGAGGGAACCCGACTCCAACCGTGGATGCATGCGAACCGCAGGGAAGCCAAATAATAAACACGCCACGAAATCCACGATCCCGAAAAAAGTGGGGCGGCGGTGTCTGCCCCCTCAGGGGCGTTCAATTGAACGAGAACCCGCAAGCACTGTTTGGGAACATATACATGTATGTGCGTGTGTATATATATATGTATATGTATATGTATATATATATATATATATATATATGTCGACATGTCTGTATGTATGTATGTATGTTGGTACCTATAATAATACTTACGTACTTTCGCAATAATGTATACATGACCGACTCTGGGAGACTCGAGCAACAACGCCCAACAACTTCTTTGGGGCGCATCTTTCACTTCAACGGGCTTCCGCCTCGTGTCGCTTCCGCCAACTTCCGTCGGCCTTGCCACCCCCGTCGATCCTCGAAGGCGGGGCCCTGGCTGGAGCGCCTCCTTTGTACACACATATATATATAGACATATACATATGTATACAAGGCTGCAGTGGCGCTTCGCGCCATGCACCTTGGTCCTTGAAGTTTGGTATGCAGGCGGAATAGCAGGAAAGTCTACCCGACAATTTAGCGATAACTCCTGGTTGCCTTTTCCGGCATCGCCGAAATAATAATGTTATTCGTTATCCTTCCTCCATGCTTCTTCTTCCTTATTTTCGCCATACCCTGCGCATTCTCCCCATCCTCTTCAGCTCTTTTTTGCGGAGGCTCCTCCTTGGAGAGCCTCTAGGGGCCTCACAAAAGTTGTTTGAGGCTTTCTTAAGGCCTTCTGGAGGCCTCATGGGCGTATTCTGGGGGCCTCCGGGGGCTTCCTCGGGTCACCCTGCCTCCAACCGCGGTCTTCCTGAACGACCGAATCATGATTTGGAATTCTTCGGAGGGTGTCTTTGGGCCATCTTGGGCCGCCATGGGGCTCTCTGAGGGCCATCTTGGACCCGTGTTGTGCCCTTTTGGGGCTCTCTTGGACTGCCTGGAAGCCCTTTCGGATGGTTGTGGGGCGATTTTGGAATCTCCCAGGCGGCTTCGGACGCCCAGAAGACCGCCGTCTTGGAGCGTCGGGAAGCCGAAAAGAGGATAACCCCCAAATTCACCAAACACCAACAGAAAATCAATGATTCTTGCCTCGGGGGGCCTTCTTGGGAGTGCTCTTGGAGGCCTCTTTGGGGCCGTCCTGGAGGCCTCTTGGGCCATCCTGAGGTCACGTCGGTCACTCTTGGAGCGCTCTTGTGCTGTCTTGGGGGTCTCTGGGACGTCTCCGATGACCCCCCTGATCGCCCTAGGTGTGCTGGGACGGCTTGGCAAAGCGCCCTGCGAGGCCCAGTGGCCGCTTCGAGGCCCGTCTGGAGGGTCCCAAAGCTCCAGATCCCAGGAGTCCGTTTTTTTAGAGGGGGAGTGACGGGTTTTCCCCCCGCCCGGGCTTATGAAAATATAAGAAGAGGAATATGCTTGTATATGTATATGTATATGTATATGTACATGTATATGTACATGCAGACGCATATGTATATGTGTATACATATATTTGTATGCATATGTAGTTGCACATGTTCGTTTCTATATAGGTACGTATTTCTCGATAACTGTATATATACACATGTGTGTATGCATGTTCGGATGTAGATGAAACATCTGCATATCTTTTCTCAGCTGAGAAATGCGCCAGGCCTCTACGTCAGCGGGCCGTCAGCGGCATGGCGCCCCGCTCGCCGCGAGGCGGCGGCAGGGCTGGCAGCCGAGCCGTGCCTGGCGTCTTGCGCAGGGGGTCGACGAGGCTGTTGAGGGCGTCCGCGAGCGGCTCGTTGCGGGGCGCTTTCACCGTGCCCTTGCGGCAAGATCGGTCAGCTTTGAATCAGAAACGCGGGTCGAATCGGAGTCGGATCGGCACGGAGTCGACATCGGAAGGGATCGGCTGCGCCGAGGTGCACAACTGCGCTACGCCAACACCGGGCTGCATCGGATCTTAAGAACATGCAAGTCGGATCGGATCGGGCCGGCCAGAATCGGCATCGAACTGGATGTATCGGATCGAAGTGGACCCTGCCTCGCAGTCTCTGCCCGTCAGCTTCATGAACATGAGGTCGATCTTCGTGGTCTTGCTCTGCATCTGCTCCTTGAGCTTCCTCTTCTGCTCAAGCCGCTGCATCCTTGGCAAGACCGAGAAAGCTGCACACACACAAGCTTTTCTGAGGTACCCCAATTCGTGGCGCGAAGCGCTGCATGGGCGGTGCCAGAGGCGCCGCCAACGGGGAGGGGGGGGGAGGGGAGCGCCCGTCCCAGCAATCCGCGCGGCACGCCAAACCTTTTCTGTGTTTGTCTGTGTCTCTTCGCGTCCTGCTCTCCATCTCGGCCTCCCACCTCTCCATGAGCTTGGGGTCCTCCCACTTCTCAAGCGCGTCGCGGAGGAGCGTGGCCCGCAGCGCTCGCAGGACCACCGGGGTCCGTGTCGTCACGGTGGCCTGGCGCTCGGCAGGCCCGAAAGCGGCCAGCTCTCCAACCACGGCGCCCTCCTGCAGCACAGCGATGAAGGACCCCTCGCTCCACACCTCCACCTCGTGAGGGGCAACGATATGGGGGGGAACTGGCATAGGGGGGGATGCATCGACCTGGAATCGGCGATACATCACCGATAGATCGGCGATAGGCCTCTATAGTGAATCCGCACCTTCCTGGGCGGGTTGGGGCTATCTTGCCCCTATCGGCGATCACTGGGCGATTGGGGGTCGATGCGACCCCCCTATGATGCCTATCCCCCCCCATCGTTGCCCCTGAGCCTCGCCCTTGGCCAGCCAGTAGACGAAGTCGTCGCGGCGGGCTGGGGTGCCCTCCTCGATGAGGGCCGTGCCCGCGTCCAGCTTCTTGGTCTCCATGCGGTGGCTCAGCTCCTGGAGCAGGTCCAGCCTCGCCCCCTGGAAGATGGGGTTGGCCGAGAAGAGGTGCGCGTCGGCGCTCGGGATGGCGCTCCCGAAGCCCAGCGCGCAGCCCGGCAACCGCGCGGCGGGTTTCGCCAGGTCCACAGGCACAACTGCGCCGGCCGCGCCGACCGCCTCGTTCAACGAGACCAGCCGGTGGCGCGCGTGCTCCAGCAGCTTGATGCGGGCCTCGGGGTACTTTGCGAGGATCGGGATCACCACCTGCCTGCTGAAGACTATGCAATGACACTGCGTCGCTGCCGTGACGTTCGAGGTCCTTCTCTCCAGCAGGTCTAGCATGCATATCTCTCCGAAGAGGTCGTTCTCCAGGCGACCCAGGTACTCGCCGCAGGCGGTCATCTCCACCGCTCCCTGCAGGAGCACGAACATCTCGTCGCATCGAGTGTCGCCCTCTTGGATGATGACGCGGCCAGGGCGATACCAGGTGGACGTGGCATTCATCGCCAGCTCGGCCACAAACTCGTGCAGGGAGTCGTCGTTCGCGAAGAAGGGCACCTTCTTCAGCGCATCGCAGTGCACGGCCTGCTGCTCCAGATTCAGGTCGTCCTTGATGTCTACCAGCTTCCCGAGTTCCATGAGCTTGGCCTTCATCTCCCGCTGGAACTTCTTCTTCTCCCAGGGGTACTTCTCCAGGATCGAGTGGAACACGCTCCTCGGCGGCGAGTAAGAGTGGGGGAGGGGTCGGCTGGATATCTCTTCTGAAAGTCCCCCGCCTCCTGAAACGTGCGGGGAGGGCACGGCATCCAGGGGGCCGATCCCTCCTGAGAGAACACACGCTCTCAGACTGCCGCCCCTTCCCTTCAAGACACTTCGGGCACTGTGCCCCCCCCCCCCCCCACACACACGGGAAACCCAGGCCTTGAAAATCCAAAGAACTCGATGGGTTCGGGCCCGAAGGCTGGGAATCCCTTTGGGGCACCCGTCTCAGACCTCGATATATCCATGCACCAATGGGCGCATTTTTTGCCCGTGTGCTCTCGAGGTCCCCAAAGGCCCCCAGAGGCGTCTGGAGGCCTCCAGAAATTTTCATAGGGTCAGAAGCGCCTAGACGCCTCAATCGTGACGAACCCCAAATCTCTACCCTCAACCTCCCCGTGCGATCGCCCTCCTGGCCCCCCGACATTGCTATTCACAACATGGGACCCCGAAGTCTCGACCGCCTTCCTGCGACCGGTTTTCATGCCGAGTGATTTTCGAACGGTCTCGGGGCAAGGGCCCACCGAGGCCGACAACTTCCAAGAACGCCCCCCGTCGCGATGTCTTCACGACGCGAGGGGGTCTACAAGTCTCGGTGGCCGGCGATCGACCCCTGGACCTGCCCAGGGGGCGCTCTGGCCGTGAGTCCGAAGCAGGTCCCCCCGTGGCGAAGGGAGGCCTCCAGGAAGGCCAGCAGAGAGCCCCCCAAACCGAGGGGCAAGGATGTCGAGGGCGCGCAAACATGGATTAGCGATCCATGGATTTGGCGCGCCGTCGCCAAATCCATGGATCGGGGGAGGTGCCCTCCTCCAAATTCGTTCGGCGGCGGCAATCAAGGATTTCCGATGGAAACAGGACCCGTCGCTAATCCACGCGCCCTCAATCCATGTTTGCGATCGCCTGAGAGGGGCAAGGATGATGGGGGACCTGCTCGGGGGGGGGGGCGGGGAACAGAGAAAAGAGCTCCGGTCCGCGATGCCCTGCCAAAACATGATCGGCGACAGCCGCCCGAGGGCGAAGTCGGAGGTTGCGGGGCGGGGTGAGCTGGCACGCCCCTATCGAGGATAGATCGGCGATTGGGTGTTGATGTGTGCCCCCCGGAGCCTACGCCTTAGCATCTTCCGCTCGGCGCGTCGCGGGGCGGCCCCCGCGACATGTCATGCGCTGTGAGCGGATAGCGCGTCGCTTCACTCCGCGGGGCGGAAGGGCCTGGAAAAGCTCGGACCGAGGACGCGTGGAAACATTGGGGCGTGCTGAGCGTGTCGCGCCAGAACGCGGTGGGCCAGAACCAGCGACGCGACACGCCAAGCAGAAGTTTCTGACCGCAGCGCTGCCCCTGGGAAGCGTCCCCAGAGCCCTGCGTTCGAGCCAAACCTCGGGCCTGTGACTGCCATTCGGGACGATCAAGGCACCTCCAGAACGCTCTCGGCGAGGCGCAGCTGCTGAAGAGCATCCCGAGGCTGGAACACCGCCGAGATCCAACGAGAACGCTCTAAAACTTGAAGCCTCTCTGCGCGCGGCCGGGGCTCCGGAAGATGATCGCCACGTCGCACTTCTGCACAGACCGCACCGAGGCGGTGCGCCGGTTGTCGACGTTGAGGAGGGCCGCCTCCGCCCCAACCGGCGGCGCTCTCGTGGGCCGGGGATCCAGGATCGAGGCTTGTTAGCTTGTTTTCGCTTATTTTTTTTTATTCTTCTCCTGAGCACTACTTGCACTTAGGTGTTCTCAGTTCTTTTCGTTAAGGTGACTGGTTGGTATTCCCGATGTTCGCCACGTTGCGGCCCGTGCTGCCTCGTGGGCGCTCCGTGCACTGGGGGAGGTATGCCGAGGTTGCGCCACGCTGCCGCCTTTGCCGCCTCGTGGGCGCCCCGTTCGCTGGAGGGGTATGCTGAGGTTGCGCCACGTTGCCGCCTCGTGGGCGCCCCGTGCTCTAAGCTTACACGACAGAACTTTCACCACATAGCTTACGCCACACAACTTGCACGACCGAACCTTCACCGCGTAGCTCGCACAACATAGCGTACATCACGTAAATTCTCCTTTCCGCAAAAGAGAATAGACTCTACCCCCCCGGACTTATCGGGCCTCCCTGGGACAATATGAATTCACACACTCACTATATATACATATATATATTCTGCACACTCGTCCATCAAAATATGAAATCATATCATCCCAGCCAAACCGGGTTCCCCCCCCTGAGGTTCCCTTGTAAAAAACACTATGCGGTGAGATTTTCTGTTCTAGCATAACACTTTTTCGCGAATCCCTTGCAACAAATGGGACGAAGTGCACACGCGCGCGTCGTCGCGCGCGCATGCCGAAATCCTTCAAAAACCTTCGGTGCCGGAAGGATTTCGCAATCGAGTTTCCAAACAAACATACAGAATCACAGGGTTTCGCAACACAGAGTTGCTAACAAAGCTTCCGCGCGAGCTCTTGCGAAATCTTAAGAAAACCATAGGTTTTTCAAGATTTTCACAACATGCTACCAAACGGGCTTCGCGCGCGCATGTCGAAATCTGTCGAACGCCCTTGCGCGTGTGCCGTCGCGAGAACCCTCTGCAAAAAACGGGACGAAGTGCAGACGCGCGCGTCGTCGCGGGCGTGTGCCGAAACCCTTCAAAACCCATCGGTTTCGGAAGGATTTCAAAATCGTGCGTCCAAAAAACCTACAAACACCCACGGTTTCGCAACACAGATTTTCAACAAAAGCGTGCGCGCGCGCTCTTGCGTCGTCGTCGTCGTCGTCGTCGTCGCCGTCCTCCCTCCTCCCGCGTCGTCGTCGTCGTCGCCTACGTCGTCCTCTGTCTTTCCTCGTGTTCGTCGTCGTCGTCCTCTTTGGCGTCGTGGTCGTTTCCGTCGTCGTTGTCGCCGTGGTCGTCCTTCCTCCTCCTCCCCTCGTCGTCGTCGTCGTCCGTCGTCGGCGTCTCGTCGTCGTCCCTCCTATTTCGTCGTCGTCGTCGTCGTTCGTCGTCGTCTTCCCTCCTCCCTCGTCGTTGTCGTCGTCGGCGTCGCCGTCCTTCCTCCTTCTTCGTCGTTCGCGTCGTCGCCGTCCTCCCTCCTCCCTCGTCGTTGTCGTCGTTGTCGTCGTTGTCGCCGTCGTCGTCCTTCCTCCTCCCTCGTCGTCGCCTTCGTTGGCGTCGTCGTCGTCGTCTTCCTCGTCGTCGGCGTCGGCGTCGTTGTCGTCGTTGTCGTCGTCGGAGACGTCGTCGGTGTCGTCCTAGTCGTTGTCGTCGGTGCCGTCGTAGTCGGTCTTAACAGGTTTTGAAAACCAAGTTGCGGGTGGGTGGGTGGGATGTTTGCGCGAGCAGTGGAGATGACGACTTCAAGTTAAGCAGAGTGGCTTGCACCCCATAGCTCCCACCTCTAATTCACTTACACGAAATCGCTTACACCACATATCTTGCACCGCGTAAAATTCACCCCTCAGCTCACATTACATATGTTACGCCACGTGGCTTTCACCACATAGCTTGCACCACATAGCTTTCACCTCTACAGAAATGCATTGTCTGTGGTCCACGCTGGCTAACATCGTTCGTGTTTCTTTTCCAGTGCTTTTCTTCCGCCAGAGCAACTCAGCACGATAGCCGCCAGAAAGAACCACTGACCCAGGAGGAGAAACATGACGAAGAATACTAACAAAGAGGCGCATCGACGCCAAACAAAGATGCGAGAGGGACCTTCCGTACACGGCGGATCGAGGGTAGGGGCTCGAGGTCCTGGATTTCGGGTGGACTGACTTTGACCAGCCGCACTGCTTGTCTGTCCTCAATTTCGGCCTATTGGGGCCCGTTCTCGAGCCCAAGGACCGTCAAGAACGTATCCGGGACGGAATAGCTTTATTTGTTACCCACATACCAGGCGGATCTTTTCTCTGCACACCTCCGCGCAGTCCTCCTCCTCCTCCTCACCCCCTCTCCTCTTTTTCCTTCGCGAGCTCGCTCACTTACTCACACATTTATCATCATCATCACCATCATCATCATCATCATCATCATCATCATCATCATCATCATCATCATCATCATCATCACCATCATCATCATCATCATCATCATAACTCACTCAGCACTCACCCACTCACTCACCCACCTACCCACCCACTCACTCACTCACACACACACATCATTATTATCATTATCGTTATCATCATCATCCTCAGCATCAACATCATCCTCACTTACTTCTTCACTCATTCACTCATTCACTCACTCACTCACTCACTCAAACCCACACTTGAGGAAGAATCAGGCGTGAATCCCGTCTGTGAGCGAATTGCGAAGGAAGTCTCAGGCGGGAACCCCCTCCCTATGGGGTCTGCACATCATGTTGGTAATCCGAACGGGTCATTGGAAGCCTGTAACTGTCGTCACCCTTCGGCTCCTCTGGAATGAACATGGAGGAAGTCTCCGGGGGGAACCTCGTCTGTGGGTGAGGTGCAATGAAATCTCAAGCGACAGCCCCCTCCCCATGGGGTCCGTCCGCACTTCAAATTGGCAATCCGAGCGGGCCATCGGAAACTTGTAACTGTCGTCACTTTTCGGCTCTTTTGGACTGAATATGGAGGAACTCTCCGGCGGGAACTTCGTCTGTGAGTGGATAGCGGGAAAGTCTCAGGCGGGAGCCTCCTCCCTATGGGGCCCGCACTTCATGATAGAAATCCGGATGGGTCATCGGAAACTTGTTCCTGTCGTAATTTTTCGGTCTTCTGGACTGAGTATCGCGGAAGTCTCAGGCAGGAGCTTCGTATGTGAGTGAGTTGCGAGGAAGTCTCAAGCGAGAGCCCCCTCCCTATAGGGATCGCACCTCATGTTGGTAAACCGAGCGGGTTATAGGACACCTGTAATTGTCGTCACTTTTCGGTTCTGGACTGAATATGGAGGAAGTCTCCGGCGGGAACTTCGTCTGCGACTGGATAGCGAAGGCATCTCAGGCGGGAAACCCCTCCCTCTGGGGCCCGCACTTCGTGTTGGTAATCCGAGCGGGCCATCGGCAAACTCTACCATTCGAGCAGCCCAAAGGGGCACATCACGAGTCGTTCTTCATGCGTCTGTGAATGAGTTGCACGGAAATCTCAGGCGGGGCCCCCCTCCCTATGGCGCCCGTGTTTCAATGCACGGAAGAATGTATCACACATCATCAGCATATAGCGTCAGAGAGCAGAAGGAAACAGCAAAGACCAACAGAGAGCAGCAGAGACCAGCAGAGACCCGCCGTGCATGAGGAGGAGGAGGAGGAGGAGGAGGAGGAGGAGGAAAAGGAGGAGGAGGAGGATAAGAGGAGGAGGAGGAGGAAGAGGAGGAGGAGGCGGAAGAGGAGGAGGAGGAGGAGGAAGAGAAGGAGGAGGAAGATGAGAAGAAGGAGGATGAGGAAAAGGACGACGAGGAAGAGGAGAACTTGATCAAGGACGGCGAGCAAGATGAGAAGACGGAGGACGATGATGACAAGGAATATGAGGATGGGGCGCAACAGAAGGTGACGCGGGGGGCTTCGGCCAGGGCGAAAAAAGAAAGAACGAAGGGCAATCTAAATAGATGCGCGTGTGTGGTCCTACCGTCGGAATAACTGTTTCAATGTTTTACCCGGGGCGGAATACATGGGATGGAGCAGCTGTGCCCGGAGGGGACTTCTGAGGCTCGAGGCTCGCAACTACCGAGATTTCCGAAGCTCGGGGCTCGAGGGTCGGGGGCTGAGACTCGAGGATCGAAGCTTTTTTTGGTGCCCCTTGCCGTTTTCAAGCTCTGCTGGGCTCTGGGGGCCTGCATGGGGAGGAGGAGGAGGAGGAGGAGGAGGAGGAGGAGGAGGAGGAGGAGGAGAACGAGGGAGGGAGGGAGGGAGGAGGAGAGAAGAGGGAGGAGGGAGGGAGGAATGGGGGGAGGAGGGAGGAGGGAAGGGGGAGGAGGATAGGAGAGGAGAGGAGAGGAGAGGAGAGGGTAGCAGGATATAGGACAGGATAGGGTCGGGTAGGACAGGGTAGGATGGGATATGCTAGCAGTCAGACGGTGTCTATTCTGAAATAGCTGCACGCCGCCCCCTGAGCTCGTCGACGAACACGGCGAACCAGAAAGCGAACGCCACGACCAAGAAACCGAATGGCAGGGCTAGGGAGCACGGGGAACGTATCTGATACCTCGCACGAGTACCTCACATCAGCGACTAACTCAAACTGGCATTTCACGCCTGTCCACCAGCCACACAGACGCGGGCAACACTGCGCCATGAATTACGGAACGTAACTATAACACCTCAACGCAAGGGATAATCTGCCAAGCCGTCGATGCTGAACATTCCGACCGAAGCTTTCATGGGGCACGCAAGGCCCATGCATATTAGCAGCAAGCGCCATCCCAACCAGGCAGCAAGAAATGACACATCCCACGAACGCCAAGACACTATGCGAGCCGTTCGGACAATGCATTGAATACTTGGCCAGCCTTGTCCAAACATGCTCCTCTCAGGATACTTGCCACCGACCGCTATAACAAGCGATGTAGCTGACGATGGGATGTGCAACCTAAGCTTCCAAGCCCAAAACTTCGCGACAAGAAAAGAAGCAACCACTGCCTGCCCGTCTCCTGCACCATATTGGGATGCACAGGTCCATTGCGACACTGGACGTGGAAACGCACCGACGGACCGTGCAAAACCTGTAACTGATGGTTGTCGGTACAAGCGTCCGCGCCCAGCCGAGCCCCGCACCGCCAGAGATACTTGCCACTGTTTCGCCTCTTCTCGCACGTGCAGAGAGAAATCATGCAATTGATGACGGCCGGTGTAAACTTGCCTTCCCGATCGCCGCAGTCGAAACAGTGGCCGCATTCGAAACGCATGTGGTGCGACGCTGGACCTGGGACCGCGCCGACGGGCCGCGCAGCGGCCCCGAAGCTGCCACTGCCTGCCTTTCTCACACGCGCTATTTCAAACTGGTAGCTGGTGGTTGTCGGTGCACGCTTCGCAACCGACCGAGCCTCGCACCACCTGCTGTGCCTGCCACCGTCCGCCTGACACAGACGTGCAGAGCCAAGCGTTGTAGCTGATGGCGGTCGGTGTGAACTGAACTGCATTGATGCACTGGCCCATTGCGGCGCTGTGCTAGCGAACGCGCCGGTGGGCCGTGCGACGGCCAGCAACCTGCCACTGCCTGCCTTTCTCGCATGTGCTGATTCGAACTGGTAGCTGATGGTTCTCGGTGTCAGCTGCTCGTCCGACCAAGTAGGCACTTGCCGAGAGAGCTGCCGCTGTCCACCTGTCGCGCAAGCGCGTATCCAAGCAACTTAGTTGATGGCCGAAATGAAGCGCCCTGCGTTGATGCACTGGCCCGGTAAACCACTGCACCTGACAACGTGCTGATGGAGCTTGAAACGGCCAAGCAGTTGCCACAACCTGCCTTCCTCACGCATACTGGCCCGAACAAGTAGCTGATGGTTGCCGAGGCGGGTCCCGCGCTCAACCGAGCCTCGCACCGACAGACGGTATTGCCCTTGTCCTTATACAAACGTGCAAAACACAATTGTAGCTGATGGCAACCAAAGCAAATCCGTCCCAGCCAAAGCCAGACACGGCAAGAACCGCTGAACATGCGTCTCAAGCGCCACGTGGGGGCACTGGGCGGGACGCTGAAGCAAGCCAGTGAGAGCCAAACAAATAGCACTACTGCGCTCCGCGCTCCTGTGCTTGAGTAAGGAGGAGGAGGCGGAGGAGGAGGAGGAGGAGGAGGTGGAGGAGGAGGAGGAGGAAGCGGAGGAGGAGGAGGAGGAGAACGAGGAAACGAGGAGGAGGAGGAGGAGGAGAGAAGGAGAAGAAGGAGGAAGAGGAGAGGAGGAGTGGGAGGAGGAGGAGGAGGGATGGAGGAGGAGGAGAGGAGGAGGAGGAGGAAGGAGGGAAGGAGGATGAGGAGGAGGAGGGATGAGGATGATGGAGGAGAGGGAGGAGGAGGAGGAGAGGAGGAGGAGGAGGAGGAGGAGGAGGAGGAGGAGGAGGGAGGAGGAGAGGAGGAGGAGGAGGAGGAGGAGGAGGAGGAGGAGGAGGAGGAGCGACGACTCCTTGTGTCTGTGTGCCTTCTTCCTTCCCAAGAGCGGTGCGGGGGGCGGCCCAGGCCGACCGGCGGGGCAGGGGCCGCGCCTCGCCCACGATGGAGCCGCTGCGCAGCTTGCACACATAGCGCCCGTTGGACGTGACCTCCACGACGCCCCGAAAGAGCACGAACATGGAGTCGCCCCGCTGGCCCTCCTCGCAGCCAGGAGATGTGACGAAGCCGGGACGAGGACACAATTGGGTGGGGGTAAGTCGAGGAGCTCTGAGATGCAGCGGCTCTGGAGAATGTCTTGGGCGCCGCGGCCTTCTCGGAGCGTTCCGCAACGCTCTGCGAGTGTTCTGGAACGTTCTGTAACGAATTTGTCCTCGTCCTGGCCCCGCCCAAAGAGAGGAGAGGAGAGGAGAGGAGAGGAGAGGAGAGGAGAGAACAGGAGGAGAGGAGGAGAACGAGGAGGAGGAGGAGGAGGAGGAGGATGAGGAGGAGCAGGAGGAAGGGAGGGAGGGAGGGGAGGGAGGGAGGGAGCGAGGGAGGAGGAGGAAAAAGGAGGAGGAGGATGAGAAAGAGGAGGAGGAGGAGAAGGAGGAGGGGGAGGAGAAGGAGGAGGAGGAGGAGGCGGAGGAGGAGGAGGAGGCGGAGGAGGAGGAGAGGAGGAGGAGGAGGAGGAGGAGGAGGAGGAGAAGGAGGAGGAGGAGAAGGAGGATGTGGAGGTGGAGGAGGATGAAAAGGAGGAGGAGGAGGAGGAGAAGGAAAAGGATGATGATGATGATGATGATGATGATGATGATGATGATGATGATGATGATGATGATGATGATGATGATGATGATGCTGATGATGATGATGATGATGATGATGATGATGATGATGATGATGATGAAGATGATGATGATGAGGAGGAGGAGGAGGAGGAAGAGGGTTGGACGGTCTCGGACGCTGCAGCCTCGAAGACAGAGAGCCAAGGCACCCTCAGATTGCAACGTCGCAAAAATCAGCACTGGAGCCCTGGACCCCATCGTTCTGCGCCATCTTTCGAGCCTGATCGATCTGCGAGGGAACCAGGGCCCGAAACTGGGCGAACACGCCCGTTGCCAAACAACTGCAATGCCAAGATCTGAGGGCATCGCAAGTTGGCGGCCAGCCCTGGGGGGAGTGAGAGGGGGCGGGCCTTCTCAGAAAGCTTGGAGGCGCCCTGGCCTTCTGAAACGTCTTCCAAGCTTTCCCGAGGACGCAGACAACTTCTCAGAAGGTCAGAGGGCTTCTGAGAAGCCCCGCCACCTTCTGAAAAGGCCGTTCTCCTTCTCGCTTCCCCCACTCGCTCGCCGCCGAGCGAAAGAACAGCTGGACGACGCGGATCGGGCAGCGGGCCAGGGACCGCGGCCCAGGCGGGCCCCCATCGGCCACTCCTACCCTGCGCCCGCCACTCGCTCGTTCCGTCCGTCGCTCGCCCTGGCCCCTCCTGGCCGCGGGGCCGTTGAGGGACAACAAGGAAGGTGGAGGTACTCAGGGGGGGGGGGAAACGCCGACCTGGAATCGCCGCCCTTGGACCCCCTCGAACCCCTTGGACCCTCTGGGGCAGCGAGTCCTGTGAGTGGTGGCGGCGAGGGGCAACGATGGGGGACTGGCTCAGGGGGGAAGCGCCGACCTGTAATCTGTACTATATCGAAGATAGCGAATCCGCACGCTTCTGGGCGGGGAGGGCCATCGGGGCCCCATCGGCGATGAATGGGCGGTCGGGGGTGGATGTGTCCCCCCCGTGAGCCGATCCCCCTAATGTTGCCCCTGGGCCGTCCCTGCCCCCCGCCCCCTGCGCGCCCAGCCCTGGCTCCCTCACTCCCCCGTGCGCTCGCGCCCCCGCCGACCCCCTCCCGCGGGCCCGCGCCCCCCGAGATCCGGGCGCTGCATTTTTGACGCGCCAGGCGTGTTCGCCCGGCTGCGGGCCCCGGGAACCTCGCAGTCGATGGGGTCCGGGGCCCTGGGCGCGATGTTTCCCGACGTGATACCTTGTGCGCATCGTCGGATCTCAGGGAAGGCCTCGGGCCCGCGCCCCTTGACCTTTCGTTCGTCTGTCAGTGGCTCGCTGGAGACGCAGCAGCTGCACTCCTCCATCAAGTACCGGTTCGGGGCGTACTCC